>QXTE01000146.1:1642160-1779846 GCA_003942145.1 Platysternon megacephalum
AAAACTGGGTGACTGGGCAACAAAATGGCAGATGAAATTCAGTATTGATAAATGCAAAGGAATGCACATTGGAAAACATAATCCCAACTATACATATAAAACAGTGGGGTCTAAATTAGCTGTTACCACTCTAGGAAGAGATTTGGGAGTCATTGTGGAGAGTTCTCTGAAAACATCCACTCAATGTGCAGCGGCAGTCAAAAAAGCTAACACAATGTTGGGAATCATTAAGAAAGAGATAGATAGTAAGACATAAAATGTCATATTGCCTCTATATAAATCCATGGTACGCCCACATCTTGAATACCGTATGCAGACTTGGTCGCCCCATCTCAAAAAAGATATATTGGAAAAGGTCCAGAAAAGGGCAACAAAAATGATTAGGGGTATGGAACAGCTTGCGAATGAGGAGAGCTTAATAAAACTGGGACTTTTCAGCTTGGAAAAAAAGAGAACTAATACAAAAGAGAACATAACACAAGAACTAGGGGGTCACCAAATTAAATTAATAGGCAGCAGGTTTAAAACAAACGAAAGAAAGTATTTCTTCACACAATGCACAGTCAACCTATGGAACTCGNTTGACTAAGACTTGAAGAGATGGAGAATCCACCACTTCCACAGGTAGTTTGTTCCAGTGGTTAAAGCACAATAAAGTGGTATACTGGTATAGATCTTTCACTTAATTTCCTGCTCATAAAAGTAAGGGAATGAAAGTACCAAGTAAAGCTGGACATAATGGGCATGACCTAAAGTCCACTGAAGTCAGTGGAAAGACTCCCATTAACTTCAGTGGGCTTTGGATCAAGTCTAATATGGGCAAATGCCATGTGGACTCCTCCTTGTAGGGCTGTGGATTTCATGGGATTTGGATCAGGCATATAAATTGGCCAGTGTACCTCAGTTGTGACCTAAAGCACCTTCTCTTACTCCATCTTCCACCAGGGCTAGTTATTCTGTTATACAGACAAACTCACAAAGAACTAGAGTTGTTTTTGTAATTCATGGCAGTTACCCAGACCATTGAATAGGTGCCCCTTTAAAAAAAATCCGTATTTCCTTGGGATCTCCAATTGTCTTTACACTGAACTTTACACTTGATTTTTAGATAATTTAATAATTTATTTTACAAACCATCTCTCTCCTCCCCATACTTGTGGAAGCTGAACAGTCTAGTAACATGAACCACTTGTTATAATTCAAACACACAAAACCAGGTGAAGGGATTTAATACTCAAATATAAGGGGCGGGAGGCTTATGTGGGTGTAGGTCATAAATGTGGGATCAACAGCAGTCATATTGTGAAAACGCAATGCAAATGAGGGGAATCCCGCTCCATTTAAGTCTCTTGGAGCAGGGTCAGACTCTCAAGTTGTTCTTTAAAGGTGGAGAGAAATGGACTGAGACAGATGGCACAGAGGATGCCCCTCTCACCCCCCAGGAAAAGTGGGATCCCTTGCTAATCACCTCCTTGTTGTTTTTGCTAATCTTAAGGTACCCTAAAGGGGGGGTGTCAGGGTGCACATACCCATTAGGGCAAGGCAAAAATAGGAAGTCTTCAGTATAGCCAAGGGCTTTAAAAACCAAGCGTGCCAACTTAGTCATTCAGGGGTGACAGGCTAGTGTAGTAACCCAGCTAATGACAACATGGGGGTTGTGTCCAAATCTGCTTGGCTGGAGATTGGGGTAAGGCTCCATAATAGGGGAAATTAACATTTGGCATGAGCATGTCTTAGTCTGTCTCCTTAGAGTATTTACAACTAGAGCCTGTGCTGTCAATCATTGACTGTAAAATTAAATTAAGGTATCAGTGATGTAAATCCATAGTAACTTCCTGGCTGTGTAACTGAGACCAGAATATGGACCTGTGTGTGTATGTATGTATGTATGTGTGTGTGTGTGTGTATGTGTGTATATATATATATATAGATATATAGATATATATATATTCTCTTATTCAGACTGCATTCACCTTTGGTCAGTGGGTCAGGTGAAGTCACTTCTTTCAATGGACGTGCCTACAGTCAGTGCTCCTGAACCAAGTAGCTTTTTTCCAGTATTAGGGCTAGGGCTGTCCTAAACATGGGTCTCCTTTAGCAGGCCTCAAAAAGCTGTACTCAGGAAACTGCTTTGTGACAGTGCTAATATAAGTCTAAGTCATATGTGTTTGGCATTTATTACAGCAAGTGGACGGAAATGCAAGGAAGTATTTATTATACATACTTGATGGTGTTGCCTCTTATGATACAAGAATGGGCCCCTCTCCTTCACTCACCCCAAATTTAAAGAGACTAGTAGGCTTTCTATTAACTGACTTCTGATGACTTCCAGTTGCTTTGAATTTTGCAGCAAGGGCCTCTAGTGCTTCTATTTTAAGTTGAGGAATCCACCCTGACACACACACACCCCACCCCCTTTGCTGCTGTAAGGTAAGGCCTAGGAGTGGAAGATCCAGTAGGATGATAACATTTTTTGCAGGGTCAGAGCTCATCATAAATAGAAATAATTTATTACAGGTCCAAAATTTCTCACTCCTGGGACCAGGGCCTATAGCTCAGCTGTTGGTGAGCACAAGCTTTATTTGTAATATAGCAGATTAGGCTTTATAAACTTGCAGGATTTAACTTCCATTTGGCTATGAAATCAACATGTAATCTATGAGGCCCTGTAAGAATCCAGTATATCCAAGCAGTTTACAACATCAGCCAACAATCAGCAATGCTGATGTGAGCACATCAGCTCTACAAGCAAGGAGAAGATGGCAACATCAACCACTTTTTAGTTAGGTCTTTCAGTAGTTTGTGCTTTGGGTAAGGCAGCAGGCAGGACTTCTTGCAGGTTTGCCCACTACAGTTCACTATTCAGGAGATGGAGGAATAATAAAGAACCTAATCTTAGACTGTAAACTCTCTGGGGCAGGGGCCACCTTTTTGTTCTGTGTTTTTGTACAACGCCCAGCACACTGAGGTCCTGTGCCATGATTGGGGCTGCTAGGCACTATGGCAATACAAATAAATAAGGTCTAAAGAGACATCCCATTTTTGTCACTGTTTTTAGTCATGTTGAACCAACCCGATGTTAGTAGATCTAGAATTTTACAGTGGAGGTATGGTGATTGGGAGTGGGTGTGGTTTGGTATGCAAATTAGTAAGAATATTTGAATTCTAAAGAAAAGAATGATGTTTTGTCCCAAACAAGTTAGTTGTGCCTTTTTTTAACTAGATCTGAGCCTGAATCAGAACCACAGATCTGATCATTCCCAAAACTTAGGGAGTGGTTGAAATCAGATCACAGATCTGAAGTTTGGAAATGACCCCACCTTTGTTTGTACTGCATAATTGTGTGACTGTTTTATGTGAACATATTTCAGCTTTGGGTCATTTGCTGCATGTCTTATCACTGCTGTGTGGTTAATGAAGCATCTTAGCTGTTTGGTGTTTGTTCTGCTCCCAGCTGGATGAGTGTAACTGCAGTAAGAGGGGGCAAGTGTGATACAACACGAGGGCGTTTGATTCTCTCAGGAAGAGAGTGGGAGCAGTTGGGGGGAGTTAGGAGCTAATCATAACTAGGGAAATTTTAGGATAGTTTCAACTTTTTCCTTTACTTGCCACTTAAGTCAGGCGTTGTCTGAGATATCACTGCTAACAAAAGCAGGCTATGGTAATATAAGCATGTAATGTGTGCATCCATGGTCCCAGACCTAAAGGTAATGACCAGATGCTTGCATGACTTATTTAATTCTCTTTGGTCCAGGGATTTTGCAAAGTACAGAGAGCGAAGAGTGCAGTCATATGCCCTTTACCAGCTCCTTTAATGGAGTTTGTACCAGAGCTCTGGCCAGGAGTTTTGGAAAAACAGTCCCACCACATGTTCCTGTGTTGTTAAGCAATGTGTCATATAAATACTCAGTGCATTTATTGAATTTATATTTTTTGCCACCCAAGCAGTATGAAAGGAAGGCAGAAAATTGGGTGGGTTTTTTTCCCCTCTGAGACTGAACTGCCGTAGGGGCTGATCCAAAGCCTGCTGAATTTAAGTTTCTAATTTTTTTGCCACCCATTACCAGTAACTGCTAATGGGATTTTTGATGTTTAGTTGTGTACACACACACACCTCTCTATCAATGCTGATTGGACACTACTGTAGGTGAGAGAATGGGAGAAAGTTGAAGACTGGCTTTTGCCTATCAAGAGTCATAAGGAATGCTCTGCATGAAGTGCATTTTAACACCACCATAGCAGATCTACTTCACTTTTGTCTCCACTGTAACAATGCTTTAGAAATTCTCCTTCATCAGCTCATGTACTGGCCTATCAACATGGAGTGAATACAATTTGGCTTTATTAATATTATGATGTGTATTTTGTTGGAGACCAACATTCACAGGTTTGTACAAGACCTTCAAATTATTGGTTATTTATCTAGCATCATGGCACTTGCTTGGTAAAAATAAAATGACTAAGAAAGTCCCTGTTCTAAGGAGTTCCATGAGATTAGGGATAAAATAGTCTGATGGCAGATGTGGAGGGGTGAAGACAACATAAGGCAGGAAAGGAGGGGGGGATTAGACGCTGCAGAGTAGTTACCACAGTGCACGGTAAAGAGAAATCGGTTGTATCTTGGACTTTAGTTTGGTTCCTTTTTGTAATAAGATCTGAGGGAATGAGCTATATAGCATGGGAGGTTAGATTTGAGAGGACTGGGGAAGGGATTCTAGAACATTTTGAGAGCAGCCGCCGAGATAATTTTAGATAGGGCTCAGAAATTATTCCTTGGCTCAGTCAGCCTGCTTCCTACATCAGTTCTGCTAAAGTCTTATCTAACCTGCACTGCCGGTGACCGGGCACCTCTGCTACAGATTTGGCAAGAAGAGCAGAGGGAGCCATGTTTTCCTAGTACAGCTAATGTAATAAAAATTCATATAGGAATATAATGAGAGAACCAGGACTTTCAGTACAAAGCACAGGATGTCTCCATCTTTGTTTCTTCTAAAGGATTGTTCTTCTCTTGTTAAAAAACTGGGTGACATTTTCTTTTCATTGTACTGTCATTGGAGCTTACAGGATAGGAACCATTTCTTGGGCAGAATCTGTTACATTCAAATTGGCATTGCTATGAGCAGTCGTCATAATGTGCAGGATACTCCACAAGGAGAATCTCAAGGCATTTTGCTGCCCATCCCACAGGATCCATTGGTTTCCCCATGGCAGGGGGCAATCTGACCCATAGTATGAAATATCAGCACTATTGGCCCGATCCACAGCTCTAAGGGAGTCTTTCCAGTAAATTCAGCAGGCTTTCCTTTGGATCAGGTCCTAGAGCAGTCCAGGTCTGGAGGAAATAGTACCTTCCCTCAATTTTCTGCCTTTTGTTTCATACTGCTTTAACATTGGAGGAAGAATTTTAACAAAATGTCTAACTTGTGCCTAGTAAAGTTCTTGTGATTGTTACATTAGCATTAAGGCAGGATAGAAATTGGTCGTTAGTGTCGCCTAGTGGATCCATATCCCAAAGTACTTATGCTACAAATACAACCAGAGGTGCCCTTTGGGCACTGTAATAGTTCTCAAGAGTTGATGTCCTTGCCATCTGTGTCAGAGGGGAAGTCTCTTCTTCAGCTCTTAGTTTTGAGAGAACCTTTCCCAATGATGTAAATAACAATAACAAAAAGTATAGTAAAACAGGTGGGTGTATATCACAGAGGTTAGAGTAGAGGCAATAGGGAGCTTTTTACCTCTAGGTTGCTGCTTCAGAAGCTACTAGGTTGATAGTGACTAAAGATTCTTGCTGTCCAACTATTCAGTGCTTGTGTGACTGTTTATGATCTTAGTCCAGGTCTTCGCAAACACACGTCAACAAAGGTACGAACTGAGATGAGGACAGTCTTTGCGGAACCCAAGGAGTAAGATCGCATAGAGACTGTTACTGTCCACGACAGACCTTTTTGTGGATACCCAGAGGATTTCAGCCTCCAGGGCTGTCGGACTTCACACTTTTAAACAAGCACCAAATTTCCTTTATTTTTAAAAGGCATAATTTTTAATTTTGAACTTAATTATCAAATGCAGGTCACAGTTTTTCCAGTGGTGAGAAATGCTGCTCATTTTGTTTCTCTTCTGGTTACTGCACTCTGCTAACTTTATTTTGTTCGTTATAAAATTGGCCTATTGCACCCTCTTTAGATGCATGGGCAGAAAGTCAAAACAACACATATATATTCTCACTGATTGACATGTCAGACAACATAGACTTCAGCTACAGAATAAAGCTCAACACACTCCCCACAATCTCCCCATTAGGCAAAATTGTGAGTGAACAGGGCAGCTTTGCCTGAGCGGTGAACACATTCAAACTATGATGGTCCAATAGGTGGAAGCAAATTCCAAAGATGAGATCTTAGAAGAGCTAGTCACCAGATCCATCAACCGATAGCCTGTTTGTAAATCTGGATAGCAGTTATCCCAGTTGTGCACAAAGAAAAAAACTGTATGGCTCAAGCTTTCTTATCAGATTTAGCTCCCAAGCTATTTATTCTACCTGCTCTTGGTGAAAAGAGACATTGCCTTGTTTATGCTATTCTTTTGTCTCATAATTGGAATCAAACTGGAACTTAGTTCCACCCCCAAAGAGCTGTAGCAGTCAAAAATAGACTGTTTGATAGGCTGAACTGATGAGGGACTGGGCAGATGTATTGGACATTTAGACCTTGGCATTTCTGCCTGATGGGAAGAGTCTCCGGTCTGAAAGAACATATAAGGTGAATTCTAGGTCAAACCAAGATAGCAGGTTGTTTCAGCCAGCCAATGAAAATTAACCCAGTTTTGACAAACCAGGCTTCAAGTTCTCTTCTAACCGTGGGCACTGGAATGGAATCTAGCACAGCAGCCAGCTAGCCAAAACGTAATAATGAAGTGTTTATGTCAGTGCTCATAGTGACAGATTTACAGCTAATCGTATATCTTTCTTCAGGTTCTAGGCAGCTGAAGTGCCAGTGAAAACTGATGATGGAGTAGAGAGTGTCCTGAAATAGCACACTGTCATAGAGGGAGATGGGGAAAATAATCTGTTGGGGCAGAGCCATAGGAGAGCAATTACAGAACTAGAGTAAGATTCATTAGGCAGCAGACATGTGAGAAGGCTCTTTTAAAGCAGGTGGTAAGCCTGTGCCTTTCAGCTGGCATCACTCGCCTTCCTCAATAAGCATTTGCATCCATCTGGAGTTAGTGTTCTGGGATTAATGCTGCCCATGTTTCTGGCCTTTCGTCCCATACTTCAGCCACTTCAATGCTCCTGTTAAAACTTTGCTCTTTGAAAGGCTGCTGACTTCCCACCCCCAGACTGCTCCTTCTGCTTGTTTCTACAATGCCTAAGTCAGCTCTAAATTCGTAACACATCAGCAAAGTCACTGGTGAAAACCCTGGGTGCATCTGCTGCTGATCTGAAAGCCAGGTCTTGCTTTACGCTTGTTCCAAGCAACGTGCCATCCCTGTGTGCTGTAATAACACACTGTCTGAGGGCCATTGGCTGAGCTGTAGCACACATTCTGTGAGCAGTGAAGAAGGAATCTTAGACTCCTGCTCTTGCAGGGAAGGCTGATGTCACATGCCACTGCTCATCATGGGCAATATTTAGTTACACTCAGGCCCCCACAGGAATGTAAGGCTATACCAATATGATCTAATATGATATGCTGGAGCCCTTGGAAGCCTTGAACCCAAAAGGTCAAATTAATGTCCTGCCATGTCTCTGCCAATGACAGGGCTTCTGGAAGTGCAACTAGGGAGAGATAATCAGCTATAATTTTACCACCTGTGCTATATTTTTCCTCTCTTTGTTCAGTATCTCCCACCGGTTGATAATTTGTTATAAAAACTTCCATCTCTGTATGCTATAGGGCAGCACACTGGGTCCAGGGCAAGCCAACCTTCTGCATCAGACTTTCAGCTTATTGTCTGATCTATGTAGGTTGTTACCTACCTGACGCTACTGCAGTATGAGTAACGGGGAGAGATCAAGAGATCCATCTAGCAGGAGGAGATGGTTGGTGGGTACCTGGCAGGAGAGGCCGATGCCAACAGCAACACCTACTTTAGGAGCCCCTTCGAGACATTTAGAAGGGGTGGGAAATTGAACTGTGTTTTCCCCACCCCAAAGGTCAGTTCCAGATTGGCAGTGCATGTTTTCTGGGCTAGCGATAAGTACAGACTCCAGTGCCAAGGCATGTTCAAAGAAACCCAGTTAGTCACAGCAGCCCTTCAAAACAAATGAAACTAAGGGGGTTCATGTGAGATTCCTGTTACAGCTAGAGAGTGACATTGAGTGCCTGCTGTCGAGGAGTCCTCCCTCCCCAGGAGCTCTTACCAAAAGAGCCACAAGCTGTTAAAGGCTTCAGAAAGTAGGTGATAGGACTGGTGGCAAATCCATGGATATTAGGATAGAGTTGGTCCATAAGGGCAAAAATATATCTAATTTCAACATATTATTATCAAGGGGCTCAGCATCATACAGAATGTCCAGCAAACATAGTCCTTGCCCCAGATAAATACCTACCACTTTTTATCAGTAGATCTGAAAGCACTTAACAAAGGACGTCAGCATCATTATCACTGTTCTACAGATGGGGACGTAAAAAAGGTGAAGTGACTCAACCAGGTCACCCAGCAGGCCAGTGGTAGACCTGCAAATAGAATCCAGGACTCCTGAGTCCTAGTCCAGTACTCAAAGGCCACACTACCTGTGTTATTACAGTCTAAGCAAGAGTAGTACAGAAGCAGAACACAGTGGGAAACCCAGAGAGGATTTTATGTTTAAAATCAAACTTATATGATTGTATTATGGACTCTTTTTATGGGCAATGCAGATTTAGATTCCAATGCATAGTCAACCTGTGGAACTTGTTGGCAGGGGATGTGGTGAAGACCAAAACTATAAAAGAACTAGATAAATTCATGGAGAACAGGTCCATCAATGGCCATTAGCCAGGATGGTCAGGGTTGCAACTCCATGCTCTGAGTGTCCCTAGTCTCTGTTTGCTAGAAGCTGAGAATGGGCTACAGGATAGATCACTTGATGATTAGGACAAGACAAGTAAGGGAGACTTCGTGGACCGTAACCCCACTGTACTGGGCTAGATGCACCATTGCACTGACCCAGTATGGCCATTCTTATGTTCTTAATAATTATTATAATTGTTTATATTACGTTACTGCCTACTGTTGACTGGGGCTCTACTGTGCTAGACTCTGTGCAGGCATATAGAAAGGCACAGCCCCTGTTCTGAAGTGTTTACACTGTAAGTTAAAATAAGATGCAACAAGTAAGGGAACAATAGGGAAAATTATGTTGACAGTACTAAGACCATGTCTACACTTACAGGTAGATCTGAGATCAATGCAGCAGGTGTCGATTTAACGGGTCTGGTGAAGACCCACTAAGTCGATGGCAGAGTGCTCTCTGGTTGACTCCGGTACTCCAGCTCCCTGAGAAGCATAAGGTAAGTTGGCGGGAGAGCGTCTCCCGTCGACACAGTGGGGTTTAGACACTGCGGTAAGTCAACCTAAGGTATGTTGACTTCAGTTACTTACCGCAGGAGTGTAGGCAGTTATATGATCCAGCCATGTGTATCTGCAATTGGTTCAATTACATCATGTTGTTGTTAGCTTTTTCTTTTGGGGGGAGAGAGGAAGTAGGGTATTTGTTTGTTTTGTTTTTAATTTAAAATACTTTTATCTTAATTTTTATTTTTTTTAAACCTCAGCCTAGTTTTTATATTTTTTTATTATTTTTATCACTACTGTTTCTGTTTTTTCTTAATTTTTAAATTTACATTCCACTTCACAGACTCTCGAATATCACACCTATTATTATCCCAAATACCAAACCCACAAGTCCTCAAGCACCAGTGCGTTAGGGGTCACAGAATCAATGAGTTTCTACTTCTCCTTCTTCTTCTTTCATGTGACAATGGAAAAGCAGAGGGCTGGGATTATAATTGAATTTTAAGATTAAAAAGCCATTCTGATGCTTCTGGACGATCTTGGTGGATCCCACTTTTACCACCACGGTAAGCGTGAATGGGGCAGTTATCTGTGATGTTGCATGGTTTCTACCTCACCACAGTCACAATTTGGTGATTCTTTAATTTTTCCATTAATGAAGGAGATAGCCACACCTTCCATACATTGTCTGAACGCAGCTTAGTGCAGTCCACTGCCCACAGGGAACACAGAACCCTGGGATTTCTTTTGTTGGGTTTTCAATTAGGTCTTTGTTTGGGACCAGCCCACAATTTGTGCCAGCGAGTTCTAGCATCCTTTCTGTTGGCCTGTGGCATTGACACATTGATCCAGCAAGCTTCCTGGATATGAGTCAGGAGAGTGACAGTGAATTGAGGTCTTGGTGTGTTGGCAGTTCCGGAGTGGCCAGAATCTTGTTTAACTTCCAGACCACTGCAACATCTCACATGAAGTTAGCTAGTGTGATGCCCGCCTAAAGTAGGAGCTTCAGTATTAACATTGATGCGAGAGAGTCATTAACAATCCTGAGTGCAGCATTCATTTGAGATTGGTGTGGGTGCTGTTGCACCAAACTGGTATGCAATACTCCACTGCTGACAAAACCTGGGCTTGTACTGACGTTCGAAGCTTGTGTGTATCACATCCCCAGGATGTGCCAGAAAACTTCTGGATGATGTTAACCCTCATCCTTTATCTTCTTTGTGGTGTTGTCAAGGTGTTGGTGATGGCTCAGCATCCAATCAAGGGTAGCTCCAAGGTACCATGGGTTGTGGTCATGCAAAAGAGGTAGACCATAAAAGTACACTTTCAGCAGACTTTGGCATCATGGTTGTTCAAGTGGAAGGCAGAAACAAGTGTTTTCAAAGTGTTGGGTTTCAGTCACCAAGCTTTGAAATATGTCTCAAGTGTCCAGAGTTCATTGTTCATGACCTTTTCTGTGGCCTTCAGAGAGGACGCTTGTGTTGTTAGCACAATGTCATCCACATAGATGAATTTATGGGATGATGTGACCAGAATGTCACTGGTATAGAGGTTGAACAGTGGATGCATTAAAACAGATCCCTGTGGGAGGCCATTGTTCCATCTCCATAATTTGCTAGAAGACTCACCAAGGTGTGCAGTGAATCTTCTGTTACTCAACATCTCGTGATGTGTCTGATGACTGATTGGCATGGGAGAGCTAATGATAACTTCAGCAGGAGACCTTTGTGCCATACAGTATCGTATGCAGAAGAAATATCAATGAATGCTGCTGCTGTTTTTAATTTTCACTGGTAGCCAGATTCTATGTAGCTGGTTAAAGTCAGCACCTGGCCACAGCAGTTGTGACTGGTTCTAAATCCAGCCTGCTCTTTGGAGACCAATTGCTCCAGAGTTGGCTGTAACCTTTGAAATAGGAGCTGCTCCAACAGTTTATAGCAACTGTTAAGGAGGAAGATGGGCTGGTAGCTTTTTGGGCCAAGCTCTTTTCCAGGCTTCAAAATAGCTATGAGCTTGGCTACCTTCCACTCTTTCGGTATTATGCCAGAAGAGTAGATGTTGCTGAAGAAGTCTGCCAGCCAACTTCTTGCCTTCAGGCCAAGGTTCTTCAGCAATTTGGGGTATATTCTGTCCATTCCTGCCACTTTCCTGGACTCGGTGTTGAGACCCATGTCCACTTCATCTACTGTATAGGGGGCAGAAAGGGATGAAGACAACTGGCACTAGTTTGATGCCCAGTAAAGTTGTTTGTGGACTTGTCACCTGATGTTTTTATCCATTGCACATGGGAGTTGACAGTTAACTGTGTAGCAATGGCATTCACACTTACTTGAGATGATTGGTAGGCTGCTGGAACCACACTGCCTAAAAGTCAGAGGAACTTCCAGGCTTTGTGGCTTGACCTTGTGAAGTCAAGAGCCATCATGGTTTCGCACAGCCTTTTCCTACTTGCTGAGTTCAAAGACTCAAGCAGTGCCATTGCAGTTTCAGCGCTTTTGTTGCCATGATATTGCCAGAAGAGTGTCTCGCTCTGTTCTGTCCAGCAAGGAGTGAATGCTTTTCTGAAGGCCCTTGCAATCCTCGATTTGGTGGTCGATATTAGTAGGCCTACTAAGCAGTGGTAATGAGCTAGATATGATGAGATCCGGTTTATCAAGCCCTGTACAATCACTGCATAGCAGGACCAATCAGCAGACTGTAAATTCCAATGCAGGGAATCGAATGAGTGGAACATGTAGATCTACGGCAATCATGACTGGGCAGTGTTGTAGATGACCTTGTAGACGATAGTAGGTGGCCACTGATGTGATGTGACAAAAACAAAGGTCTGGAGTGTATCACTTCCTCCATCGAGCCAGCCTGAACCGGCCACTATCTTTGGCATCATTAGAGGAGGTGCTGGTCTTCTGTGAAAGCCCAGCATGTTATCTGTGTTCCAGCATGGTCATTCTTGTTATAGCCCCATAGGCTATGATGGCTATTGGAATAGCCAATGTAGATGGTAGGATAGCTTGGTGTTGGTAACACTGGTCATGGCCATTCCATTGATGGTGGCTTGTACACATTTACAACTGTCAGATCACCCATCTTGATGGCAGTTGAGTAGGAGTTCGTGATAGGCATGATCTGGATGGAATCCTTAAGGTCATGTTTTATGTACATTGCGAGTCCATACTTGGGGTGATGGCTTCCAGATACAAGGACATATCAATTGATCATCAGTTGGCGGCCTTCATTCTCCAAGTGTGTTTCTTGTAGTGCAAGGACATTAGTGTTTTGAGTCTGCAGCATCATTGTGATGTAATAATACTTTGCATTGGATAGTCCCTTGATATTGAACTGCATAATCTGCAGCAATGGGCCTATTGGAAGGGAGGTTTGGCCCTGACATGGGCCGTTATTACCATTGCTTTTCTGACCTGGAGGTTCTTTAAGGATGTTCGGTCACTAATTACTACTGTAACCAACACAAAAACGTGTATTGTCCCCTCTGGCATACTTCCAACGGTAGACCTCCCCCATGTGAATGCTTTGTGAACTGGCACAGAACTTCATAATCCAGTTTGGCCTCGTTTCCTCTTTTTAATACATCTTTTTCTATGTAGAACTGGCATTCTCAACTGCTGGTACACTGCACAGAAGGTGAATTGTTGTCTTTGATGGAATGGAAGGTACTGTAATGAGCTGGCTTGCGTCTGTCTGCACCAGTTCCCTCTATTGGCTGGAATTAGAATTGCTCAACTTCCTGTCATAGGTTCTATACTGCTAACCACATATGGGGATTCACCTTTAACTCAAGAATTGTCTATTCTTGTAGAGCAGGAGGTTCTAAGATTAGTCGTCTTGCAGTTCTTGAATAGGTGTGATATGCAGCATAATGACAGCTGTGGTGGACCATCATTCATTAAATCATAGAACCATAGGACTAGAAGGGACTGCAAGGGTCATCTAGTCTAACCCACCACCAAGATGCAGGATTTGTTGTGTCTAACCTGCTGCAATGACACCTTTAAAAGGTGTGTGGTTTGACTTGCTCGTTCTGCTGGGAAGCAGGTTATGGAGGGCATCCTAGCTGGCATCTGCAGCCAAGAGTCCTGACTTGCAGTCTAGAGAATCAGAGTTTAAAGTCAAAGGGACTGCCAGATTGTCTAGTCCAGAGGTGGGCAAACTACGGCCCGCGGGCCACATCCGGCCCGCGGGACCCTCCTGCCCGGCCCGTGAGCTCCTGGCCCGTGAGGCTAGCCCCCGGCCCCTCCCCTGCTGTTCCCCATCCCCCGCAGCCTCAGCTCACTGCACCGCTGGCGCAGTGCTCTAGGTGGCAGGGCTGTGAGCTCCTGGGGCAGCGCAGCTGCAGAGCCCGGCCTGACCCAGTGCTCTGAGCTGCACGGTGGCGTGGCTGGCTCCAGCCGGGCGGCGCGGCTGTAGCGCTGCCAGCCACCAGTGCTCCAGGCAGCGCAGTCAGGGAGCAGGGGGAGTTGGATAGAGGGCAGGGGAGTTCGGAGGGGTGGTCGGGGGCGGGGGTGTGGATAGGGGTCGGGGCGGTCAGAGGGTGGGGAACAGGGGGGTTGAATGGGGACAGGGGTCCCGGGGGGGCAGTCAGGAAGGAGGGTGGGGGTTGGATGGGGCAGCGGGGGGCAGGCGGGGGCAGTCAGGAAACAGGGAGAAGGGGTGGTTGGATGGGGTAGGGGTCCCGGGGTGGCAGTCAGGAATGAGAGGAGGGGTTGTATGGGACAGCGGGGGGCAGTCAGGGGTGGGGGTTCCGGGGACAGGGAGTGGAGGGGGTGGATGGGGCAGGGGTCCTGGGGGGGCCCTCAAGGAATGGGGGGGGTTGGATGGGGCAGGAGTCCGGAGGGGACCGTCAGGGGGGCGAGAACGGGGGGGGGGCAAGTAGGGGGCGGGGGCTGGCCCATGTCTGGCTATTTGAGGAGGCACAGCCTCCCTAACCAGACCTCCATACAATTTCCAAAACCCGATGCGGCCCTCGGGCCAAAAAGTTTGCCCGCCCCTGGTCTAGTCTGACCTCTTGTATATCACAGGCCTCTGACACCCCCCCAGCAACCAGAATTAGTCTCCTGTGGGCTGTGATACTTTGGACTCAACTGTTCTGTGCCACGGGAAGAGAACAGGAGGGACTGAGTTGCACCAGTGCGCAAGGCCCCTGCAATAGCACGGAAATGATTAAGTGAGATATTGACATTCTATACCTTGGGGGAGTGTGCTGTAACCCCCATATTCCTCATTTTCATATAATTGTGGTCTTACATATAAAGCATGCCTTGTAAGGTATCAGGGGAAAGGTTATGATCTGCTGAAAGTAATTTCTCTATCCATATATGTATATCATTAATGCATATGAAATTATGAGAATTGTGTAGTATGGTTGTCACTAAAACATGCTGTAAGTTGGGGGAATCAGCTAAATATTAGCTCCACAGAGGCAACAGCAAGGGAGGTAACCAACGTCCTGGCAGGGTGTCAAACAACCCATCAACAGCCATTGTCCAGCAAGGGAGCTACAATGCAGTAACTCACCTGCATGAGGCCCCACCAGGGGAATTGCTCAACCTTGTTTGGAGAGACTCAGTAATGCTCACCTGACTCTGAAGGGGGTGGAGAGGGCAAAGCCAAGAGGGAAAAAAGGACATGATAAAAGGGAGAGACATTTGCCATGCTCTTCCTCTCTTCCACCTACATCTACAGACACCACACCAAGCGACTGAAGTGCTGATCAAAGGGGAGAGCCTGGCTGAACCGCAACCAGCCAGCCTGTGGTGAGAAACATCTAAGTTTGTACGGGCATTGAAAACGTTAAGATCAGCTTAGAATGCGTTTTGCTTTTATTTCATTTGACCAAATCTGACTTATGTTTTGACTTACAATCACTTAAAATCTATCTTTATAGTTAATACATTTGTTTGCTTATTCTACCTGAAGCAGCGCATTTGGTTTGAAGTGTGTCAGAGGCTCCCTTTGGGATAACAAGGCTGATACATATCAATTTCTTTGTTAAATTGACAAACTCATATAAGCTTGCAGCGTCCAGCGGGCACAACGGGGCACTGCAAGACAGAGGTTCCTAGGGTTGTGTCTGGGACCGGAGATATTGGCTAGTGTAATTCGGTTGCACAATCCAAGGAGCAGCTTACATGCCAGAGGCTGTGCATGAACAGCCCAGGAGTGGGGGTTCTCACAGCAGAGCAGGGTAAGGCTGGTTCCCAGAGTCAAGGATTGGAGTGACCTAGCAGATCACCGGTCCAGATAACACCAGAGGGGAACATTACAGAGATACACCCGTATGATCCTGGCAAGTGACCCGCACCCACACGCTGCAGAGGAAGGCGAACCCCTCACCCCCAGGGTTACTGCCAATCTGACCTGGGGGGAAATTCCTTTCTGACCCCACATATGGCAATCAGTTAGACCCTGAGCATATGAACAAGAACCTGCCAGTCCAGCACCTGAGTGAGACAATGCTCAGTATCACCACAGAGCCCTGGCCCACTCCCCCAATGTCTCATCTCCAGCCATGGCCATCCCTGATGGATGGATTCCTTCAAAGGAAGAAAAAAAACCCATCTCCAAATACTTTGGGGGAGAATCCCTTCCTGACAGGTGGCCAGCTGAAACTCTGAAACTTGAGCTTTAGGAACATAAGCCATAAAGCGGAATCGAGCCCCAGGGCTTTTGAACCCTGCCCTGACCTGCACCATCACAAGCAACCCTGTCATACAACTGCCCTCCTAAATGTGTCCACAATTTCTATTGGGAGGCTGTTCCAGAAGCACACCTCTTTGATGGTTAGAAACCTTCTTCTAATGTCCAGCCTGGATTTGTTCATGGACAGTTTATAGCCATTTAGTTTTGTGCTAACATTGTCCTATAGCTTAAATAGCCTTCACCCTCCCTGGTATTTACCCCCCTAATGTATTTTATACTGCACTCATATCCCCTCTCAGCCTTCTTTTTGCTAGACTAACCAAGCCAAGCTCTTCCAGTCTCCTCTCAGAAGACAGGCCCTCCATTCCCCTGATCATCCTAGTAGCTCTTCTCTGTACCTGCTCCAGTTTAAATTAATCTTTCTTGAACATGGGTGACCAGAACTGTACACATTATTCCAGATAAGGTCTTATTGTACAAAGGCATTAACACTCCTCTATCTCTACTGGAAATGCCTTGTCTGATGCATCCTAGGATTGTGCTGGCCTTTTTCACAGTCACATCACATCGGTGGCTCATTGTCATCCTGTGATGGACCCACACACCTAGGCCTCTCTCTTCCTGTGTCAATTCCAGTGGATGAGCCCCCAGCTTGTAGCAGAAATTCTTATTAGACCCCACGTGCATGACCTTGCACTTTGTACTATTGAAGGTCATCCCATTTCTGTATCTCTGGTGTTTAATGTCATCCAGATTTTTCTGTATAATGTTCCAATCCTCCTTCGTATTGACGATGCCTCCCAGCTTTGTCTCATCAGCTAATTTCATTAGAACACTTACATTTTGTGCCAAGATCATTTAATAAAAATATTGAATAAGGTTGGGCCCAAGACCGATCTTGGAGGAGCTCCACTACTAACCTCCCTTCAGTCCCTTTGTTTCATGGTGGTGGTGTTTTTCAGGCTCACACTGGCAGAGACCTCACTTGAGTTAGGGCTTCAGTCTTGCAGCAGATGCACGAAATAGTGTCACTGTTTTGTATTTTAAAAAAATGTCATAGGCTTATAGTGTGTCCTCTACTTGATGGAATGGAACAAGGTGACTGTGTGGCATAGCCCTAATACTGCTAAAGGTAAAGGAGATTTTCCTTTAGTTGAAGCGGTAGCGGTCTGTGCTTTTGGAGCAGAAGGATATGAATTCTAGCCCCACTGCTGCTGCAGCCATAGGGTATGTCTACACTGCAGTAAAATCCCCGCAGCTGGCCTGGGTCAGCTGACTCAGGCTCATGAGACTCGGACTTCAGGGCTATAAAATTACAGTGTAGACGTTTGGGCAAGGGGGAGCCAAAGCCTGAATGTCTAAACTGCTCTTTTTAGCCCCACAGCCTGAGCCCCGGGAATCCGAGTCAGCTGAGCTGGGCTCTGAGACTCGGTGCTGTGGGTTGTTTATCACAGTGTAGAGGTACCCATTGTGTGTATTATAATTGTGGCCATGAAATCTTATGCGCCTATTACTGCCTCTCTCAGAATAAAGAATCAGGTCAGAGAGCACCCATCTGAGGTTAGCTGTTTCAGGGAGAGGAAGTTAATTCTGTCCTGAACAGAAGGCTGCAGTATTGATGTTTCTTTTGTTTTTGCTGTGTGTTTGTTTTAAAACAGGAGAAAGCAACTCATCCTGGAGGCCCTGGGAATATCGTGGATGAGATTGGTGAGTTGGGCTGATCAGTGGGATCAGGGCCGGCTTTAGGAAGTGCGGGGCCCAATTCGAACATTTTCGGTGGGGCCCCGGCAGGGATGACTAAAAAAAAAAAACACGTATAAAAAACTGGAGACAGGGGCTGGTGCGCAGGGCCAGCTTTAGGAAGTCCGGGACCCGATTCGATGGGGCCCCGGCAGGGGTGACTCACCCGGAGGCGCTCCGGGTCTTCTGCGGCACTGANTCCCTTGTCCCCTGACCACTCCTTCCCAAGACCCCGTACCCAACTCGCCCTGCTCCCTGTCCCTTGACTGCCCCGACCCAATCCACCACCACCCCGACAGACCCCCAGAACTCCCACGCCTACCCAACCCCCCCGTCCCCTGACCACCCCCCCAGAACCTCTGCCCGATCCAACCCTCCCTGCCTTATCCAACCCTCCCCGTCCCCACGGCCCCGGTCTCTTTCCAGGCCGCTTACCCCCGCCGGAGCCGTGCCACCCGGAGCCGGAGCTGCGCCGCCCAGCCGGAGTCGGGGCCGGGGCCACGCCGCCGGAGCCGCAGCCACGGGGCTGGAGCCGCAGCCACGGGGCCGGAGCCGCGCCGCCCGGCCAGAGTCGGGGCCGGAGCCGCAGCCGGAGCCGCGGGGCNAAACCACAACCCATCAACCCCCCCCTCCTTGTCCCCTGACCACTCCTTCCCAAGACCCCGTACCCAACTCGCCCTGCTCCTTGTCCCTTGACTGCCCCGACCCAATCCACCACCACCCCGACAGACCCCCAGAACTCCCACGCCTACCCAACCCCCCCATCCCCTGACCACCACCCCAGAACCTCTGCCCGATCCAACCCCCCGTGCCTGGGACTCCCTGCCTTATCCAACCCTCCCCGTCCCCATGGCCCCGGTCTCTTTCCAGGCCGCTTACCCCCGCCGGAGCTGCGCCACCCGGAGCCGGAGCTGCGCCGCCCGGCCGGGGCCGGGGCCGGGGCCGGGGCCGAGGCCGAAGCCGCCCGGCCAGAGTCGNCCCGGCCAGAGTCGGGGCCGGAGCCGCAGCCGGAGCCGCGGGGCTGGGGCCGGAGGGAGCCGTACTGGGCCGCGCCGCGCCTCCCTGGAGCCCTCCTCACCCTCCCCTGCCCACCCCAGCCCGCTCCAGCTTACCTGCCGCTTCTTGTTTCCAGGCTTCCCGCGCGAACATCTCATTCGCAGGAAGCAGGGGAGGAGGAGGAAAAGGGGGGGCGGAGCATTCAGGGGAGGAGGGGGAGGTGAGCTGGGGCCGGGGGCGGGGCAGACAGCTGCCGGAGCTTGGGAACCGGCACCAGCTCACCACTGGGCGCGGGGCCCGATTCAGGAGAATCGGTGGAATCGGCCTAAGGCCGGCCCTGAGTGGGATCACAGATGTCACAGAGCTCACTGGAGTAATTTCATCTATCATGTGCTGAAGGGAGCAACAGACCAAACATACTTAGCTTTGCTACCTGCAGCACAGTGAACACCCAGCAATGGATTGTGATTTCTTCTTAGTTCACTCCCGGAGTCCTGGGTTCCAGTCTAGTGTATAACCTGCTAACCAAATGGATATTTCCCTGGAGAGAAAGTAAATCCAGAGGGAGGAAATGCAAGAATTTGAGTGTAGGGGAGTCCTGGCTGCGTTAAGGGAGGGAGCATTCACCGTCTGGATGCAATGACTCCAGAAAGTGGTAGATTGAAGTGGGAATCCTAAAACTACGTCTGGGCTTCCTCCTCCCCCATTTAATGCCATCCATCACACTGCATCCAGCTGTAGCCATCCAGCCATGCAGCTGGTCTGAGCCTGCAGTCAGCCACTAGTCAGCACTATTATTATGGAGTCAGCACTATCCATTGGAGTTCCTTTTTCACCTGGTTCCAGTGTTCTTCTGATACCTCTCTGGGGAGTCCCTAGGGTCCACCCTTCAATTTAACTTACTTCTTTAGTGCCCTGGAAACATTCTTAAATGTAAACCCTTCCAGTGCCATTGCTAACCTGTTGGGTTGCAATCCTTGACAGTAAAGCTCCAAGTATAATAAGCCATGTGTTACCTGCTTCAGATGAATGGATCTGATCTGTCATGGCACCACTATGTTGGGGTACCTCTGAGACCTTGTCCACTTGGTTCCCCAAGAACTTTGTTTGACACCGGTCTCGTCACTCAGGGTCCTTTATTTGGCATACCTCAAGCTATGCTGAGTTGATCAGACTGAGATGTGGGAGTGGGCACAGGCTACACCACATATCCAAAGTTATACAGAAACTCCCTTCCATTATATACATTATATTCACTATATATTGCATTATTCCTTTGGGGATTGGCTTGGTTACTTTGCAGGAACCTATCCCTGTATAGCAAGCTCTGCCCACATGCTGTCCATATTCAGCTTTACTCTTTACATCATCTTTACACTCCTGACTTCTCTTCCCCATTGTTATCTTGTTCTTAGTAAATGGTTCCCAGGGTGTTCTCCCTCTTATCTTAGCAAGCTCAGACATTCTGTTTCCAGCCTGCTTATCCATTTACCCACCTAATCCTGTCTCCCAAGATATGAGGCCTCCTCCATGTTTAATTACTCATGTCAAGCCAGTCCTACATATAGGGTAACCAGATGAGATGAAGAAAATATCGGGACACCGAGTGGGGCAAAAAAAAAAAAGCCGAGTGCTGCCGGCGGAGCAAAATATTGGGACAAATTGCGTCCCAACCTGAGATCTTTCGGGATGCGGGACAAACAGGTAAAAATCGGGACGGTCCCGATTTTATCGGGACGTCTAGTCACCCTACCTACATGGGGTATGGGACTATATAAAGCCCCTGACGATGATTCTGCCAATCCAGGATGTGAGAGTGCCTTCCCCATATGGTACGTGTGTGCTTTACCTGATTCATGTCATTCATTTTATCAAATTTAATCAAATTACCCTTTCCCCTTACAAATCAGCTCTCATTTCAGATGCAGAATTCCACTACACCCCAGCCCATTAGTGTTCGCAAAGCTGGGAAACTGTTTTGCATGATATGGCTGAATTCTGGAGCTGGTCAAAAAATGCCAGTAATTTTTCGCTGGAAATTTTGAGGGTTTTTTGTTTTCATCAAATGTCTCCTGAGAATTTTTCAACCAAAATGATACACCAAAAAACATTTTCACATAAAATGTACGGTTCCCAAAATCTGAAAATCATTCAGTAAAAATTTTCAGGTTTGGGTTTCCATTTTTTTCCTATGAAAAAACAGAATAGTTTGTTGAAAATAATTTTTTCCACACAAAAATTGTTTTTGACCAAAAGCCTCGTTTGTCAGAATTATGTCTTGGCAGAAAAATGTCTCCCAGCTTTATCAAATACACCTCTTTGGCATTGTGTGTTTGCGGTCAACTGCACATACACTCTTTTGACTGTGAATAGATGCGTCATACCACGAGTGACCTGGATGGCCAATTTCGAAGCTTAGATAGTCAGTACCAATACTAGCTAGACACAACATAAATGCTCCATAGATGGCCATTCATTCATTTGTGACGTCAGTTGAATGCCGATGAATGATGCACCAGGGCTTCACAGAAAAAGCCCAGATCTGCCGAATTATGCATCCAGGGAATGTTATTGTCTTTCCCCCCTCATTGAGTAACGGGCCTACCCTGTCCTTGGTCTTCCTCTTGCTTCTAATGTATTTGTAGAATGTTTTCTTGTTTCCTTTTATGTCCCTAGCTAGTTCGATCTCGTTTTGTGCCTTGGCTTTTCTAATTTTGTCCCTACAGACTTGTGTTCTTTGTTTATATTCATCCTTTGTAATTTGACCGAGTTTCCACTTTTTGTAGGACTCTTTTTTGAGTTTTATATAATTGAAGATCTTTTGCCATACTTCCTATCTTTCCTACACAGTACGATAGTTTTCTCTTTGCCCTTAATAATAAAAAACTTTTAGCATTTCATGATTTTTAAGAGCATGATTTCTCAAATTGAATGTTGAATTAGTGCTCTTCTTTTGCATGAAATTGTGCATGTGTTTGTGTCTGTGTACACATACTGTATATAAAACCCTGGGCCCAATTCCACCTGCTTTAACACAGGTGCATCTTTCTTTGATGTCAGTGGGGGGTTACGCCCATGTAAGGTTAGAGTACAAGTAGATATAAATAAGTATATGTGTGTACATGTGTACATACATATAATGTAAAATGTGTATACTGTGTATTTTGTTACATAGAGAATACGTTCTGTGTGCATATAGTGTGTGTGTATATATATATATGTATGATGCCAACTAAAATGGCTTAGCTGTGGTTTGGCTCTGCAAGGTGAATGGAGTCAAATTCTGCTACTCGAAACCATTTTAGATCCTGATGTGCTAGCTCACAGTATCTAAAATGGTTTATAATAGGATTTAGAATCATAGAATATCAGGGTTGGAAGGAGCCTTGGGAGGTCATCTAGTCCAACCCCCTGCTCAAAGCAGGACCAATCCCCAACTAAATCATCCCAGCCAGGGCTTTGTCAAACCTGACCTTAAAAACCTCTAAGAAAGGAGATTCCACCACTTCCCTAGGTAACCCATTCAGGTGCTTCATCACCCTCCTAGTGAAAAAGTTTTTCCTAATATCCAACCTAAACCTCCTCCACTGCAACTTGAGACCATTACTCCTTGTTCTGTCATCTGGTACCACTGAGAACACTCTAGATCCATCCTCTTTGAAACCCACTTTCAGGTAGTTGAAAGCAGCTATCAAATCCCCCCTCATTCTTCTCTTCTGCAGACTAAACAATCCCAGTTCCCTCAGCCTCTCCTCATAACTCATGTGCTCCAGCCCCCTAGTCATTTTTGTTGCCCTCCGCTGGACTCTTTCCAATTTTTCCACATCCTTCTTGTAGTGTGGGGCCCAAAGCTGGACACAGTACTCCAGATGAGGCCTCACCAATGCCGAATAGAAGGGAACGATCAAGTCCCTCGATCTGCTGGCAATGCTCCTACTTATACAGCCCAAAATGCTGTTAGCCTTCTTGGCAACAAGGGCACACTGTTGACTCATATCCGGCTTCTCATCCACTGTAACCTCTAAGTCCTTTTCTGCAGAACTGCTGCCTAGCCACTCGGTCCCTAGTCTGTAGCAGTGCATGGGATTCTTCCATCCCAAGTGCAGGACTCTGCACTTGTCCTTGTTGAACCTCATCAGATTTATTTTGGCCCAATCCTCTCATTTGTCTAGGTCCCTCTGTATCCTATCCCTACCCTCCAGCGTATCTACCACTCCTCCCAGTTTAGTGTCACCTGCAAATTTGCTGAGAGTGCAGTCCACGCCATCCTCCAGATCATTAATGAAGATATTGAACAAAGCCGGCCCCAGGACTGACCCTTGGGGCACTCCGCTTGATACCGACTGCCAACTAGACATGGAGACATTGATCACTACCTGTTGAGACTGATGATCTAGCCAGCTTTCTATCCACCTTATAGTCCATTCATCCAGCCCATACTTCTTTAACTTGCTGGCAAGAATAGTGTTGGAGACCGTATCAAAAGCTTTGCTAAAGTTATAATACATCCACTGCTTTCCCCTCATCCACAGACCCAGTTATCTCATCATAGAAGGCAATTAGGTTAGTCAGGCATGACTTGCCCTTGGTGAATCCATGCTGACTGTTCCTGATCACTTTCCTCTCCTCTAAGTGCTTCAGAATTGATTCCTTGAGGACCTGCTCCATGATTTTTCCAGGGACTAAGGTGAGGCTGACTGGCCTGTAGTTCCCCGCATCCTCCTCCTTCCCTTTTTTAAAGATGGGCACTACATTAGCCTTTTTCCACTCATCTGGGACCTTCCCCAATCGCCATGAGTTTTCAAAGATAATGGCCAATGGCTCTGCAGTCACATCTGCCAACTCCTTTAGCACCTTCGGATGCAGCGCATCCGGCCCCATGGACTTGTGCTCATCCAGCTTTTCTAAATAGTCCTGAACCACATTGGCCTCATCCATGTTTTAAATAATTTTAGCTGCAGTTATATTTAAATTGCTTGTTAAAATGGTTCAGTAAAGTCTATTTAAATAGTACTATACACTTCTCTAGCACCTTCCTCCACTGGTGTCCAAGTTCTTTACAAACATTAATGAGTCAAGTCTCACATTCCCCGCTGAAATAGAATTATCCCCATTTTACAATTAAGGAAATTGACCCCAGAGAGATTACATTACTTGCCTAAAGTCACAGGCAGGATGGGACTAGAACCCAGCATTCCTGACTCCTTGGCCTGTGTTTTAGCCACAAGGGTATGTCCCCTCCCCATTTGAGACCTAGTGTAGGCAGGGCCTAAGAGTTGAAAGACATACATACAGACAGTGTTCACCTTCTGTTTCACTCAGCAGAATTCTGAGATTCTACCTTTATCTCCCCCTGCACCCACAGACACTATAAATCCCTGACATGATCCTGTGTTGTAGGATCCTTACAACTGAAGAGGGCTGAATGGGCTACTACTACTAAAAACCCCAGTGGGTTGCTGTTAATTATCAAGAGTCCCCATCTCTGTCCTCCTGATCCTGCAAGCCTGCTGAACAAGAAGGCAGGTAGACTCAGACCAAGATCTCATGTTTAGAAGCATGGAATGCTGCCATCACCTGGCAAGCTAGTGAGTGCCCCTCAGTTCTGAGTGGAAGGGGTCAGATCTGTCCCCCAGCCCTTCAGTGGAAGGTAATTTCAATTGCTGAAATAACCCTCCTGAAACATGTGAAACACCTACCTGCTGGTTTATTAATACAGCCTATTTCCTGAAAGTTACATATCCCAATAGCTACAAGGTGAGGAAAGGATGTGGGACTGCTGGGCACACTGCACAGGTACTGAGGCCTGGTTAATAACACCAACCCACATCAGTCACCTCATGGGAAGGCATCCTTCTGGGATCCACTCTTCCAAAGTATGATTTGGACATGAGTCCCCGGGCACAAGGCTGGGACTGAACTGAGCACAGGGACATGCTTAGGATTGACTGGATGGGGGGCAGGGGCTAGCCAGAAGTGCTGGGAACTTGGGCTGTTTGCCTTAAGGACATAGTAAACAGGAGTTACAGAAAGTAAATGCAAATATTCCATCCCACAGGGACTGAGAGCAGGGAACTCTGAGTCCCTTCCACCTGGGTCTAGTGGCACTTAAATCAGAGATCTTGCAGTGCTCCCCAAACAGAGCAGGGGATAGCCCTGATGTTCTGACCAGCACTGAAATAAGTGCTAATGTCCAGACAGCGGGTAAGCTATGGTTGGATATATGGACTCAGACTTACAAGGCAACCTAGAAGATTTGGGCACCCAGTTAGCACTAAAAGTAACAGGAATTGAGCATCCACATGCAATTACTGGTTTTGAAAATCTGAGCCATAATGGCTGGCTGTTTGCAGGTATGTGCACTAGCAGGGCTTGCTTCTGATCTGTTGCAGCAGTGTAAATGCAGAGTCAGCACACTGAGGTCAGTTACACTGGTGTGAATCCAGAGTTACGCCACTATGGTCAGAACTGAGGCACTGGTGTCGAAGTCATGGCTCTGAGACTCAGTAAGAACTAGGTCAAAATATCAAATAAAATCTCCCCCTTAGGAGCTGGAAACAATACTCTCAGCTAATCAAAGTGTGCTCAGTGGAGCTCTCCTCTAGGGCTGTCCAGCAAAATTATTTCCCTGGGTATTTTTTCTACTCTTCCTGCTGATGCGAATTGCCATCCTGCCGCTTATTGTTTGTTTTGTTCTTGCAGGTCTGAAATGACTGTTCAGTTTGAGGCTGATCAAATCTAGAGGGGCTCCTGGTAAGTGTTTCCTGTTAGCCCTTCCTATAGCTCCATCCACTCGGCTGAGCTAAAGATGGCGAGTAAAGTACTTCCTGCTTGTAACTCACCCTGTGCTGTAAAGACAATGGACACAGTTACCACATAAATCAGACACATAACTTTGTGGAGCTAGGGCTAGAAGCCTGTTTCTTCCATTCCAAACTGTTATCACTTGAGCTGAAAGCTGCAGTAGATCCCATCTCCTTTCTGTGGGCCAACCACTGAAGGGCAACATCCTGGGATCTCTTCTCTCGTCTCTGGGCAGCAGTAACCTGCTCTGAGCCACTTCGACAGGACAGAGAGAGAGGCCCGTGGATCAGTGTGAGCCCACAAGAATGGCCATTTGGAGCCTCCATTGAAAGCCCAGTGAGTTGGGTTTACGTGGGGGTGTGGTGGGGGTGTCACCGTTTAATCTGGAGAGCTGAAGGTGGGGTGTTCACGAGGAAGTCATATGTTGATAAATTAAAATCAACATTATTAACTATTTCACAGCTGGTCATTTTAGCAGAAACATCTACTCTGGGGGAGGAGTCTAGGGTTGTGAGTGGAGCTTAAATAAAGTAACTGTAGTCCCCTGCATCTCCAGTCTGACCTTGGCAGTTTCACACAGACAGAAGCAATGCAACTCCAGTGGAGTTACACCAGGTATCAGTCTGGCCAAGAACGTGGACCTGCTCTCTCCCTCTGCTTATATAAGACTCATGAACCATATTGCAGTCAGCTTTGTCTGCAGATGGGAGTTGGTTTATAGTGTTATTTAGGCTCAGAACCTTTCATGCTTGGATGGACTTGGTGAATAGTGGGGACCTTATTGCTGACCACGGTCAAATCTGAGATAGGGCGCTCTTGGCAGAAGGTTATAGAAGTCCTTTCTACCAGTGGTCAGGGCACAATTCAAGACAGCTTCCTCAGGAGCCCAGCTGCCCATTCTTCCTTGCCAGAATTGACCTAAATTGCCCCCTGAAGGCATTTCAGAGCATGGGGAGAATGTGTGTAAGTGGAGCTGACAGTAACACATTATATTGCCCTGCAATATAGGACTGCGGGGAAGAAAGATGGGGCCATGAAGATTCCTGCATCTGCCCAGACATATCACTGCTTTGCCCCCACCTGCCCAGACTTGCAGGGGGGCTCCTAGGGAGGGATGGTGGGTGATGCCATATACCACCCTATTTTGGGGTGGGGGGAGTTTGCATTTCTCTTCCCTTCTGTGTGATTTGTAAGAAGGCCTGTTAGGGACTCAGACCATCACCAGGACTGAGGGGGAACTGGCTGCAGGCTGTCTGAACTCGCAGCCCAACCACAGCAGGCAGTGGTGGAGGCGTTGGCTTATGGGAGGGTGACCCAGAGCAGCTGTGTAAAGATTAAAGGGAGCCACTTCAGACATCTGCTTGTTCACTTCAAAGGCTGCAAATGGATTAAACCAATCTCCGATTAGCTCCCCCACACTGAGCAGGAGAACAATCTGAGCCATCCACTCGCTCAGAGCCTCTGACGCCCCTTTGCCTGGGGGAAACCAGCACCGATACAGCCAAGCACAAGCAGCAGCAAGAGCCATCGTGTTTGTTAGTGACCAGAAACAGATGAACTTCCTTGGCTCAATGGCCATGATTGTTTCACCTGTCTTGAAATGGAACCATCAGGCCCTTTGGGAGATGGGCTGGAGCTGGAAGCACAGCTGGTTTCACAGCAGTCTCTGTAGGGTCTTGAATTTCTAACCACTGACTCTGCTGCCCCAGGCGCTAACCAAGTCTGTCTTGCTGCCAAAACTCAGGACAACGGAAGCCAGGCCCTAAAGGTTACTTTTGAGGGGGTAGGCCTGCTGTGGCAGGGGGCTAGATGAACCAATGGATTCCTTCCAGCTTTCATGTCGGTGGTCTCTGTGAACCAGCACTATGCCAATGTGGGGAGCATTATGCCTGCAGAAGACACAGCAAGTGTCATGTGGCAGGAATGCTGGGGGTGCCTACAGCAGTTGCTTTAGCTATTCTACAGCGCTCATGTTAGTGCCTCAACACATCCCCCCCTTGGCCAGTTAGTGCTGACCAGACTGGTCCCCCCTCCCCCACCCCCAGCACTTCCAGAGCACTAGCAACCAAATTACACTTGCCATCTGCAAACATGCTCTGGGGGGGGGAGGGGAGAAGGGGTCCCCTTTACCCATTCCCCACCTCAAGGGCACCTGCCTAGGAGCATGCATGAATTGGAGACCTGGGCGTATAGCTGTGATCTCCAGAGGCGTTGCTCAGAGGGCAATGCAGCTGTTGCCATACATGCCTGTTCACTCTGATCTACTCCCCCAGCTTGGGGTTAGCTGCTCACGGGAGAGTTCCCTCATTCTGAGTAATTCTCGCTTAGTAAGAGCCACTCCACCCAGCCCTACCCTGCTGCTGAATGGGGCTTGCCAGCTGACATGGCATGCAATGGGAAGACTTGTAGCCGACGCAACCATCTGCTCGCAGCAAGTTGGGCACCGTTTCCACAGCCCTTGGTACTGAGTCAGCGTGGGAAGTCATTTGCGAGGGCATCTATAGCTGAGCTCTGGGGAGGCAGTGCCTGGAGAACAGTCCACACGTTGCAGGAGGAAAAGAAGCAGAGCTGTGCACTTGGCTTGTTCCAGTGAAGGCAAAGCTGAAATCAGCACTAGAAGCCAGTGCTGGGAGCTAGGAGTCGCCAGCAGGGGGGATTGGAGAACAGCAGGAAAGAGGTAACAAAGGGTATGTCTACACTACGAAATTAGGTCGATTTTATAGAAGTCGATTTTTAGAAATCGATTTTATACAGTCGATTGTGTATGTCCCCACTAAGCGCATTAAGTCGGTGGAGTGCGTCCTCACTACCGTGGCTAGCATCGATTTACGGAGCGGTGCACTGTGGGTAGCTATCTCACAGTTTCAGCAGTCTCCACTGCCCATTGGAATTCTGGGTTAAGCTCCCAATGCCTGATGGGGCAAAAACATTGACGCGGGTGGTTTTGGATACATGTCGTCAGTCGCCCCTCCCTCCGTGAAAGCAACGGCAGACAATCGTTTTGCGCCTTTTTTCCTGGGTTACCCGTGCAGACGCCATATCATGGCAAGCATGGAGCCCACTCAGCTCACCATCACCGCTGCTGTTGTGAGCATTGTAAACACCTTGCGCATTATCCTGGAGTATATGCAGAACCGGGCTAAGAGACGCCAGCACGAGGAGGATTTTGATGAGGACATGGACACAGATGTTCCTGAAAGCACGGGCTGTGGCAATTGGGATATCATGGCAGCAGTGGGGCTGGTTGATACAGTGGAATGCCAATTCTGGGCCAGGCAAACAAGCACAGACTGATGGGACCACATAGTGTTGCAGGTATGGGATGATTCACAGTGTCTGCGAAACTTTTGCATGCGTAAGGCCACTTTCCTGGAACTCTGTGAGTTGCTTTCCCCCACCCTGAAGCGCAGGAATACCAAGATGAGAGCTGCCCTGACAGTTGAGAAGCAAGTGGCGATAGCCCTGTGGAAGCTTGCAACGCCTGACTGCTACCGGTCAGTCGGGAATCAATTTGGAGTGGGCAAGTCTACTGTGTGGGCTACTGTGATCCAAGTAGCCAATGCAATCATTGACGTCCTGTTATCAAGGGTAGTGACACTGGGAAATGTGAAGGTCATAGTGGATGGCTTTGCTGCAATGGGGTTCCCTAACTGTGGTGGGGCGATAGACGGAACGCATATCCCCATCTTGGCACCTGACCACCTTGCCAACCAGTACGTGAACCACAAGGGATACTTCTCAATGGTGCTGCAAGCACTGGTGGATCACAAGGTACGTTTCACCGACATCAACGTGGGATGGCCAGGAAAGGTG
The DNA here is from genome assembly GCA_003942145.1 of Platysternon megacephalum. Lineage (NCBI taxonomy): Eukaryota > Metazoa > Chordata > Testudines > Platysternidae > Platysternon > Platysternon megacephalum. The sequence goes on from QXTE01000146.1 coordinate 1,671,669, forward strand.
CATGATGCTCGCATATTTAGGAACTCCAGGCTGTTCGAGCAGCTGCAAGAAGGGGCTTACTTCCCAGACCAGAAAATTACCATTGGGGATGTTGAAATGCCAATAGTTATCCTTGGGGACCCAGCCTACCCCTTGCTCCCATGGTTCATGAAGCCATACACAGGCAGCCTGGACAGTAGTAAGGAGCAGTTCAACTATAGGCTGAGCAAGTGCAGAATGGTGGTAGAATGTGCCTTTGGACGTTTAAAAGCTCACTGGTGCTGTTTGCTGAGTAGGTCAGACCTCAGCACAATCAACATTCCCATTGTTGTTACTGCTTGTTGTGTGCTCCATAATATCTGTGAGAGTAAGGGGGAGACGTTTATGGCGAGGTGGGAGGTTGAGGCAAATCACCTGGCATCCGATTTTGAGCAGCCAGACACCAGGGCGATTAGAAAAGCACAGCAAGGCGCACTGCGCATCAGAGAGGCTTTGAAAACCAGTTTCATGACTGGCCAGGCTTCGCTGTGACAGTTGTGTGTTTTTCTCCTTGATGCAAACCCGCCCCCTTTGTTGATTTTAATTCCCTGTAAGCCCACCACCCTCCCCCCCTTTGAAATAAAGTAACTATTGTTTTGAAACCATGCATTCTTTCTTTATTAATTAAAAAAAATGAGATAACGGACAAGGTAGCCCAGGTGGGGGGGGGGAGGAGGGAAGGACAAGGCCACATTGTTTATTGTAACCACACTAAAAATCAAACTGTTGCTTGGGCCATCCTCTGGGCCTGCAGCCTCCCCCCCGCATTCTTGGGCGTCTGGGTGAGGCTGATACGGAACATGGGGAGGAGGGTAGGCGGTTATACAGTGGATGCAGCGGGACTCTGTGCTCTTGTTGGCTTTCCTGCAGCTCCAACAGACCCTTCATCATGTCCGTTTGCTCCCCCAACAGACGCTTCATCATGTCCATTTGCTCCCCCATTAGCCTCAGCATTGCGTCCTGCCTCCGCTCTTCGCGCTCACTTAATTCTTTCCTGGCCTCTGCCACTGAATGCCTCCATGCATTCAGCTGTGCTCTATCAGTGTGGGAGGACTGCATGAGCTCGGAAAACATGTCATCGCGAGTGTGTTTTTTTCGCCTTCTAATCTGTGATAACCTCCAGGACGGAGATGATAGGGGGAGCGTAGAAACATTTGCACCTGAGGGGAAATAAAAAGGGAGAGTAAAATTTAAGATGATACATTTCTGAGAACAAAAGGGAGACGCTTTCACAGTGAATCAAGCAATTCACAGCAGACAGCACATGTGCTTTAGGTACAAGGTTGCATTTTGCCTTTTATATTGAGCGCCTGCCGGTATGGTGACACGTCACACACGGCTGGGCAACAGAATTTGGTTTCCAGGAAGCCATGGTAAGCCTTTTGGTACGTGGGGTTGGCTTCTTATGCCTTCATAACATGTGGGAATGGTTTCAAACTGCAGCGCCCTCCTTTCCCAGAGCAAGCAATGGGTTGGGTTTCACATTTAAAAGGAGGGGCTGCGGTTTTCGAGTGAATGTGCAGCACACATCTCCCCCCACCCCACCGCGTGGCTATTCTCTGGGATGATCCCTTCTCCCCTCCTCCCGCCACGTGGCTATTCTCCAGGTTGATCCCTTTTAGCCAAGCGCAAACAGCCCAGCATGAATGGGGTCCTTTTACTGTTCCCTTACAAAAATTCCCTATTTCAACCAAGTGACCATGAAGGATATCACTCTATTGAGGCTAACACAGAAAGATATAGACCAAATGTTGCTTGAATGCGACCAAAACCCAGGACCATTCGCTGCCAGAATACTTGCTACTGGCTTGGCGTGGTAAAGCATCCTACCGTGGAGGATGAAATAAGGCAGCCCTCCCCAGAAACCTGCTGCAAAGGCTTTCAGAGTACCTCCAGGAGAGCTTCATGGAGATGTCCCTGGAGGATTTCCGCTCCATCCCCAGACATGTGAACAGACTTTTCCAGTAGCTGTACTGGCCGTGAATGCATCCCAATTTTTCAGGGCAAATCAAACATTAAACACTATTGCTTTTAAACCCTGTACTGTAGTTACAAATGTGCACTCACTAGAGGTGCCTTCTCCGGCTTCAGGGTCGGGGATCCCGCCTTTGGAGGGTATTGGCTCCAGGGTGATGGAAAGGTCCTGGCTGCCGGGGAGACTTGCCTGCTGCACATTCTCCTCCTCTCCTCCTCCACAAAATCCTCCTCCCTGTTGCGTGAGACTCCCCCCTTGCAGGTGTCCACGGACAGTGGTGGGATAGTGGTAGGGTCCCCACCCTAGAATGCCATACAGCTGATCATAGAAGTGGCATGTATGGGACTCTGACCTGGAGTGACTGTTTGCCTCCTTTGTCTTTTGGTAGGCTTGCCTGAGCTCCTTAACTTTTACGCGGCACTGCTGTGTGTCCCTGTTGTAGCCTCTGTCCAACATGCCCTGTATGATTTTGGCAAATATATTTGCATTTCTTCTTTGCCCTGTTTCCTGTTCCTCAAAGAGGGCAGCTTCTTTTTGATCGGAGTTCGGCCTGCACAGATGCTTCTCCCCATACAGCAATCAGATCCGGTGTCTCCCTTTCGGTCCATGCTGGAGCTCGTTTGTGATTCTGGGGGGACTGCATGGTCACCAGTGCTGCTGAGTTCACCACGCTGACCAAACAGGAAATGAAATTCAAAAGTTCCCAAGGCTTTTCCTGTGTACCTGGCTAGTGCATCTGAGTTCAAAGTGCTGTCCAAAGCGGTCACAATGGAGCACTCTGGGATAGCTCCCGGAGGACAAGACCATCGATTTGCATCCGCACTACCCCAAATTCGACCCAGCAAGGTCGATTTTTAGCGCTACTCCCCTCGTCAGGGAGGAGTACAGAAGTCGATTTTAAGAGCCCTTTAGGTTGATGGAATGGGGTTGGTTGTCGACCTAACGTGGCTAAATTCGACCTAACCCTGTAGTGTAGACCAGGCCAAAGCTGCAATTGATGACAGAAAGACCAGTCCAGTCCCCAGAGCTGTGGTTCTTTTACAGCTCCTTCATTCCTGGCCCCACCTCCCCGCCCCATGGTAAAATATCTCATTCCATGGGATACTAGGAGCCACTGACCCTGGCTGCCTGCATGTGGGTAACTGTCACTGTTAATGACTTGTTGGGCACAAATAGTGCTGCACAAGACAGAAGGGCCAGTCCCTCCTTCAAGGAGCTGTCTCAGATCGTCAGAAATGCTAAGTACCCATAACTCGAGCTAAAGCCATGGGGAGCTGTGGATGCTCAGCACCTCAGAGTATCAGGGCCCAGTGGAAACTGTAATTCTGCCATGCTGTAGAGGAAGTTTTGAAAAGTTATGGGGTGGGGGGAGAAGAATAAGACCCCCACTCCCCAAGACCAGTGGTGGATTAGCCACTGGGCCAATGAGGCTTGTGTCCAGGGGCCCTGGCAAAAATCTGCCACTGTGTGGCAGAAGCCTGAAGCCCTGGCAGAAGCGCCAGATGGGCGGGCAGGGCGGGGAAAGCCCCTGTGCCCCAACCCTGCTCCCTGGCAGAAGCGCTGGGTGGGGGGGGAAGCCCCAGCGCTCAAACTCAGCTGTGGCCCTGGGACTGGAGTAGCTCTCACTCCCCGCTGCGGCCCAGGGCTGTGGTGGTCTTGGGGGGCAGAAAGGAGCAAACGGATTGCAGGGCCACATTGGGGGGCAGAATGGGACGGGACTTTGGGTGGAACAGGTGCAGGGCCACGGGGGGGAGGGGCAGAACACAGGGATGGGACCACAGGTGAAAGGGGTGGAGAGGGGCCCATGAAACCTTAATCCAACTCTGCCCAAGACATCATTTACTTTCTTTCAATCTGTGGGAAAAGGGGGAAATTGAAATTTTGAAAATTCAAGTTTTTTAAAAATATTCTGTGAAAACTGATGGAAAAAGCGGTTCAATTTTGAACCTCATGAAATGGAAACAACTTGGTGGTTTTTCATGAAATTGTCAATGTTTTTGCCCAGTATCCAAACGGCTGGTTTGAAATCTCCCATCAGAATGCTGATGAAGGAGGCATGCCCTAGTTTTTCCTCTTTCCACACTCTTTCTGCTTCCTGCTGCCATTTGCACCATGCACGAGACTGACTTACTTTCACTGGCTTCTCCGACAGCTCCGGTTCCCAGTGTGTGCAGTGGCAGCTTGCAGAAGTAGTGACATCACAGCCTTCCTGAAAAAGCCCTGGAGTAAAATAAAGAAGAGGAGGCTCTTCCTGAGCATGGCAGAGAGGGGGATGCTGCACATTTGACATTGTATTTACTTTTTTTTTTTTTTTTTTAAAGGCAACAACCCAATCTCTCCGGGGAGGCCAGGTCAGACACATTTGCTGTTTCTTGAGAATAAACTTCCCAATATGTTTGTACAGCTGCATACTTAATCCACTCTGAAATTCAGTCGCTGCAGGCTGACTGATTGCTTCAGTGGAAGCCCTGTTTCCTGTTCCTCAAAGAGGGCAGCTTCTCCCAGGCTCCCTGTGGCTGGTACAGTGCTCAGCACTGGCAGGAGAGAGCAACATTTACAATAAAAAAAGCTACTGTCTCAAGAAACTCTCATTATTTGGCCTGGTCAGTTTCTTTTTGATGTTTGGAGTGAAAACCCTCCTGTACAATCTGTGTTGTTCCACAGTAGGTCCCTTTGCTCTCTGCAATCCTGTGACTGTAAGGCCTGACGGTGCTGGTTCCTGCCTCTACGTTGATCTCTTATGGCAGTCAAGGGGTCTCTAGCTAGCAAGCTGCAGTCTCTGTTTTATTTTTTGTGCAGGCTGCTCTGGACCTTCTTGCTTAGCATTGGCTACTTTGGCACTCCAAGAGCTGGGCCTCTGAGAGTAAGCTATTGGGGGTCAGATTTTTTTCTCTGTTACACCACCATAAATCCAGAACAACTCTACTGCAGCAAATGGAGTTGCTCTAGTTTTATACTGACATAACCAAGATCAGAATCTGGCTCTGGTGTATTGCAGCAGTCATGCATTCAGACGTGCCACTGCTTGCCACCCTTTGCTGATGGATTTGACACAGGATTTGCTGATGGCTCCCCATACAGCTCTGCCAGTGCCCCTCACTCCCGACCTGCAGTCCCCTGCTAGCCCAGCCCTTGACTCCCAGCAGCAGTTGAATGTGGTGCTGCCAGTGGAATCTTGGCACTTCAGTAGGAACAGGCCTGGTACGTAGGGGTGCACAGTAGGTGTGTGTTGCCTCAGGAACTTGGACCACTTCAGTGATGCATATCTCAGGTGATGCTGAAAGCCAAGTTACTCGAACCCTCAGGCATAGGCACCAACTCCGTGGGTGCTCCAGGGCTGCTTAGCACCCATCAGCAGCCAGCTCCCCCTCCCTCCCAGCACCTCCTTCCCGCTGAGATCAGCTGTTCCGTGGTGTGCAGAAGGTGCTGGGGGGAGGAGGAAGAGCAGGGACAGGGCACGCTCAGGGGGAGGGGGCAAAACTGGGTGGAGCGTGGGCAGGAAGGGGTGGGGCTGGGGGCTAGGGGGAAAAGGTAGAATGGGGGCTGGGGCTGAGCGGGCCTTGAGCACCCCCAGGGCAAGGAGGAAGCCGGTGCCTGTGGTCCATGGAGTACAATAGTCCCCTTCAGATGCATGGCCTGAGTGCTCTTATTGCTGTAATGAAATGAGATTTTACACACACATAAGGAACCAATTCGCCTTGACCCTTTCTCTGCCCCACAACAATCCATCAGGTGTGTTGCCTTCCCTAAGAGCAGCACTGATGGTGCTGTATGTTCACTGGCCAGCAGGAGGTGTTCTTGACGCAGCAAGTCCTGCCTCTCACTCTGCCCATATTGTATCTGTGTCAGCTGGTTTTCAGGGGCTCGGAGAGTGCAAGTCCCTAAGTTGTTCCCGAATCCAGCACTGATGTGTGGCAGAGAGCTGCAGAGCCTGGATCCACCTTCACCCTGTGCATCTATTTCACTGAGGAAGTACAGAGTTCCCTGGGTGCTGCTGTGCCTTAGCCTTAGCTGGGATGTTAGAGTCCTACTAGAGTTGTCGCTCTAAGTCAGAGATCCTGCTATTGCTATGTAAGGAGTCATTAGCCTGGAATCCTGATGTGTGGAAATGGTCCACATGGGAGCATTTCCTAACTTCCCCAATGGACACAGCACCCCCTGCATGAGCTGCACCCAGTGCTCCACCCCGGGTCAGGGGAGTTACAGCAGGGATGGATTTAGCTCATGGTATAGTTTGTGCTGAAATCAATCAGCCTTAGACTTACCCCCAGAGCCAGGCAGTAAAAAAATAACTTAGCAGGTCCCTATTCGTGGCCCTCTCATCCAGAGGGTGGGAGGGGGAAAGCCAAAGTAGGTAAGTAGACAGAAGTTCTTCAGGACTCCATCTGGAATGGGCACAGCTGGGGATAGATGAAGGACAACTGGGCATCAGCAATTCATTCTCCCGGGACAACAAACTCCAGTGCCCCTCAGTGCAATCGTGGGCAGTCAGCAGCGCTAGCCTGGACAGGCTGCTCTAAAGCACTCCGGGTACTGTGAGGTCTGTGTTGCTGTAGCCATGTCTCTGCAGGACATGTGACAGAAAGGTCCTGTAAAGGGGACAGTATTCCACAGTGATGGGCAGCGGGGAGCCTTGTTCCAGAGGCAGAAGCCTGAACCTGGCATTGTCATTGTATTACAGTCCTGGTCCTGGCTCCCGGGACTCAGTCATCTGCAGAGTCATGTTGTGCTGCTAGGTGTTCTACATACAAGTGGGACTCAGGTGGCACACAAGGCTTTCTGCGCAGGGTGACCTGCTCCCCTTATGAGTAGTCACCAAGTGCTAAGTAAGGGTACGTCTACATTACCCGCCCGGATCGGCGGGTAGAAATCGATATAGCGGGGATCGATGTATCGCGTCTCGTCTGGACGCGATACATCGATCCCCGAACGCGCTCCCATCGACTCCGGAACTCCAGCAGGGCGAGTGGAGTTAGCGGAGTCGACGGGGGAGCCGTGGACGTCGATCCCACGCTGCGAGGATGCGCGGTAAGCGCGGGTAATTCGAAATAGGATACTTCGACTTCAGCTACGCTATTCTCGTAGCTGAAGTCGCGTATCTTATTTCGATCCCTGCCCCTAGTGTGGACCAGGCCTTAGACTCCCCAAGTTCCGCCCCAAGCAGACACTGGGCTCAGTGTAAAGTCTGGGATGGCTTCTCGAAGGGATGGCATTCTCTTTAGTGGTTGTTCCAAAATCCTGGTCTGGCAATGTCCCTTTGACATCACACATCAGTCCCTTAGGCTGGGGTTCACAAAGGTATTTAAGTGCCTCACTCCCACTGAGTTCATGGGAGTTAGGTGCCTTTGTGAAGCCCACCCTTAGTGAGCAAATGTCCACATCACAAGGGCATTCCTGTTGGAAGCCTGCCAGTGTGCAAGGGAGAGGCACATAGAGTGGGACTTGAATCATTGGTATGAGAAATGGAGGAGAATTGTGCCAGGTCAGGACGAGGTCCGTGTTAAAAATGCTTGCAATGGGAGGCCTGGATAGACACTTAGTCCTAGAGATGGCACAACATCCTGCAGCATAGAGAAAATTGGAATTGGAAGGTTACTATTAACTTCAGGGAGGGAGCCCAAGGAATGAGCTGGAATTGCAGTAGAGCAGGGCTAGATATACATGGGCTCAGACTGCGCAGGGCATGTGTGCACTGTACTTCTCATCTCAGGAGCAGTACATGCGCTAGCTCCAATTGAGCTAAAAATAGTAGTANAGAAAACTGGCTAGATGGTCGGGCTCAACGGGTAGTGATCAATGGTTCCTTGTCTAGTTGGCAGCCGGTATCAAGTGGAGTGCCCCAAGGGTCGGTGCTGGGGCCGGTTTTATTCAATATCTTCATTAACGATCTGGAAGATGGTGTGGACTGCACCCTTAGCAAGTTTGCAGATGACACTAAACTGGGAGGAGTGGTTGATACGCTGGAGGGTAGGGATAGGATACAGAGGGACCTAGACAAATTAGAGGATTGGGCCAAAAGAAATATGATGAGGTTCAACAAGGACAAGTGCAGAGTCCTGCATTTAGGACGAAAGAATCCCATGCACTGCTATAGACTAGGGACCGAATGGCTGGGCAGCAGTTCTGCAGAAAAGGACCTAGGGGTTACGGTGGACGAAAAGCTGAATATGAGTCAACAGTGTGCCCTTGTTGCCAAGAAGGCTAATGGCATTTTGGGTTGTATAAGTAGGGGCATTTCCAGCAGATCGAGGGATGTGATCATTCCCCTCTACTCAGCACTGGTGAGGCCTCATTTGGAGTACTGTGTCCAGTTTTGGGCCCCACACTACAAGAAGGATGTGGATAAATTGGAGAGAGTCCAGCGGAGGGCAACAAAAATGATTAGGGGGCTGGAGCACATGACTTACGAGGAGAGGCTGAGGGAACTGGGATTGTTTAGTCTGCAGAAGAGAAGAATGAGGGGCGATTTGATAGCTGCTTTCAACTACCTGAAAGGGGGTTCCAAAGAGGATGGATCTAGACTGTTCTCAGTGATAGAAGATGACAGAACAAGGAGTAATGGTCTCAAGTTGCAGAGGGGGAGGTTTAGGTTGGACATTAGGAAAAACTTTTTCACTAGTAGGGTGGTGAAGAACTGGAATGGGTTACCTAGGGAGGTAGTGGAATCTCCTTCCTTAGAGGTTTTTAAGGTCAGGCTTGACAAAGCCCTGGCTGGGCTGATTTAGTTGGGTTTGGTCCTGCTTTGAGCAGGGGGTTGGACTAGATGACCTCCTGAGGTCCCTTCCAACCCTGATATTCTATGATTCTATGAATTGAGCTAAAAATAGTAGTGGCCACATGGGCGGTGGCTCAGGCTAATCACCCGAGTACATACCTAAGACCTCGGACAGGATTGTACTCAGGGGGCTAGCCCAAGCTGTCACCCATGCTGCTACAGCCACCCTGCTAATTTTTAGTGTGCTAGCTCAGTCAGAGATAGCACATGCACATCTCCCGGAGCTGGGAATTACACTTCCCAGCTGGAATGTAGACGTACCCACACAGTTCTGGAGGTACAGCACAGTTATGTGAACGTAAATGATTCACTAGATGCAAGACTCTGACAACCTGATCACAGATTCAAGGGTATCAGGAGAAATTGTACCAAGTCAATCTGTACGCCTGCATTTATGTATATCTATACGTACATACCAAATACTCAGTGCATTCTGTGTGTGATTGGGGTAATTGGAGTAAAACCAATAAAAACTGAGCTGCTGTTGCCTCTTGTTTGTTTTATTTAATAACTAAGCTAAAGTGCTCTCCGCCCATTTCTTTGCTTTTCCCTGTTGTCTTCTCTGGACTAAATTCTGCTCTCAATTTCACTTGGATAAAGTCAGACCAACTCCATTAAAGTCAGTGGAGTTACTCCAAATATACACAGGTGTAAATAGGAGCAGACCCTATGAGCCTAACCTTCAGCTGGTATAAATCAGCAGAGCTCCCGTGCTGATTTATGTCAGCTGAGGATCTGGCTCAATGTTTTTAAAAGCCTCACTAGAGAGGTGCAGTGTTAACTCCAGGGGAATTTGCAAGGAGATATTGGAGCACAGTGAGTTCCCAGCAAAGAGCCTCTTTTAAAATGTGTTGGAATCACAGGTAGTGTTGCCAACTCTCAGAGTTTTGTTGCAAGTCTCGCCATAATTAGTGTTTTTCCTAAAGTCTCAGCCCCTGGAGTCACGTGACTGTGTGAGACTCTCTGCTTTCATGTTAAGAACAAATATGTTTTTACCCTTCCAGTTTCTCGATAAAATCTTGAAAACATGGCCCCAAAAGGCTCACACATTGGAAGGCAAATAAAAGAATCTCCAATTTATTGCTTTTAGTATCTCGTGACTTTTAAGCCAATCTCAGGATTTTGGGGAGGCCTGCTCCATGATTTTTGACTGCTGGGTGAGGACGATATGGCCAGCATCAGTCAGGCCTCCAAAATCTGGCCCCAAGTGATCTGTCAATCAATAGTATAACACCATGTCATTATTTGTACTGTAAAAGTGCCTAGGAGCTCGCCCATGGCATGGGCCAGGACCTCGTTGTGGTAGGTGTTGTACAAAAGCAGAACAAAAGAACAGCCCCTTCCCCAAAGGGATGTTGACCAGAAACCTTGATAGCTGAGCTCTAATCAGGGGCGGCTCTAGCTTTTTTGCCTTCGGCGGCATGCCTGCGGGAGGTCCGCTGGTCTCGCGGCTTCGGTGTACCCGCCGCCGAATTGCCGCCGAAGCTGCGGGACCAGCGGACCTCCCGCAGGCATGCCGCTGAAGGCTCCCTGACTGCCACCCCCACAGTGACCGGCAGGCCACCCCCCACGGCTTGCCGCCCCAGGCACGCACTTGGAGCGCTGGTGCCTGGAGCCACCGCTGGCTCTAATCATGGTATATAGCAGATCTACATCCTCTGCTGCAATATCAAGGGTTAAATAAACATTTCTTTGTTATACAATATTTTGTGAGCCCTGATGCTTTTCATAAAGGTGCGCTAGAGTAATGTACGGCAGCAGAGGGCGTACAGAGAATGCTCACACAGACTTCTCCTGCAGGCAGTTGGTATTTCCTGGTGTTACAAGCACAGAGTCTTGATGGAGCTGCACAAGCATTTTAATAATGGATTCAAGCTTTGTAAACATTGTTCCGTGTCTGTCACACTATCAGAGGTGGAGCTAAGGGGAAAACAATTCCTCTCTTCTTGTGATGGGCCAGTACCCCACACTGGCAATGACAGGGTTAACGGGAACTGGGGACCCAAATTAGCCCATTCTATGGCACCTGGAGAAGAGATGGATAATTATGGATTAGAGCCAGCTGGGACTGGAGTTTTCTGTCTCTGGGAAAGGAACCATTGAGGGAGCTTGTACCCTGTCCCTGTTGGGAGAGAGGGTAGCTGGGGAGAAGGGGGCTCCTAAATCAGGTCTGGGAGAAGAGGGAAACGCTAGGGAAGAAGCACCGAGGGTCAGTGGCACAGGAGGAGCTGAGTTTCCTCCGAGGCAGTGTCTGCAAGAGCGAGGATGAGCTCTGCAGAGGCTGGGGGAGGGGAGAAGCATCTGGAGAGGGCTAGAAGAGTTCTCGTTCCTTGGAGTTGGAACTCTGCTACCCCCAAAGGAGCGGGACTCTCAGCGTGACCTGCCTGGAGGGCTAAGTCACTGCAGTCTGGAGGAGGGTGAGGCAGAGGGGCTGCGAGGCTGGGTCTTGCCAGAAGGAGGCACTCCAGGATGGTGAGTCTGTGACAACTCTCCATAAACTCCCTAGGGATGAAGCCTGGTCCCAGAGTATGCAGCCCAGAATCTATCCCAGATGCATTCAGAAGGGATCTAGAAGCACAAGCACAAGTTCTAATCTCAATTCCCTGTACACACATGGGTGCCCTTCCTTGTTGTTGTGCTGTCTGCCATACAGGGTGCAGCAATGCACAGATGGTTACTTTCCCTAGTGTCACAAAACTTCTGTGGTAGGGCATGTACCTGGTTAAACTCCAGGGCTAAGGATATTTTCATTGGGGATTTAACACTTTCTTTCCCTGTGGATTTCTTGTGACCCCCAACCACATCTCAGCCAAGTGACCCTTATCAAACATAAATAAGGGTCTTAAGAGAGACTTAGGCAAGCAGTGTGACTGGAGCAGGAGGTGCTATCCTGGGATACCATGGAGGCAGGAGGGGAAGAGCAGGCTAAAAGCTGCCACCTTCTCTAGATCCAATGCTGGTGGCCCTTCTGTGACAAATCTGCCATGGAGAAACTCTGATATGGACAGTGTAGTCATGCTTTATTGCCGGGGGAGAGCTCTCCCGGTGATAAAAAATAACCACCCCGAACAAGGAGTGGTAGCTTTATTGCTGGAAGCACAGCCCGGTGATAAAGCGCTGTCTATACTAGTGCTTTTCAGCGCTAAAACTTTTGTCGCTCAGGGGGTTGTTTTGTCACAGCCTTAACGTGTGAATGAAAGTCTTTCTCCGAAGGAGGAGCATGTGTTGCACGGGGCAGGTGCGTGGGAGGTAAAAGCACATGATAGGCTGAACGTGGGGCTTCTCTAGATCCATGGAATCGAGGGGCTTCTCTGAGTTTAAGAGCGAGCAGATTTTGGCCCATTAATAAGATACTCTTGTTCTCATCGCTGTCAATGGGAGCTTTGTCATTGCCGTCACTGGGGACAGGCCAAGGCCCTCATTTCATCCCAACCAGTGCCTGTCCCCTGCATAGGCAGAAAGCCAGCTGCCTTCCCAGCCTACGCTCAAATCCAACTAACAGCATGGGCTTGTCAGCAGTTCCCAATACCCAATCTCCACTCGCTTAAGAACTGGCTCCAATTTGGGGTGCTAGTGCTTCAAAGGACAAGAGCCATGGAGGAGAGGAGAAAAGAAAGGGAAAGCAAGAGAGCTGTGATGGAGACAGCACTATTGACCCTAGCACAGTAACCATCAGTGCATGAGATGGGGTGGTGCTGTCATAGTGTCCTTAAGAGCCTCTTCTTCTCCTCCTCTCCTGGCGGACAGACAGCAGCCTGACTGGGGATGAGTGGGTGTGGGGACTTGTGCTTTGAACGCTCCAAACCATGCTGTTTGCAGAGGGATCCAATGGCGTTTCCCAGCGACCTCTAGCAGATGGAGAACAAAGCCACTCGGGCAATGCTGGGCCCTATAAAACAATTTACACATGAAGAAATGAGTTGCAATCCTAGGGCCAAATTCTGCACTTGTTTTCGCTGGTGTAAAGCTGGACTAATCCCACAGACATTAATGAATGTGACTGAGTGGAAGATTCAGCTGCTTCTGCTCAGGCTCTAACCAGACCCTTTTAGAATGACAGCTCTATGTTCAAATTGGGTCAGATCTTGCAGGCTTTTCCCAGCAAAACTCCCATTGCCTTTAGTGGGTCAAATACTCTAGTGCTTACTCAGGCAAACCAGGGTGAGTTGTCCTGACCAAGAAGTGATTTAAAAATTGATTAAGGACTGTAAGGATTTGGCCTCTTAGAAGTTCTGCCTGGTAATGGGCAGAGGTTTGCCCAGAATTCCTCAGTTTCCTTTTCTTTGTACTATGTCCGTCTTGTTCTCCCTGTGAGCTCTGAGAAATAAATGCTTTTCCCAAGAAATGGTAATTTGGTTGGTCTGCGGCCTTCAAATGTGGCCTGTGTGAAGTTGAGAGAGGTTGTTTTAATGTGGCCTCTAGCAGTAGCCCCTGACCCCCTTCCTTACAGTGGTCAAATGGCTATGGGAATTAATTCCCTAATTACCAGTGATGTTTCAGTGAACACGGCCTAATGATGAGGCAGCAGATGTTGCAGTACTTTCTTTGCATCTTTCTTTGCAGGCCCAGAGGATGTAGAAATGAGGTCAATGGAATTATTGGACACTTCTGTGGGCTTATGTGAGGGCCGGTGGCTTGGAACATGTACTGAGAGTCACACACTCCTGTCTGGGACAGCTAGATAGAGCAATAAGGAAAGTGAAAGAATGGCGAATCCTTCCCCTCCCACCCCCCTCACACTAATCACTCCTGTTTTTTTACCAGATTGGGTCAAGCCCTGTCCTCACTTGGTCAAAACGTCAGGTAAAAACACTGCTTCTTGTCTCCCTCATGCCAGGGTAATTTGGAGAACATAAGAACAGCCATACTGGATCAGACCAAAGATCCATCTAGCCCAGTATCCTGTCTTCCGACAGTAGTCAATGCCAGGTGCCCCAGAGGGAATGAACAGAACAGGTAATCATCAAGTAATCCATCCCCTGTTGCCCATTCCCAGCTTCTGGCAAACAGAGGCTAGGGACACCATCCCTGCCCATCCTGGCTAATAGCCATTGATGGACCTCCATGAATTTATCTACCATATATACTCGTTCATAAGCCGAATATTTTTGGTAAAAAAGTGACGCATCAAAGAGCGGGGGTCGGCTTATAAACAGGTCTACACCAAAATTTGATTATTTTAAACTCTATGGAATCATTGAATTGAATATCTAATACATTGCCATTTTATTTACCTGGAGCGTCTGCAGGCATGGAGCCCCTCAGCTCCCTGTGGCCGCGGTTCGCTGTTCCCAGCCAATGGGAGCTGCGGGAAGTGGCGCTTCCCGCAGCTCCCATTGGCTGGGAATGGCGAACCACGGCCACAGGGAGCTGAGGGGCTCCATGCCTGCAGATGCTCCAGGTAAACAAAACATCCTGACCCACCAGCGGCTTGCCCTGACAGACCAGGAGCCAAAGTTTGCCGACCCATTTATTGACGTCAATACTGCAGCCTTTTAAAGTTGCAAAGGCTTTGTTTAGTGGACTAGATTGGCTTAAAAGGAATACTAAAATGAAATTTAATGTGGATAAATGTAAAGTAATGCACATTGGAAAAAATAACCCCAACTATACATACAATATGATGGGGGCTAATTTAGCTACAACTAATCAGGAAAGAGATTTTGGAGTCATCGTGGATAGTTCTCTGAAGACGTCCACGCAGTGTGCAGCAGCAGTGAAAAAAGCACACAGGATGTTAGGGATCATTAAAAAAAGGATAGAGAATAAGACAGAGAATATCTTATTGCCCTTATATAAATCCATGGTATGCCCACATCTTGAATACTGTGTACAGATGTGGTCTCCTCATCTCAAAAAAGATATACTGGCATTAGAAAAAGTTCAGAAAAGGGCAACTAAAATGATTAGGGGTTTGGAACGGGTCCCATATGAGGAGAGATTAAAGAGGCTAGGACTTTTCAGCTTGGAAAAGAGGAGACTAAGGGGGGATATGATAGAGGTATATAAAATCATGAGTGGTGTGGAGAAAGTGAATAAGGAAAAGTTATTTACTTGTTCCCATAATATAAGAACTAGGGGCCACCAAATGAAATTAATGGGCAGCAGGTTTAAAACAAATAAAAGGAAGTTCTTCTTCACACAGCGCACAGTCAACCTGTGGAACTCCTTGCCTGAGGAGGTTGTGAAGGCTAGGNATAAGAAAAATACAATGAATGATAGTACTATAGCACCAGTGTCAGTCAATGTAATCTCTAATAAAATTGAAATAGCCTGTTATTCCCACAGACATGCCAATCTACAGGGCTGCTTTGAAATAAACAAAGAACAATAATAATTTGACAGTGATAAAGCAGGTGACAGTCCTATATAAAGTCCTACAAAATCTATAACTACAATAATAATAATCGATTTTCATACTAGTATTTAAAATGAACAATGGTGAAATCAAAAGAAAAAGGTCTGCTCATCATGCAGCGCTCAAACTTAAAGTTGTTGAATATGCAGAAGCAAACAATAATTGCACCGCTGCTTGTGAATTCTGTATCAATGAGAAGCAAGTAAGAGAATGGCGAAAAAATAAAACAACACTAAAAGACATGCCAAGAAGCAAGAAAAAATGTCCAGCGAGCTGTGCTTCATTTCCTGAGCTGGAGAAAGATCTCAATAATTGGGTTGTTGAATGTTGACAAAATGGGTACATTGTCACTAGAACTGGAATTTGTCTGCGTGCTCTGCAAATATCAAAAGACGACAAATACAAGTCAGTAAAGCCGTCAATGTTTGTCGCATCAGCGGATTGGTGTACTCGCTTCATGAACCGTCATGGTCTCTGTCTTCGTCAGCGAACAAAGATAGCGCAAAAGCTGCCGAGAGATCTGGAAGAAAAAATTGAATCTTTCCAAAGGTTTATTATAAAATATCGAAAGGAATATGCATTTGAACTGTCACAAATAGGAAATATGGACGAAACACTGATGACATTCGATCTCCCGAGCAACAGAACTAATCGGTGTTGGTGAAAAACCAGTTTTAATTAAAACCACTGGCCATGAAAAAATCCATTTTACAGTGATTTTATTGTGTTTGGCAAACGGATCAAAGCTCCCTCCTGTTGTTATTTTTAAAAGAAAAACCTTGCCTAAAAACATGAAATTTCCTGCTAGTGTCATCATACGTGCACATGAAAAGAGATGGATGGATGAAAGTGGGACAATTGAATGGCTGGAAAAAGTGTGGAATAAGAGACCAGGAGCACTTTTCAAGAAACCTGCTATGCTCACTTGGAACATGTTCAGGGCACACAAGACGGATGAGGTAAAAAATGTGGCCAAAAATATTAAAACTACTTTGGCTGTAATACCTGAAGGCTTAACTTCAGTTCTACAACCGCTTGATGTCTGACTGAGCAAACCCTTTAAAGACAGGCTATGCAAAATGTGGTCTGAATGGATGTGCTCAGGCATGGTGAAGTTGACAAAAGGCAGGAATCTTATGAAGCCCGAAATCAATCTGGTCGTCCAGTGGATCAAGGACGCGTGGGTGTCCATTCCCTCGGAAATGGTAGAAAAATCATTTAGGAAATGCTGTATCAACAATGCACTCGACGGGTCAGAAGATGATGCCATATTTGATGATGACACAACAGAGGCTGATGATGAGAAGGAATCTGCGTCTGAAGACGACACTGCCAACATCTACGATGACAATGCAGGTGCAGCTGGGACTGAAGCGGAGTTTAATGAACTGTTTGGTGAATCAGAGACTGATTCAGACTTCAAAGGATTTTAAGACTTTTTAAAGTCTCATATTGTTCTAAGTTACTTGTTTTAAATATCCATTTACTGATTTTAAATATTGACTGTAATTTTGAAGGTGAATACATATTTGTTCAGTTATTATTATAACAACAGGTTTTTCATTAGATTACATTAAAATAATTCTAGCAAAACTTTTGAGTGTTTCTTGTGTTTCTTGCAAACCGTGGCCACTGGGAGCTGAGGGGCTCCGTGCCTGTGAATGCTCCAGGTAAACAAAACATCCAGACCCGCTAGCAGCTTACCCTAACGGGCCAGGAGCCAAAGTTTGCCAACCCCTGAAATATAGGGTCGGCTTATGAAAGGGTCATACAGTTTTTGCTATTTTTAACCTATCCATCTTGGGGGTCGGCTTATAAACGAATGGGCTAATGAACGAGTATATACGGTAGTTCCTTTTTGTTGGCCTTCACAACATCCTCTGGCAAAGAGTTCCACAGACAGACTGTGCATTGTGGGGAAAAATACTTCCTTTTGTTTGTTTGTTTTAAACCTGCTGCCTATTAATTTCATTTGATGACCCTTGGTTCTTGTGTTATGAGAAGGAGTATCTGCACTGCAAAAATGATAAACAAAAGAAACAGCATTCCTCAATTCACTCCACACAAGCACCGCAGTGCAAATCCCTCCACCGTGAAAGTGCAACCCACAAATGTAGGGGGGGTTTGTTACATAACTGCACTCAAAAAACAAAACAATGCAAAACCCCAGAGCCCACAAGTCCTACCCCTCATTCGGCCAATTGCCAAGACAAACAAGCTTGTACACATCTACGGAAGATAACAGGCTGCCGTGAAGTGACCTGGAGTGAGAGGAGAATTGGAGCCTGTGCCTTGGTAGTGCTAAGCACCTCCCAACCCCCCATTGGAGTCACTGGGCCAAATTCTGAGTCCTTCCTTAGTCAGCAAATTCCCACAGACATCACTGACTGAATAAGGGGGGAGAAGAGATTTGGTCCAATGCCCTCTTCAGCTGCTATTGCAGCAGCTCTTGCTTGTCACTGAGCAATATTCCAGTTTATGAACCTGGTGGACATTCACCAGTTCCCTCTATGCTAATACATTGTTCTATTAACCTAGAACACAATTAAATGGGGAGGAAAAAACCACTTGCTAGTCTGTTTCCTATTCTGATGTTACATTTGTGCAGTACAATGGCAATTGTCAATTCTCTGCATGTATTAGTATTTTACATTACATACAGGGGTGGCCAAACCGTGACTCGCAAGCCACATGCGTCTCTTTTACAGTTAAAGTGCGGCTTGCGGAGCCCCCCACACCTCCCCCATTCTCCACCTACCAGACTGCGGGGGGGAGCTCGGGGCTTCTGCCCTGTGGTGGGGTGATGGGGTTAGGGGCTTCTGCCCTGCGGAGAGGGCGGTCTCAGGACTTCAACCCTATGGGATGCATTTGCAGGGGCTCAGGACTTCAGCAGGAGCAGGGCTGAAGCCCCAAGCCCCCACTCCTTGCTGGGCTGAAGCCCTGAGTCTCAGCAGATGCCTCCCATGGGGCTGAAGCCCCGAGACCTCCCTCCCCGCAAGGCAGAAGCCTTTAGCCCCACCACCACGCCACAGAGATGAAGCCCCACTCTGGCAGGTGCGCCCAGCTCTCGAACTTCTGAAGATTGTCGTCTGGGGCTCGGAGGGTCAGTAAGTTTGGCCAGCCCTGTTATATAGCACCTTTGTACTGAAAGATCCCAGAGAATTTACAAACTGCACAATGTATACAAAACTCACTTCAGCCTTTACTGAAATGCAGCCATCTCTGGGTGGAACATGGCAGCTATTTAACAAAACAGAGCAACAATATGCAACAGTTTAGAACAGGAAGTAAAGAAGAATGCTGAATCCTATTGAAACTACAGGATGAAAATAAGTAGGCAGAATTTAATTACCCAAATGGAATATAGCTGGGATACAAGGGCAACACCTTTGCTGTTGTGAAAGAGGCCTTTGGATCACACCTTTCAAATATCCCGTTTTGAGAGATGTCACTTATTTTAATCCCAGTTTTACCCATATTCCAGACAAATTGGTGTCCCCTTATTTACACCATTGAAAATGTTTTGCATCAGAAGCAAACTGTCATGAACCTGAGGTTATAGAAATAGTCATTTACCCTAAAGCAAGGACTTGCACAGCACATTTCCTGCAGGAATCATTGTTTTTGTGTCCCTAACTTTGGGTCGGTACCATCCATTCCATTCCACATTTGAGCCTTGGCAATTCAAGAGCTATGCTTCAGGTTTTAGCTGACCGCCAGTGGTCATTGCCTTGGTTATTCATTGTATGTGCAGTACTGACTCCTGCGTATAACATGTAAGCTGTGCCTCACTTGCAGACTTTGTTATTCAAAGTATAAATGCTATAGCCCCTTTCCCAGCAAAACTCCCATTGACTGCAGCTGGAAGAGACAGACAAAGGGAGGCCTTCTCTCCACCATCCCAACTCATCAAAGCTCGCTGGTGCTCTGCCTCAAAGCAACTCAGGCTTCTAGAGTAAACACAGAAGCTGAGGTATAGAAATGGGATGTGTAGGCTTTCCAAAGCCTATGAGTCACACTCATCCACCAGATGGTAGTGTGGCAAAGGGAGAAAACCTATAAATCAGTGGTTTTCAATCTGTGGTCTGTGGACCCTTGGGGGTCTGCAGAGTATGTCTAAGATTTCCAAAGGGGTCCGCACCTCCATTTGAAATTTTTTAGGGGTCACAAATGAAAACAGGTTGAAAACCACTGCTATAAATAATTCCATGGACACTGATTGGGGTTGTAGGTTTTTTTTTTGGGGGGGGGGGGGGGGAACCTGATGGCAATGCTGGTGAATTTTTGCAAATGAAAATGTTTTCAGTGAAAAATACCGAATCAGGTGGACTGAAATATTTTGCAAACTTATGTCAACTTTGGCACAGTGTTTTGGTTAAAAAAAAATCCTTTTTAAACAAAAGAAAAACAGCCCTCAAATGTTTTATTTAAACATTTTCAAATTGAAATGTTTCATTTTGAAATTTCTTTTAATTTGAAAAAATAAATATTTTAAAATTCTCAAATCAAATAAAAGGCTTTGATTGACCTGAAATGATTTTTGCCCTCACTGATTTTACTAAAAATTTCATTTTTGGGTGACCCCAAACTGATTTTTTTTATTATTTTTAATTTTTGTTTCCTTCACAATTGCAAAAACCCTGAAAAATCCCTGACTAGCCCAGCTGTAGTGCTGAGCCTTAGCAGGGCGTGTGGGTTGGTGAATTGGGAATGATTCTGGATTTTTTTGCAAGGACTGAAAGACTGTCATTTGATTCTGATTACTACAACTAGGGCCCGGAAACTCAGTCTTTTGCAAGGATGACACAAGATCCCTCACCACAAAGGGAGTTTCCTCCAAAGAACTATTTCCCAGATTTCATGTAATTTGAAGACCTCATGATAGCTTGAAAAGAGAAAGAAGAACAAAGCTTCCAAATCTTTACAATTAAATTAAACAAACTCCATCAGGAGATAGATTTCCTTCCTTATCGCTGGTTTACTGTACAGAAGCAAGCATTTTCTAGAGGTCAGTGCAGACTAGGGAGTCAGGAGACCTGAATTATATTCCTGGCTTTGCTACTGACTTTCTCTATGACCTTTGTTTCACTGTGGCAATTTGTTTCACTTCTCCATGCCCCCATCTGTTAAACAGCAATAATGAAGTGTACCCATCTTTGTCAAATGCTTTGAGATCTAAGATGAAAGTCTGATATAATGTGCAATATTAAATGTATTGCATGTTTATTTTATAGGGTGTTGGCCATTTGATTTCTAGAAGTACCTGAAAATTAGGCAGGCTTGAAAACGCCGAGTATCCTTGTTTACCAGTTACATAGAGTAGTACCTGTCAACCAGGATGGGCCCAGTCCTGCTATGTTGAGCCTCCTCAATGCCCATGAAAGTCAGGGAGTGTCCTGGGTGCTCAGCACTTGGCTCAATTGGGCCCTACATATTCATAAGGAAGGCAGTGTGGCCTGGTAGATTGTGCACTGAACTGGCCCTCAGGACATCTGGATTCTGTTCCTAGCCTTCCTGCTGGATGATCTGGAGCAAGTTACTTCCCCTTTCTGTGCCTCAGTTTCCCTATCTGTAAAATGGGGATAATGATACTGACTTCCTTTGTAAAGTGTTTTGAGATCTATGGATGAAAAGAGCTAGGTAGTACAAATTTTTGCTGTCTTATTTGAAAATCCAGGCAGAAATGCACAGGTGTCACTTTACCTGTAACTGAAATGCAGCCACCTCTGGAGGAATTCACAGAACTTGTTTAACAGCTCACACCAACAGTTTAGGACAGGAAGTGACATATACCATACCCAGCTGGTATGGTACAAATGGGGCAGAGGGACCACAAGCATTCAAGGCCCTAGGCTCAAGTTATCATTGGCCTGTACCTTGGGCAAAGTGAAAGCAGGAGGCTACCAGTAGTATTTTGCACCTGCTTGGCATGTACTTTGCACGGGTGTATTTATGCCCGGGGGCAGGGCAACTCATTTCACGGAGGTGTCCAAAGCAGGACTCCATCCACAAGAGCTCATTTCACATTCAACAGGTAAGCCCATCAGCAGACAGGCAGCAGGCAGGCAGTAATGGAGTCTGGCAAATCCATATGCTCACTTTGCGCCTCCTCAGTGTATTTTCTTTAGTGTCTACAGAGAGCAGATGCTAAGCCCCTGCATCTGCTACTTAACAGACCATGCTCCATTACCAGCTAACCCCTTATTCAACACATCCAACCCATGGCTTTGTAGTGGACTCAGAGTAGCTAAAAACAGCAATAGCTCAGTCATTTTTAAAAAATAAGAATGTTGACAGGGCACTGTTGTGAGGAAGCTCATACTGTTGGAGCCCCAGCAGCCATTGACCAAGGCAATGGTACTACCATGGGGAAGCTTGCGTTGCTGAAATCCTAGCTGGCACTGATAATGCTGTAGCACTGCCGTGGGGAAGTGGGCACTGCTGTTGTCCCATCTGGCACCGACAGGGCACTGCCATGGGGAAGCGGGCACTGCTGCTGTCCCATCTGGCACCGACAGGGCACTGCCATGGGGAAGTGGGCATTGCTGGTGTCCCAGCTGGCACAGACAGGGCACTGCTGTGGGGAAGCTCACACTGCTGGTGTCCCAGCTGGCACAGACAGGGCACTGCTGTGGGGAAGCGGGCATTGCTGGTGTCCCAGCTGGCACTGACCGGGCACTGCCATGGGGAAGCGGGCATTGCTGTTGTCCCAGCTGGCACTGACCGGGCACTGCTGTGGGAAGCGGGCATTGCTGGTGTCCAAGCTGGCACAGACAGGGCACTGCCATGGGAAAGCTCACACTGCTGGTGTCCCAGCTGGCACTGACAGGGCACTGCCATGGGGAAGTGGGCATTGCTGGTGTCCCAGCTGGCACTGACAGGGCACTGCTGTGGGAAGCGGGCATTGCTGGTGTCCCAGCTGGCACTGACAGGGCACTGCCATGGGGAAGCGGGCATTGCTGGTGTCCCAGCTGGCACTGGCAGGGCACTGCTGTGGGAAGCGGGCATTGCTGGTGTCCCAGCTGGCACTGACCGGGCACTGCCATGGGGAAGTGGGCATTGCTGGTGTCCAAGCTGGCACAGACAGGGCACTGCCGTGGGGAAGCTCACACTGCTGGTGTCCCAGCTGGCACTGACCGGGCACTGCCATGGGGAAGCGGGCACTGCTGTTGTCCCAGCTGGCACTGACAGGGCACTGCTGTGGGGAAGTGGGCACTGCTGGTGCCCCATCTGGCACTGGCAAGGCACTGCTGTGGGGAAGTGGGCACTGTTAGTATCCCAGCTGGCACTGACAGGGCACTGCCGTGGAGAAGCTCACACTGCTG
Source organism: Platysternon megacephalum (assembly GCA_003942145.1). Classification (NCBI taxonomy): domain Eukaryota; kingdom Metazoa; phylum Chordata; order Testudines; family Platysternidae; genus Platysternon; species Platysternon megacephalum. The sequence continues at coordinate 1,694,120 of QXTE01000146.1, forward strand.
GTGTCCCAGCTGGCACTGACAGGGCACTGCTGTGGGGAAGCTGTCATGTCCATCATCTGTGTTTATGTTTAGAGAGTCCTGCCTGGCAAAAAGGCCAATATATATATTTTGTTCTATACCGAGAAGTAGAATAAAGGGGGTAGGGGTAAAAAGAAGGTAAAAAACCTAGAAATCTCTCTGTTGCCAATTGGTAAAGTCTAATTTCTCCCTTCCTAGGACACACCGCAAGAAGTCTATGAGTGCCCTGGCAGCTCCTGGGACACTGACACACCCAGCTCGTAGAGCTAGCAAGAGACTAACATGCCTGGAATGAGCTTGATGCTTTTGGCAGCACATTTGGTTTTTACTATGGTAAATGCTGGTTTCCAGGGACATACCACATGACAAGGCACCAGAGCCCTGAATCGCTGAGTCACAGACCCACTGGCAGCTGAATTGCCTCTCTGTTAAATGTTTGTTTGGGAGTTCAGCACAGAAGAGGAATCTCCTTCTTATCCCAGGTTATTCAACAAATCTTATCTAGGATATCTCCTGCAGCTATCCTTGTAATGCACCATGTCAGGATGGTCCAGGAGGGGGAAAGCCCCGGACGGAACCCACCATATACAGAAACTGTATTGCCCTCTCATCAGAGGTGGAGATGGTCCGATAGAACAGGATACTAGGGCCCAGATCTTCAAAGGTATTTATGCCCCTAACTCCCATGGATTTTAATGGGAGTTAGGCACCTAATACCCTTGAGGATCTCGACCTGCAGTCCATTAGTGAGACAGTGGAAGAAAACCCAACACCCCACCCCCTTACAAGTGGGGAGATCCTCCTTAGATTCACAGAGCAACTACTGTATGTGAATCCACAGCTCCCACGATAATCTCCCATGTCATTTCGCCTCAGGGAAGTCAAGATGAAAAAGTTGGGTAGATCCCTGGCCCAGAGCTGGTAAAGCCATGTAACAGCCCTTAAGGCTGATGAGGGGGACCCTCCTGTGTCATCACCATGCCCATTACTGGCCCCAAGGTTAGGACATGAGGCTGGCATTCCAGGGGCAGACTGGGCCTCCCAGTAGGGAGGGATCAAACTGGCTCCAGCCAGTCTTCCTCCTCCCCCAGAAACCAGAGACCAGGATAGGCTGGGAAATGTAGTTCACCAGCACAGTCGTGTTAGTAGTTGTAGTAGGGGCAAGGCATGCTGGGAAATGGGGGAGGTATAAGTACCCTACCTTTTCCACAGAGGGAGACTGAGGAGGAGTGAGGCTGGGCCTCCTGAGTGATACAGGACAGTAAAAAATCCATGATCTGTAGGTTTTAAAACATTTTTGTACAGATTTTCAGACGGCAGCCTCTGTACTCTCTGAATTAGCCTATGGAAGTCTGCAGACTGTTCACTTTGTGTGGGGAGGGCGAGGAATGGCAAATTGATATAAAGCTCCCCTCTTCCTCCTTTTGCAGAGCTATCGTTGTGGTTTGCAGGCTTGAGGGATGGCAGTGGCACACAGACATACTAGCCAGTTCAATACAATATCAATATAGTTGTTCATGTTGGAAGGATAGCAATGTTAGCAATTGCTGCACAGGAAAGAGAGATTTTTAGTAGCACTTGGGTATCTGATTCCTAAGTAGACTTTTTAAAAATCTCCTTGTGTGATCTCAGCAGCCCATGGCAGCTGTGGGGTTGGTGTCTGGGAAAGGTGTGTGTGTTTATGGGGGGGGGAAAGGAGGGGGCGTGTTATAGAGGCCATTGCAGAATTAAAGTGTAGTTCTAGTCTGAAAAATGACTGTCATGATGGCTTCATAGGGCTTGTGGCTATTTCTCAAGAGTTTCCAGCCCTAATGAGCTCACTCTGCAGGCAATGAAAGATGGCCTTTCTAATTGCCAGCGCTGGGGGCTGAAAGTCAAGCTGGGGTTGGGTGCCAGCAGCTCGCCCCAGCTGTGGGGTATAGGTGGGGCCAAGAGTCACTCCCAGTGGGTACACACCTTAGGGGACCAATTCTGCCAGTGTACTTTAGGCAAGGAGTCTGTTGCACAGGAGCCAGAGCAGTCTTCAGCTCCTTCCCTCAGGAATAAAACAGGAACAACCTGGCCTGGCCTTGGAGCTAGCTGGTGAGAGGCTGGTACAGACTGAAAGCGGATCTGTGGAGTAAGAAGGCTCTATTTTTACATAGCCCCTTTCCTGTCCATAACTAGCTGGCCTGCAAATCTTGAGAGTGCTACCTTCCCTTCCTCTCCCCATCCAGGGGCAGAGCGAAACAGGCCTGCCCTGTGCCAGTCCCCTCAGGGGGCTGCTGCTCAGCAGGGCCAATATAAAGGTACATTTCAGCTCTGGCTCCGGCTCCAAGGCGATGGATGGAGAAGTGTCCGTGGGGAATAAGTGCCCTGTAGCCTGAGTGCTGCAGAGCCAGGCAGCTCCCTCATCCCCGCTGAACGCCAGCAAACTGGCCTTTCTTTGGGCCACTACAAAATTAGGTCGAATTTATTTAAGTTGACATTTAGCTCCAATTTTACAAAGTTGATGCTGCATGTCCCCATTATGCATAGAATCATAGAATATTAGGGTTGGAAGAGCCCTCAGGAGGTCATCTAGTCCGATTCCCTGCTCAAAGCAGACCAACACCAACTAAAGCGCATCCTCACTACCATGGTTAGCATCGACTCATGGAGCGATGCACTGTGGGCAGCTATCCCACAGTTCCTGCTCCAGATTGGAATTCTGGGTTAGTCTCCCTATGCCTGATGAGACACAAACATTTTTGCGGGTTGTTTTGAGTACATGTCATCAGCCTCCCATGATGCACTTGCCTTCTCCCTCCATCCCTGAAAGCAAAGGCAAACAATCATTTTTGGACCTAAGCCTGGGTTACCCGTGCAGACACCATAGTACAGCAAGCATGGACCCTGCTCAGCTGTACACTGTTGTTGTGAGCGTCGCAAACACCTCACGCATTGTCCTGTGGTATTTGCAGAGCCTAGCCAGGAGCCGCCGCACGGAAGAATGTGATGCTATGCAAATAGCCGTGTTGGAAGCCATGAAATGGAGCAATTTTCACATGCTGGCAGTGGCAGCCGGGCTTGTTGACACGGTAGAACACCACTTCTGGGCCCAGGAAAAAAGCACAGACTGGTGGGACCGCGTAGCTATGCAGGTATGGGATGAGGAGCAGTGGCTGCATAACTTTCAAATGCGTAAGGCCACTTTCATAGAACTTTGCAAATTGCTTTCCCCAGCCCTGAAGCACAGAAATACCAAAATGAGACCTGCTCTGACAGTTGAGAAGCAAGTGGCCCTGTGGAAGCTTGCAACGCCAGATTGCTATGGTCAGTCGGGAATCAGTTTGGAGTGGGTAAATCTACTGTGGGGACTGCTGTGATCCAAGTAGCCAGGGCAATCAATTCACTTCTGCTAAGAAGGGTAGTGACTCAGGGAAACATGCAGGACATAGTGGATGGCTTTGCCACAATGAGGTTCCCTAACTGTGATGGGGCGATAGACGGAATGCACATCCCTATCTTGGCACCAGACCACCTTGCTAAAGAGTACATAAACTGCAAGGGGTACTTCTCAATCGTGTTGCAAGCGCTAGTGGATCACAAGGGCCATTTCACTGACATGAATGTGGGATGGTCCGGAAAGGTACATGACACGCGCATCTGTAGAAACTCCAGTCTCTTCATAAAGCTGCAAGAAGGAACTTTCTTCCCAGACCGGAAAATTACCGTTGGTGACATTGAAATGCCAATAGTTATCCTTGGAGACCCTAGCCTATCCCTTGCTCCCATGGCTTATGCAGCTTGGACAGCAGTAAGGAGCAGTTCAACCATAGGCTGAACAAGTGCAGAATGGTGGTAGCATGTGCCTTTGGACATTTAAAGGGCCACTGGTGCAATTTACTCACTAGGTTAGACCTCAGCAAAAGCAATATTCCCATTGTTGTTGCTGCTTGCTGTGTGCTCCATAATATCTGTGAGTGAAAGGGGGGAAAGTTTCTGGCGGGGTGGGGGATTGAGGCAGATTGCCTGGCTACCAATTATGAGCAGCCAGACACCAGGGCAATAAGAAGCGCACATCAAAGCACAGGCTTTGAAAAACAGTTTAATGAATACCCCCTTTTTTGCATGTACTGCCCTGTAAACTAAACTCCCACCAACCAGTGTGCACAGTAAATAAAGAGCCTCTTGTCCTCAATCCATGCATTTTTATTATGCTAACAAACACTGAACAGAGACAGCAATGAATAGCAAAGATAACCCGGGTCTAAGGGCCTCATAACACGGGGGGGAGGGGCAAGGGCATGTAGCTTATTACAATTGCACTGTCTAGCAATCAAAACTGTAGGAATGAGAGCCTTCTGCTCCATGAACCATCCCCTGGAGTTGAGTTCAAGTGATAATGGAGCTTCCCCCCGCCCCCCGCATTCTAGGACAGAGGTGGGCAAACTATGGCCTGCGGGCCACATCCAGCCCATGGGACCGTTCTGCCCGGCCCCTGAGCTCCTGGCCCGGGGGGCTAGCCCCCGGCCCCTCCCCCACTGTTCCCCCTCTCCCGCAGCCTCAGCTCACTGCACCGCAGGTGCAATGCTCTGGGCAGCGGGGCTGTGAGCTACTGGGGTAGCGCAGCTGCAGAGCCCGGCCTGACCTGGTGCTCTGTGCTGCCCAGTGCCGTGGCTGGCTCCAGCCGGGCGGCACGGCTGCCTGTCCTGGTGCAGCTATGCTGCCAGGCACCTGTGCTCCAGGCAGAGCAGTAAGGGGGCAGGGAACGGTGGAGGGGGATTGGATAGAGGGCAGGGGAGTGGTCAGGGGCCGGGCGTGTGGATAGGGGTGGGGGCAGTCAGAGGGCGGGGAACAGGGGGGTTGAATGGGGGCGGAGGTTCCGGGGGCGGTCAGGGAGAAGGGGTGGTTGGATGGGGCAGGGGTCCCGGGGGGGGGCAGTCAGGAAGGAGAGGGGGGGTTGGATGGGGCAGCAGGGGGCAGTTAGGGGTGGGAGGTCTGGGGGCAGTCAGGGGGCGAGAAGCAGGGGGGGGTCAGATAGGGGGCGAGGGCCGGGCCATCACAGCCTCACCAGCCCTCCATACAATTTCTGAAACCCAATGCGGCCCTCAGGCCAAAAAGTTTGCCCGCCCCTGTTCTAGGACATCTGGGAGAGGAGGATATGAAACTTGGTGAGAATGGCAGCTGGTTCATCACTGGGTGCAGTGGGACTCTAAGGTCTAGCTGCCTTTCCTGCACCTCAGCCAGACACCTCAACATGTCTATTTGCTCCCCCATAAGCTGCAACATCTCCTCTGGCGTGTTACGCTCTTGTTCCCTGCATGCTTTCCTGCCCTCTTGGTTGGTGAGCATGCTCTCTGAGAGTGTGAGCCTCCATGCATTCCGATGGGCCCTGTCAGTCTCGGAGGAACACATCAAATCACAGAACATGTCTTCCCTTGTCTGCTTTTTTCGCCTTCTAATCTGGGACAGCCTTTGTGCTGGTGTGGAGGAAGTACCCACAGACAAGGTTGCAGCTGCAAGGAAACAAAAACCACAAGAGTAGCCAGTTGTTTACCTCGGATTAAACATTAAACACAATTGCATTTAACCCCTGTAATGTGATTACAAGTGTGCACTCACCAGAGGTGCCCTCCCCGCCTTCACGGTCCCATAATAGTAGGTCCTGGGAGGGGATTGGCTCCAGAGTTAGGAGAAGGTCCTGGCTATTGGGGAGAATGGATCCTTCGCTTGCCTGCTGTGCATTCTCATCATCATCATCATCATCATCATCAATGTCCTCCTTGTTGTTGCCTGTGGCTGCCTGAGGCCCCTGGGAGGTATCATAGAATCATAGAATATTAGGGTTGGAAGGGACCTCAGGAGGTCATCTAGTCCAACCCCCTGCTCAAAGCAGGACCAATTCCACACTAAATCATCCCAGCCAGGGCTTTGTCAAGCCTGACCTTAAAAACCTCTAAGGAAGGAGATTCCACCACCTCCCTAGGTAACCCATTCCAGTGCTTCACCACCCTCCTAGTGAAAAAGATTTTCCTAATATCCAACCTAAACCTCCCCCACTGCAACTTGTTCTGTCATCTGGTACCACTGAGAACAGTCTAGATCCATCCTCTTTTGAACCCCCTTTCAGGTAGTTGAAAGCAGCTATCAAATCCCCCCTCATTCTTCTCTTCTGCAGACTAAACAATCCCAGTTCCCTTAGCCTCTCCTCATAAGTCATGTGCTCCAGCCCCCTAGTCATTTTTGTTGCCCTCCGCTGGACTCTTTCCAATTTTTCCACATCCTTCTTGTAGTGTGGGGCCCAAAACTGGACACAGTACTCCAGGTGAGGCCTCACCAATGTCAAATAGAGGGGAATGATCACATCCCTCGATCTGCTGGCAATGCCCCTACTTATACAGCCCAAAATGCTGTTAGCCTTCTTGGCAACAAGGGCACACTGTTGACTCATATCCAGCTTCTCGTCCACTGTAACCCCTAGGTCCTTTTCTGCAGAACTGCTGCCTAGCCATTCGGTCCCTAGTCTGTAACATTGCATGGGATTCTTCCGTCCTAAGTGCAGGACTCTGCACTTGTCCTTGTTGAACCTCATCAGGTTTCTTTTGGCCCAATCCTCTAATTTGTCTAGGAGAGTGTTGGGGGTACTGGTGGAGTCCCCGCCTAGAATCACATGCAGCTGCTCATGGAAGCAGCATGTCTGTGGCTTGGAACCAGAGCAACTGTTCTCCTCCCTTGTCTTCTGGTACGCTTGCCTGAGCTCCTTTATTTTCATGGGGCACTGCTGTGTGTCCCTGGTGTAGCCTTTGTCCCCCATGCCCTGTGCGATTTTGGCATAGATGTCAGTGTTTCTTCTGCTGGTTCAGAGCTCTGCCTGTGCAGACTCTTCTCCCCACACAACAATCAGATCCAGTGTTTCCTGTATGCTCCATGCTGGAGTGCGTTTGTGGCCCTGGGCTTGTATGGTCAGCTGTGCTGGTGAGCTCTCCACACTCATCAAACAGGAAATGAAATTCAAAAGTTCTCCGGGTTTTTCCTGTGCACCTGGATGAAGTGCAGTGGAGTTGAAAGTGCTGTCCAGAGCAGTCACATTGGAGCACTCTGGGATACCTCCTGGAGGCTAATCCCATCAGATTACACAGTGTTGTATCTACACTACCCCTAATTTGACCCAGGAAGGTCGACTCTAGCACTTCTCCTCTCCCCGAGGTGGAGTACAGGCACACCCACATTATAAATTTGACCTAATGCGGCATATGTCGGCCTAACGCTGTAGTGTAGACCAGTCTTAAAGTCGATTTTGTTTGATTGCTTGAGCAAACCCCCTCCCCGAGGCAGGTCAGTGTCCCTGTAAGGAGCTCTGCGCTCTCTCTCTCCCTTCCCTCCAGCCTGGGATCACTCACTGGAGAAAACAGTATTCCCCCTCCTCCCTCCAATCCCGTGGCCAAATCTCCCTGCCGGTTTGGACTTCAACTCTGCGAGGATTCAGAGCAGGAGGAAATAGGGAACAGGGGAGATCCTGAAGAGACAGGGGGCGGGGGCCTTACAATGGAAAGTGACGCAGAGGGGACCGATTTAAGAAGCCGAGAGGGAGAATGAAGTAAATTAACCGGGCGGGGGAGACAACCACTTCCTTTTTGCTCCATCTTCAGTGTTCAAAGCGGCGCCTTCTGCGAATTCTGTATTTCCTGTCCCTGACATCCTGTGAGGGGGGGGACCCCTCCGGAGCTGAACGGCCCCTGAGCACGGCCGCAGCGGGCAGTTTGCAAAGCGCAGCTCAGGTACGTGCCGAGGGGTCACTCGAAGCGGCGGGTCGCGGCTCCCCTCAGTCCTGTGCGCGGGAGCTGGGCTGTCTATTGCAGAGCCCTGCGCGGCTCCCGAGCTGGCGTGGGGCGGAGGCGGCTGTCCGGCCGCTGGCTTGGGAGGAACGCCAGGAGCGGGGATCCCCCAGCTCCGCATCCCCTGCCTGGTGCTGCCCTGGGTCCGAGCTCCGCAGCAGGGGCGGCGGGACAGCCAGTTCCTCCAGGGGATGGGCGAGCTGCCTTTGAAGGGACTCGGGGAGAATGGCGTTCAAGCGGCTCCAGAAGCCTTAGGCGTGCGGTTCCCTGGGCCCCCGTTGCTGCCTGGAAGATGCATGGGGAGTAGGGTGACCAGACAGCAAGTGTGAAAAATCGGGAAGAGTGTGGGGGGTAATAGGCTAGGAGGCTTACTGTCTTGGGCTGCGTAGACATACCTTTCATATTCTATGTGGGTATCTGGTTGTGTCAACACCACAGTGAGCCTCAGCGCTTGCCTTGATGTTGCAATGTTTGCTGTGACCTCCCAGCATGGATCAATGCAGTGTCAGGCTGTGGTTTGCACGGTAGATGTGGGCTGCAGAAAGAGCTGGAGTCCTTGACTTGCTCTGCCTTCCTCTTGCAAATCCCACTGACCTTTAACCAATGAAGTCTTCCAGGATGTTGTGAAGCAGGCCATTGTCCTTATCCCTCATGTACAAATGGGGAGGGAGGGAAAGTCACTCGCTCAAGGTCCCCCAGTCTGTGGAAGCTGCCAATAGAATGTCTGGCTCCCAGGCCTGTGTATGATGTCACCTGGTTTAGAAGTTATCACAGGTGCCACCTGCCCACACATCTGGACTGAGTGGGTGGGGAGGAACTGGGCCCACCCACAGGGCCGGCTTTAGGACCTGCAGGGCCTGATTTGAATACCCGGCAGCGGTCCAGGTCTTCAGCGGCACTTCGGCGGCAGGGGGGGTCCTTCACTCGGCGCCGGGTCTTCCACTGAAGGACCCCCCTCCCCACCGCCGAAATGCCGCCGAAGACCCGGAGCGGACCCCCCGCCGCCCAAGTCCTGGAGTGGACCCCTCCCCCCCGCCACCGAAGTGCCGCCACCGGAGCGGACTGCCGCTGGGTGAGTAAAAAAAATTAAAAAGGTGCCTAAGGCGCGGGGCCCTCTTAGGCGTGGGCACGGGGCCTGATTCCAGGGAATCGGAGGAATCAGCCTAAAGCCGGCCCTGCCCACCCACTACTCCAGGTCCCAGCCCAGGGACCCTGTAGATCAAAGCCATCTGCTGTGTCCCTTTAACTATGGGTATGTCTACACTACGAAATTAGGTCAAATTTATAGAAGTTGATTTTTTAGGAAGCGATTTTATCCAGTCGATTGTGTGTGTCCCCACTAAGCGCATTAAGTCGGCGGAGTGCGTCCACAGTACCGAGGCTGCCGTTGACCTTTGGAGCGTTGCACTGTGGGTAGCTATCCCACAGTTCCCGCAGTCTCCGCCACCCATTGGAATTCTGGGTTGAGCTCTCACTGCCTGATGGGGCAAAAACATTGTTGCGGGTGGTTTGGGGTACATGTCATCAGTCACCCTTCCCTCCGTGAGAGCAATGGCAGACAATCGTTTCGCGCCTTTTTTCCGCGCAGACGCCATGCCATGGCAAGCATGCAGCCTGCTCAGCTCAGCCACCGCTGTTGTGTCCTGGGTGCTGCTGGCAGCAGACAGTACAATAGGGCTGCAAACCATCATCATGCTTCCGCTGCCACTCTGCTCTCCTGCTCTGGCAGCAGACGGTACAATAGGGCTGAAAACCATCGTCACACTTCTGCTGCCACTCTGCTCTCCTGCTCTGGCAGCTGATGGTACAATAGGGCTGCAAACCATCGTCATCGAACGACCGCTTCCACTGCCACTCTGCTCTCCTGCTCTGGCAGCAGACGGTGCAGTAGGGCTGCAAACCATTGTCATGCTTCCACTGCCACTCTGCTCTCCTGCAGACGCCATACCACAGCAAGCATGGAGCCCGCTCAGATGACCACGGCAGTTATGAGCACTGTAAACACCTCGTGCATTAACCTGCAGTATATGTAGCACCAGAACCTGCAAAAGCAGGTGAGGAGGCAACGGCAGCGCGGTGACGAGAGTGATGAGGACATGGACACAGACGTCTCTCAAAGCACGGGCCCTGGCAATTTGGACATCATGGTGGTAATGGGGCAGGTTCATGCCGTGGAACGCCGATTCTGGGCACAGACTGGTGGGACCGCATAGCGTTGCAGGTCTGGGATGATTCCCAATGGCTGCGAAACTTTTGCATGCATAAGGGCACTTTCATGGAACTTTGTAACTTGCTTTCCCCTGCCCTGAAGCGCAAGAATACCAAGATGAGAGTAGCCCTCACAGTTCACAAGCGAGTGGTGATAGCCCTCTGGAAGCTTGCAACTCCAGACAGCTACCGGTCAGTCGGGAATCAATTTGGAGTGGGCAAATCTTCTGTGGGGGTTGCTGTGACCCAAGTAGCCAACACAATCACTGAGCTGCTGCTATCAAGGGTAGTGACTCTGGGAAATGTGCAGGTCATAGTGGATGGCTTTGCTGCAGTGGGATTCCCTAACTGTGGTGGAGCGATAGACGGAACGCATATCCCTATCTTGGGACCGGAGCACCAAGGCAGCCAGTACATAAACCGAAAGGGGTACTTTTCAATGGTGCTGCAAGCACTGGTGGATCACAGGGACGTTTCACCAACATCAACTTTGGATGGCCGGGAAAGGTACATGATGCTCGCATCTTCAGGAACTCTGGTCTGTCTGAACGGCTGCAGCAATGGACTTACTTTCCAGACCAGAAAATAACCGTTGGGGATGTTGAAATGCCTATAGTTATCCTTAAAAGGTTATCCTCAGCCAGAATTCTCCAATAACGGCATTTCTGTGCTGCCTGCAGAAGGTCCTTGGGTTCCAGGAATGAAAGCACATATAGTGCCAACTTTTTTGGGAGCAAGGAAATAAAGTCTCGTTGAAACTGGGGCTCTATCACTTGCATCATATGTTTCACTTGTGTTGGTTCACAACTATCAATGAGTTCATCTAATGCAAGTAACTTCTCTGGTCCACTCCAGCTCTGAAACATTTTCAGCCATTCTTGAAGTCCTGTAGGTGGCTGGACAGATGTAATCCGGCACCGCTGTTGTCCTTGGCCATTGGCTGCTCTCAGGTCCCCAAAAGTAGTAGGTGTTGCTGAACATGGCACAAGCCCAGTAGTGCTCATGTATTCTGAGACTTTGCAGGGTTTATTTCCCAGAGAGAAAGAACGGACCTCGGAGCCATGGTCCAACTTTCTTTGTCTTTATGTAGAATTGAGATGACTGGTGTATGGGCAAATCCATGATACTATTTGAATTTGTGACACTATTACTGTTAGTGTGTTCATCTTCTCTGCTACTGTCATCAGACTGATCAAAATCATCACTCTCCTGGTCCATTTCCTCCTCTTCTTCCACCTCGTCCTCTTGTTCAGCACCATGTTCTTCCTCTTCCTCCTCCTCGTGGTTACCAGTGGATTCTTCATCCACTGCAATAAGCCTATTGTTGTTTTCTTCTAACTGTTCTTGCTGGGATTCAATTCTGTCACCAAGTCCAGACTCTGCTCCACCTATTTCCCCATTCCTTGCAATGTGCTCCTCCTCTTGTTGTTGTAACTGCTGCTGCTGCTCCTCCTCCACAACTCGATTCATCTGCTCCTCATCTACTTGGCTATCCTTGGGGACCCAACCTAGCCCTTAATACCATGGCTCATGAAGCCATACACAGGCACCCTGGATAGTAGTCAGGAGCTGTTCAACTATAGGCTGAGCAAGTGCAGAATGGTGGTAGAATGTGCATTTGGACGTTTAAAAGCACACTGGCGCAGTTTACTGACTCGGTTAGACCTCAGTGAAACCAATATTCCCATTGTTATTACTGCTTGCTGTGTGCTCCACAATATCTGTGAGAGTAAGGGGGAGATGTTTATGGCGGGGTGGGAGTTTGAGGCTGATTACACGCAGCCTGACACCAGGGCTGTTAGAAGAGCACAGCAGGGTGCGCTGCGCATCAGAGAAGCTTTGAAAACCAGTTTCATGACTGGCCAGACTACGGTGTGAAAATTCTGTTTGTTTCTCCTTGATGAAAACCTGCCCCCTTGGTTCACTCTACTTCCCTATAAGCCAACCACCCTCCCCTCCCGTGTTCTTGGGCGTCTGGGTGAGGAGGCTATGGAACTTGGGGAGGAGGGCGGTTGGTTACACAGGGGCTGCAGCAGCGGTCTGTGCCCCTGCTGCCTTTCCTGTACTTCAACCATACGCCGGAGCATATCAGTTTGATCCTCCAGTAGCCTCAGCATTGCCTCCTGCCTCCTCTCATCACACTGCCACCACCGCTCCTCTTGCTCCCGCCACCTGTCCTCTTGCTCCCGCCACATCTCATCTCGCGTGTCCCTCCTGTCCTCATGTTCATTTTGTGCTTTACTGGACTCTGACATTGTTTGCCTCCATGCATTCTGCTGGGCTCTTTCAGTGCGGGAGGACTGCATGAGCTCAGAGAACATTTCATTGCGAGTGCATTTTTTTCGCCTTCTTATCGGCGCTAGCCTCTGGGATGGTAGCATTGAAACATTTGCAGCTGCGGGAGGAAAAAAAGGGAGAGTTGGGTTGACCATTTAAAATGGGTTGGCCATTTAAAAGGAGGGGCTAAGGTTTTCGGGTTAACGTGCAGCACAAACCCAACTAAACCCCCCCTCACACCCAATTCTCTGGGATGATCACTTCACCCCTCCCCCCACCATGTGGCTAACAGCGGGGATGATTTCTTTTCAGCCACAGGCACACAGCCCAGCAGGAACGGCCACCTCTGAATGTCCCCTTAATAAAATTCCCCTATTTCAACCAGGTGACCATGAATGATATCACTCTCCTGAGGATAACACAGAGAGTTAAAGAACGGATGTTGCTTGACTGCATTCCAGTAGCTTTACTGGCCGCAAATACATCCCAAGTCTTCAGGGCAAATTAATCATTAAACACGCTTGCTTTTAAACCATATATTATATTTACAAAGGTACACTCACCAGAGGGGCCTTCTCTGCCTTCAAGGTCCGGGAGCCCGGGTTGGGAGGGTAATGTCTCCAGGGTGATAAACAGTTCCTGGCTGTTAGGGAGAACGGTTTCTCCGCTTGCCTGCTGTGCGCTATCATCTTCCTCGTCCCCAAAATCCTCATCCCTGTTACGTGAGACTCCCTTGCAGGAGTCCACGTACAGGGGTGGGGTAGTTGTAGGGGCACCCCCTAGAATTGCATACAGCTCATGACAGAAGTGGCATGTCTGGGGGTCTGACCCGAAGCGGCCGTTTGCCTCTTTGTTTTTTTGGTAGGCTTGCCTGAGCTCCTTAAGTTTCACACAGCACTGCGGCGGGTCCCTGTTATAGCCTCTGTCCTTCATGCCCTTGGAGATGTTTTCAAATATTTTGGCATTTCATCTTTTGGAACGGGGTTCTGATAGCATGGATTCGTCTCCCCATACAGTGATCAGATCCAGTACCTCCCATTCGGTCCATGCTGGAGTTCTTTTGCGATTCTGGGACTCCATGGTCACCTCTGCTGATGAGCTCTGCATGGTCACCTGTGCTGATCAGCTTGCCATGCTGGCCAAACAGGAAATAAAATTCAAAAGTTCGCGGGGCTTTTCCTGTCTACCTGGCCAGTGCATCTGAGTTGAGAGTGCTGTCCAGAGTGGTCAAAATGGAGCACCCTGGGATAGCTCCTGGAGGCCAATACAGTCAAATTGCGTCCAAACTACCCCCAAATTTGATCCGGTGATGTTGATTTCAGCGCTAATCCCCTCGTCAGAGAGGAGTACAGAAATCAATTTTAAGACCCCTTTAAGTAAAAAAAAATGGCTTCGTCGTGTGGACAGGTGCAGGGTTAAATTGATCTAACGCTGCTAAATTCAACCTAAGCTTGTAGTGTAGACCAGGGCTATGTCACACAGCTTCTCTAATTCCCTGGGCCACTTCCCTGTGGCTCTGCATGTCTTCACCCTACCTTAGGGCCTTGTCCTAATGGAGTCCCAGCAACCAGCTCGGGGCTCCTTCTTGCTCTCCCCAGCTTCTGGCAGCGCAGCCCTGCCCTGCCTAGGGTTCTGTAGCTCCACCAGCCAGTCACACACCAGCCATACTCCTACAGCTCCAGCAAAAAACTCCCCCTGGCCCTGCAGTTCATCTTATACTAGGCTGCTGGGCCCTGATTGATTGTGTCCCACACAGCCACTCTAGGCAGCTTGGAGGACCCTCTCCACTTCTCTTTTTTGGGGCAGGGCGTGACAGGGCCATGAGGTCTCCAGCAGGGGGCCTCAGAGGGTCTGGTATACCCCTTCACAGGCGCTTTGAGGAAGACACTAATACTGGGGCTTGTGAGCCACTTAACTTATCAGGCTAATGGGTAACTAGAGGGTTGGAGTGGAGCTGTCTGTCTGTCTGGACACAAAGCTGGTCGAGGGGCTTCCCTGCACTGTCCCTTGCCAGTGTCCCATTCTTGCATTCTCTAAGAGAGCTACAGGGAAGGGTGGGTTGTTGTGGTGTTCAGTGGAGAAGCTTTGTAGCAGATGTCTTTGGATACAAAGAGCTCTTTAATGCCATTAAGTTCCACTGGGATTTTTTTCAAGCTCCTTCCTTACTATATATTTTTCTCTCTTTTCCAGGGGCAGAGTTGGGAAGTCCCTCATCCTACTGATCCCCTTTCCAGCAGATTTGTGTGGCATTTCCCCTTTATTCTGCAAACCCGGGGTGCCAGAAGAGCTGTGGGTCTCCTGTGAATGCCTGGATTTAAAGTCTTTTATCGCCATCCAATCATGGCAAGGAGACGGTGTTGCTGAACAGAATTCCATCCATCCCTCGTAACATGTGCATCCTGTTGGTTTCAACTGGAATAGAAATCCCAGCATTTTAGGACTTGGGAGAGCTAATGGCCTCTGCCATGGAAGCCAGACAGTTGGTGGCTACTGTGGTGCTTATGTGCATATTGCTTCATAAGGCATCTGCTCAAAACCTCATCAAGAACCCCAAGATCCAGAAGACAGAGCACTCGCTCTTGATAAATGAGATCAATGCGGACAACCCGGGGGAAGATACCTCTGAGTTTGTGGAGCTCTATCACACCAGCGGCCGAGAGGCCCCCTTGGATGACTACTACCTAGTCTTTTACAATGGCAACGGCAACCAGGCCTACAAAGTCCTGAACCTTCAGGGCAAAGTCACCGATAATCAAGGGTTCTTTCTTGTTGGGTCTTCCACGGTGAAACCCCAGCCCTCCGTGATCTTGCCTAAGAACACTATCCAGAACGGGCCTGATGCCATTGCCCTGTATTATGGGAAGGGGAACTACCAGAAGGGCATGAGGGTCACCAGCGACGGGCTGGTGGATGCCTTGGTCCATAAGTCTAGGAAGAGTGACAGAGCGGACATGTTGCTCAATGTGCTGACCCCCAACAGGGATGCTTTCCTGGAGGATCCCTCCTTCAGGACCACAGACGAGTCGATAGAAAGGTGCCACGGGGAGGGTTCTCAGTGGATCTTTCAAGTGGCCATGCCCACCCCAGGCAAGGATAACCACTGCATCCCCTCTTCCCAGCTGAATGCTTCTGCCGTGCTAATCAGTGAGGTTCACGCTGTGACCTCTCCTGGAGAGTCGGAATTCATTGAGCTCCAGGGACCTCCTTCCACTGTCCTGAGGGACTTGGTTCTGGTGCTGATCGAAGGACGGACCAAAGGGGTTTATTTCTTCATGGACGTTTATGGCAAAACCTCTCCTGAGGGGCTATTTCTCATTGGTCCTGTGCAAGCCAGAACCCCAGGTAGGATCCCACTCTTCAGACTACTGTGAACATCTGAGAGTGTGGGTTATGGGTGCGAGGACAGCAGAGTCTTACTGTCCTCCTGTCATCACTCACCTTCCTCCTTCCTCACTCCGTCCCCCTTGGAGGTGGGCCCCAAATGTGAAAGACCTGGAGGGAGTTCATGATAGGGATTTGATCCCATTTTGGGGACTGTAGAAGGAAGTGTCGTTTGCTTTCTCCGGAGAAGCAGTGCTGGTGAGTGAACTAGGCTCTGCTCCCAGCTCTGTAGCTGGTGACCTTGGGCAAGTCACTTCACCGCTCTGTACCTCAGTTTCCCCATCTATAATACAGGGCTGACATCCTCTTCTCGAGAGATCCTCTAATGGCAACCATTGTGTAAGGGCTAAGTAGTACTTTCCCCACCCACATAAAAACCCCAATCCCCATAATATCAGTGTAGTTTTTTCTCTTTATGAACCAACTGTGAAGTTACCAGACTAGGCTCATGCTGACTGGCTGGGCTGGGATCTGAACTTCTTTTGGCTTCTGACATTTCCTGTGGAGAAATGGATGGGGAACAAATATGTTACTAAACTTGGCCATCTGAACAGAGGAATCTGGCTGGTGGAGACACTGACTCCGCAGAACATCTTGTGTAACTCTGTGAGTCAGGATTGGTTAGTCATCTCTTACAAACACGGGATCCTTATTTATACTTTTTTAAACTGCAATATACATTCAAGCAGTTCAGTTACATTAGATACCCAGCACTTTGGCTACTTTTTAAATAACAGGTTGATCACTTAGAGAGACACCAACGTGAAATCTAATCAGTCTAAAACAAATGAACTAAAAGTAGTTTCAGGTCCTTTACCTGAATCATCCTTCCAAGTACTCTGGTTTTGTAGTCACGTTTTGGTGTCTCTGTGTCTGTGTGTGTTGGGAAGAAGGATGGTTTAGTGCAGGGGTAGGCAACCTATG
Source organism: Platysternon megacephalum (assembly GCA_003942145.1). Lineage (NCBI taxonomy): Eukaryota > Metazoa > Chordata > Testudines > Platysternidae > Platysternon > Platysternon megacephalum. Next base: position 1,710,727 of record QXTE01000146.1, read on the forward strand.
GCACGTGTGCCGAAGGCGGCACGCGAGCTGATTTTCAGTGGCACTCACACAGCCCAGGTCCTGGCCACCGGTCCGGGGGGCTCTGCATTTTAATTTAATTTTAAATGAAGCTTCTTAAACATTTTAAAAACCTTATTTACTTTACATACAACAATAGTTTAGTTATATATTATAGACTAATAGAAAGAGACCTTCTAAAAACGTTAAAATGTATTACTGGCACGCAAAACCTTAAATTAGAGTGAATAAATGAAGACTCGGCACACCACTTCTGAAAGGTTGCTGAGCCCTGGTTTAGTGGTTAGGTTGCTGGCCTGGAACTCAATTCCCTGCTCTGCCACAGACTTCCTGTGTGACCCTAGACAAGCCACTTACAGCTGAGACACTGTGCACAGAGAGGGTACTAGGGCTGACCTACCTCACAGGGAGGATGTGATGTGAGGATAAGCACCTTAAAGGATGTGAGACGCTAGATACCGCAGTAGTTAAAGCCATATATGAACTTAGATTTTGTTTCTCTCCCGTACAACTGAGAGAGAGACACATACAAATGTGGAAACTGACTAAAAAGGAAACTAAAAGTGCTGCTAAATGCACAAAGTTAACTGAAAAAGATGAATGGAAATCTCTTTTTCCACAGTAACTTTGTCCTACTTGTAGCAACAGCAAGTAAAACATTTTCTGACCAAATTTTTTTTTGTTTTTTTTTAAGTCAACCATGTCTCTTTAAAACACTAGTCATGCCAAACAATCTCTACTTCTCCTGCCGAAATTCAGACTGTCAGCAGTCCATTCATGATGTCCCGGTTTTCCTTCAGAAAGATAGTGTTTTAAATTTACACCAGAACCGTCTGTACTTTAATGGGGTTTGAGATCTATGAAAAAGCTAAGGGGATTCAGGCTAACTGGCAAGTTATACTACCTCTGGCTGTGATCTTCTCCTGTCTCAAGCTAAGCAGGGATAGCCTGATAGGATGGGAGATTCCCGTGGAATATGTTTAATGCTGCTAATTCAGCAAGAGGCTCTCAAGTTAGTATGAAACTAGTTCCCCAGGATAGCAGTAGGTGATGCTGTGCTGCCTGTGGAGATGCCATGTTTCAGGTGAGATGTTGAACTTTTGGCTCATACTTCTTATGGGGGTTTTTTAGTTTGTGTTTTTTGAGAGGGGGGCTAAGATTTTCAAAAGGGTAGTGATTTGGGGGTACCTACATTCTTGGGGCCCCCCCAAAATGAGGCACCTTCAAAGGACCTGATTTTTGGAGAGTGGGCACTCAGCACTTTCTGAAAATCATAGGAGGCCCGCCAAAATTGAGGCACCCAAAATCTCTAGTCTCATTTGAAATCCTAGCCAGTGGCAACTGTAGAGATCTAGGCCCCAGTGCTTCCAAGGTGCTGAGCAACAAATAGAATAGTGTACAGGCCAAATTCCAGCAGAGCAACTTACTAGGATGCCCAAGTTAGTAGCCAAAGCACAGGACTAGGAATTGGGTTGCAGCCCTGTCACTGTCCCACTGTGACTCTAGTCAATAACTTCAATCCCCTGTGCCTGTTCCCCATCTGTAAATCAGGGACAGGACTTCCCTGCCTCGTAGGAGTACTGAAGTTTCATTCCTTAATGTTTCACACTTTGAGATTCTTGGGTTGAAAGTGCTATAGAAATATTATTAACATTCTACCTCCTGCAATTTCAATCAGCTAACAAATGAAATAAAATAGTGTCAGTGCCACAATAAGGATGAGGGGGAAATAAGGAAATGCATCAAAATTAAGGTTGAACTTTGAACCTTAGTTCTGTCCCCTTGTATTTATGCCTCTAACATATAGTCACTTTATATCACACATTTATACTTAAATACGATAATAGAATACAAAATGGATTTTTTTAAACAGCTTTGTATATAGTGAGTTCAAGTTTCAGGCTTAGCTTGTTTTGCAGATCTCATTGAGGAGTAAGCCAAGTTTGAATAAAAGCACGTCAGAACTTCTTGTTTCCAATTTTGTGCATGTCGGTTATCTGATCAGAACGCAGGGGTAGAGTTTTGTCTCCTTATGCAAGTCGAACTCATACAGCAGGACCAGCTCTGCTAAAACTCCCCCACAAAATCCACCTCTGGGCACAGTGATGGATGGGATATTTCAGCCCAAAAGAAAGCTCTTTGTAAAAGTTGGAAGTATAAATGACAGGGAAAGGTGGGGGTTAGAGTGAGAGCTAGAAATTGAAATGAACTCTCCCTGTGCTACATGATGTGATCTGCTGCTCTGCTGACCCTGAGCTCTGTTAATTCCCTGCTGAGTTGTTGCCAGTTTGTATGTTTTTAATTCACTGCATCTATTCCAATCTTTCTCATTCCTCCCTGTGGTGCAGTTGACCTGCCATTCCCACCAAACTCCAGCAGCCCTCTCCTCAGCACTGGTCCCCAAGCCATCGCCCTGTACGTTGGAAACAGCAGCAGTTTCACACTGGGGAAAGCAGCATGTGCTACCAACCTGTTGGATGCTTTAGTGTACACGAGCAATGGGAGTGCAGACCCAGAGCTCCTGGAGATCCTGACCCCTGGGAGACATGCCTATGAGAATAACAGGTGAGAAGGCAGCCCAGTAGGGAGGGGTTGATGGGGTCTGAAAGGACTTTTGCTTAATGGACTGTTTTTTGCTCTTCCAAAGCAATAAGCAGACCCTTGAGAAGGTCTTGGTCACCTGTGAGAGGTATGTAGGGGAGTCCCTGGTAGCAATTAGTTTACTGTATGGCATGAGCTTTCTCTGGTCAAGCCATGACCCATGTGTAACACTGCGGGAGGCCTCTCCTGTATGCATGCCCCTTTTCTGTTCAGCCTGATGGTGGCCTCATCACACACCAGCCTTTATCCAGCTGCTTGACTTGCCAATCTCCCCTCCTTGAGCTCAAGTCTAGACTGGAACACACTGGCCCATCTCAACCCCCCAAAAATCATTGGCTCCTTCCACCAATCTTATGACTGGTATGTTTGGATCCATCATCCACCCCATTTCCCACAATCCACTGCTCTCATTCAGAAAGGGACTCTCTAGAGGAATACCACGACTAAATGTGTGCATCTCGGTCAGTAAGCATCAACGTGGTTAACAAGTGACTGATGGGCACATCCTGGTCTCTGGAAAGGCTAGGGCAGCGAATGGTGGAATGGGCGAGGTGGGGGCATAAGCAGGGTGAGGAAATGGAATGGACAGGGTTGGGTGGACAGGTAGGTAGAAGACAACGGAAAAGCCTCTTGTCTGTGGTATTGACAGAGGAACTGGGTTTGAAAGAGCACATCTAATTGTTTAAAATGACGCCCAGTGTCCTAGCTCCAAAACTGGAGAAGAGCTGTCTCTTTATCAGTGAGGAGGAGGATTCAAAGGAAAAAAGCTGGGACTCTTGTTGAGTCAACTGCATCAAAGCTAGTTGTGATTTAATCCTTGGATTGGGAAATTGGGCATTCCAGACACTTTCCTCCCTCCCACAGTCCTCTGCCCTCCACACGGAGCAGAGTCTGCCTCTAGCCAGAAAGGTGCCCTGCTCTCCAGGAGCGAAGCAGCTATACTCCGTGCAGCCGTTTACACTCTGGACTCCATCCTTAGTCCCTGGGATCTGAGCTGGGGGCTTTGGTCCATGTCTTAATTTTTAGCTGCTTTGTTCCATTGTCTCCCACCCTGGCCAGCAACCGCATCCTGAGCTCAAAACTCAGAGATCCAGTGCAAGCATCTCCCTTATTAGGCCAGCTCACTCTGGCCTCAGGTGGCCACCTTTGTTGGCTGGAATTAAGGGAAAGCGCATGAAAAACAAGGGACAACGCTTTGTTTAAGGGACATTTTAGGGAAACACCATTTCCCTTTACATGTCATTGATTTTTCTCCCCAGTGTACATTTCGTCTGCCCTCAGGTATAGAATGCAATTATCCTCCGCTTCAATGGAATGTTTCAAATGTCCTTATTGTCAGTTTTAATACATTTCAATACTTCTTAAAACAAGGGATGGGTAATCGCCCTACTCTGGCCAGGCTGTACATCCACTGAAACCCTCCCCCTGGTGGACTCTGCATAGAGCTGCATCACCTTTGGAGATGGGTGAATGGAATGGAGGAAATGGGTAGACAGTGGCATGCTGGAAGAGAAGTGGTGTGTTGAAGACACTACACTCTTCTGTCTCGAGAGGTTCCAGAGAGCTCTTGAGTTTCTTTCCAGAAGGCTGGGGGTGATAGAGGAAGGGAAGTCTCTCCCCCGGCTCTTTATTTTGTGTGGGGAAAGCAGATGTATATGGCATCAGCATCTGCTCCTGGTGCAGGCACCCTGCTATTGAGTCAGGAGCACCAACAGTCTGGGTTGCAGATCATATTTTCTTCTAATTTGTGTCTCTGCCTCTTTCAGCCACCAGCCAGGTAACATGTCCATGAGTCGGTGCAGCTGCTGCTCCGTGACCCGGGACCCCTCCATCTACGCCCTCAGCAGCCCCACACCCGGACAGTTCAATGACTGCCCCAGCAGCCGCTTCAGCCAGCCCATCTCTCTCTGCCTCCATATAGCAGGTGGGTCCTAGATCCCTTCTCTGCTCCCTGGATCTGAGACCCACAGGGAAAACCTAAGAAACTGCCCTGAAGGGACAAACAGGTGGACATTCTCCCTTTATAAGCTTCAAGGAGCCTACCTAGAACTTCAGCTTCTACTGTCCATCCTGGGAGGGGCTCAGGTGTTACCAGAGCATCTGTAAAACCGTCAGCAGCAGGAAGATTAGCACAAGGCATTCGGCCTAAAAGAAAAATGGCCTTCAGTCTTGTACAGTGCAGCATCATGATCACTGAGCTCTCCGTTTAGCTCTGCTTCTCCATTGTTCCAGCTTAGGGTACAGACAGGAGCAGGAGGGGAGAAGTGTTCCCCTCCCCGCAAAGAAAATGGGGGCTGTGAGGGTCTACGCCCCTCGGTGGGGCCCGAAGCCCCTCCTTACTGGGCAGTACGGCCTAAGGCCCAGAGTCCATATAAGTGCCCCGGGTTGTAGGGCAGCACGGCCTAACGGCCAGAGTCCATATAAGTGCCCCAGGTTGTAGGGCAGCACGGCCTAACGGCCAGAGTCTATGAAAGTGCCCCGGGTTGCAGGGCAGTAGGACCTTAGTACTGGCTCAGCGGGGGGGTCCTACCGAAACACGCTGAGGCTCCCCGGGGGCCAGGTACCAATCCGCTGCCCCTCCCGGTTCGCTCCCTACCGGTCGGAGAGTTGGGGTTTCCCAGGAATCCCAGCAGGCCTCCGGGTCCGTCGTCTCTCCTGGTTCCTCCCCCGGTAGGGCTTCGAGCCGGGCTGTGGGAGTCTCTGGTCCCACCAGCCTCCCGGGTGTGGGCCGGTCCTCAGCAGGAGCTCTGCAGTTGCGTCCTTCCCCTGCGGCCGCCGGCCCAGACTGAACTGAGCTCACTCTCTTTATACTCCCTGAGCACTTGGAGCATGCCCAGTACGAACGGGGTGGTACTTCTGCCGCCAGCGCTACTGGCCTGACGTCGCTGGGCTGAGTGCGGGGCGTGGCTGCCCCGTCACATACCCTCCCACTTAAGAAGGATCCACTGGGTTGGTCCGCCCCCTCGTCCCCCTCCCCTTGTCTGGAGAAGAAGTCCGCATTAGTATGTGCCTTACCCGGGCGATGGAACACGCGGAAGTCGTAGGGTTGGAGGGAGAGGTACCACCGCATAATCCTGGGGTTCGTGTCCTTCATACTGTGCATCCATCGAAGGGGGGCATGGTCGGTGATCAGCTTAAAATTATTCCCCAACAAATAATATCGTAGGGCCTCGATGGCCCACCGCACCGCCAGGGCCTCTTTTTCTATCGTTGAGTAATGTTGCTCCCGGGGGAACAACTTCCGACTCAGGTATAATACTGGGTGTTCTTCCCCGTCTGTTTCTTGAGAGAGCACCGCACCCAAGCCTACTTCTGAGGCGTCGGTTTGGAGTATAAATTCCCTCGCAAAGTCTGGGTGCCAAAGGACGGGTTCTTGCGTGAGCCGTTCTTTCAGGGTCTCAAACGCTTTCTCACATTGTTCCGACCACTGCACTTGCCGAGGTTGCGAATTCTTCGTAAGGTCCGACAAGGGAGCGGCTATGGAAGCAAAATCTGGTACAAAGCGGCGGTAGTACCCCGCTAGCCCTAGAAACTGGCGTACTTGTTTCTTCGTCTTGGGGACGGGGACGTCTTTGAGGGCTTGCACCTTGCTGACCAGGGGTATCAGTTTCCCTCCTCCTACCGTGTATCCCAGATAGGTTACCTCCTCTTGCCCCAGGTGACATTTTGCCGGGTTAGCTGTGAGGCCAGCTGCTCTGAGGGCTTGCAACACCCCCACCAGATGACCTAGGTGGTCCTCCCAGTTGTTGCTGTAGACCACGATGTCATCTATATACGCTGCCACATAGGGGTCGTGGGGTTGCAAGACCTTGTTCATCAGGCGCTGGAAGGTGGCAGCGGCTCCGTGCAGCCCGAACGGCATGGTCATGAAGTGGAAGAGGCCAAAGGGCATTGGGAAGGCCGTCTTCTCCCGGGAGTTTGGGGTGAGGGGGATCTGCCAATACCCTTTGGTTAGGTCCAAGGTTGACAAGTATTTCGCGCCTCCGAGCCGTTCCAGCAATTCGTCCACTCGCGGCATTGGGTATGCATCGAAACGGGAGATGGCATTGACCTTCTGAAAGTCGATGCAAAACCGGGTAGTCCCGTCGGGCTTCGGGACTAAGACGATGGGGCTGCGCCACTCGCTCGTCGATTCCTTTACAACCCCCATCTCCAGCATGGTTTCTAGCTCCTGTCGGACCGTGTCCCACATTTTCCGGGGCAACGGTCGGTGGTTGTCTCTCACCTTCTGGCCCGGGCCGGTGGCGATATGATGACTCATCACCGTCGTTCGTCCGGGACGGGCGGACAGGACGTCCGGGAATTCTTCCGCCAGTTGCTGTAGTTGGTCCCGCTGTCGGTGTGTGAGGCTGGCCCCTAACGTCACCAGCCTTGGGTCCGGCGGGTCCCCCACCAGGGGTCTGAGTTCTGATTCGGGAGTGGAAGGACCAACGAACAGGGCTTCTCTTGCTCTCCAGGCCTTCAGGAGATTCACGTGGTAGAGGCGGGTCTCCTTCTGCCAGCCTGGTAGTTTGACCTCATAGTCTACTGGCCCCACACGCCGGACTACCTCATAGGGGCCCTGCCATTTGGCCAGCAGTTTCAACTCCGTCGAGGGCAACAAGAGTAGCACCCGATCTCCTGGGTCGAAACTCCGCCCTCTAGTCCCTCGGTTATAGAGGCGTTCTTGGCCGGCTTGGGCCTGTGTCAGGTTTTCCCGTGCAAAGGCCCCTAATGTTTGGAGCCGCTCTCGTAGGTGGAGTATGTACTGGGTAGTCCCTAGGACCCGCATCTCCTGGGCTTCCCACTCCTCCTTCAGGAGGTCCAGGATCCCCCTAGGCTGTCTTCCATACAGGAGTTCGACGGGGGAGAACCCAGTCGAGGCCTGGGGTACCTCCCTAATGGCGAACAGCAAGGCAGGGAACAGAGGATCCCAATGTGTGGGGGCCTCCTCCACGAACTTCCGCAGCATCGATTTTAAGGTGCCATTACAACGTTCCACCAAGCCGTCAGTCTGGGGATGGTAAACGGATGTCCGGAGCGTTCGTATGTGGAGGAGGTGACATAATTCGTCTATTAGTTTGGAGGACACATTTGTGCCCTGGTCTGTCAGGATTTCCGCGGGTATCCCGACCCTAGCGAAAATCTTCACCAGTTCATTTGCAATGGCCGGTGCAGTGGCTGTTTTCAGGTGAACGGCTTCGGGGTAACGCGTCGCATAATCCACCACTACTAGGATGAAGCGATTCCCCGTCTTGCTTCTTTCCAGGGGGCCGATGAGGTCCATTCCGATCCGTTCGAAGGGTATGCCGACGACCGGCATGGGTACCAAGGAGGCGCGGACTACCCCTTTCCGCCCCGCCAACTGGCATTCGGGGCAGGACGCGCAATAGTCCCGAACTTCTCGGTGTATGCCGGGCCAGAAAAACCGCCGGGCCACCCTCTGGAGGGTCTTCTCCCTGCCCAGGTGTCCTGACCAAGGGTTTGCGTGGGCTAGCTGTAGGAGGCTTTGCCGCAGCCTCTGGGGAATCAACAGCTGGCGGTACGTCTCTCGGGTCTGGGGTTCCAGCGCTACCTGATAGAGGCGATCCCGCCTTATCTCGAAGCGGGGGCCCTGTGGGGGTTGCGGCGCCGGGTCTCCCTCTGTGTCTGGGCTGGTGGCCTGCTCCCAGGCTCTACTTAGGAACGGGTCCTCGCGCTGCTCCTGCAGGAAGTCAACATCCCATTCCAGCTCCGCTTGAGCTTCTTCCACAGAACGGGGCTCGCCTGTGGGGCGAGTCGCGGGGGTCTCCTCCGACCCCGAAGTCCCCTCTCCGGGGTCACTCCCTGGTCTCCGGCCGAGCAGCCCCGTCCTTGGAGGTCTCATCCTGCCTGGTCGAGGGCTAGAGGGTTGGTATTTCAAGAGAACCTCCCCGAAGCCGGGCCAATCTCACCTCAGCACTACTGGGTAGGCTAACCTAGGGGTCACGCCCACCCAGAGGCTCTTCTCCCGTTGGCATACTTCTAACTTTACCCAGGCCGTGGGGTACGGGCGGATGTCCCCGTGTACGCATTGCAGGTGGATCAGGGGGCCCGACAGCCAGAGATCTGGGACCAGTCCTTCTCGTATGAGGGTCTGACTGCACCCCGAATCCACAAGGGCGTTCGTGAGGGTCCCTTCCACCCGGACCGGAACCACCAACTTTCCTGCTCCTTGCTTACGAGCTCTCTGGCCTGCGACCCAGGCCTGCCCGTAACTACAGTCCATAAAACGGGCAATCCCAGCGGAAGTGCCCCTCTTGTCCGCACTCCCAGCACCCCTCTCGTGCCGTCGCGGATCCGGGGCCTCCGTCCGGTGGGCTCCCCCTCCCTTGGGGTAGTGTGTCCCGGTTAGTCAGTACCCGGGACGCCCTGTATCTAGGTTCTAGAGCTTCGGGGTCCCGGGACGCGCGTTGGACGACATCTCCCGAGCCCCCGTCCTCAGGGTACTTCCCTTGTTTGTCCAGTCCCTCTGCCCGGAGCTTCCTGTCTGTCGGGGTAGTGCCTCCGTCCCCTCAGCAGCCAGGTAGTCCTCCATCAAGGTCACTGCCGCTGAGAGGGTCGCCGGCCGGTGGCGGCGTACCCAGGCCCTTCCTCCCGGGGGTAGGATCTGGGTGAACTGCTCCAACGCCACCATCTCCGCTACCTGGGGCCCAGTTAAGCCTTCTGGGTCCAACCACCGCCAGCAATGGTCCCATACTCGTTGGGCCACGGCGCGGGGCCGGGCCCCCGGAGGGTACCGTTCTTGGCGGAGGCGTTGGCGATAAGTCTCCGGGTTAATGCCAGTGTGGTCCAATATGGCCGCCTTCACCCGGGGGTATCCCAGTGCCTCCCGAGGGTCGAGGCTCCGGTAGGCAGCCTGGGCCTGTCCCGTCAGATAGGGCGCTAGTAAGGTGGCCCAGTGCTTGGGGGGCCACCTGGCGGCGGTCGCCATGCGTTCGAAGGTCACCAGGAACGCCTCTGGGTCGTCCTCTGGCCCCATCTTGGTGAGGCGTACCGGTAACTCTCCTACATTCTCCCTGTATCCGGCCCCAACGGGGGCGGTGCCGGTGGTTCCCGCCGGGCGCACTAGGGTGGCCACCTGTTGCACCAGGCGTTCCTGTTGCGCCTACTGCTGGACCGCCAGATCTCGGAGGAGCTGCTGCTGGTGTTCTTGGTGTTGGGCTATCAGTAGCTGCTGCTGGTTAGCCATCTGTTGCATCATTTGTGTCTGGTGTTGCTGCTGTTGGGCTGCCTGTTCCTGCTGCCGTTCCAGCATCCACTTTAGGAGCTTCTCTGTCTCCATCTTGGGGCATAACGGGGTTCCCCCGGTTCGCCCCTGTTCCCACAGACCTTTCAGCAGGCCCGGATCGTTGCCCGCATTCTCCACCACGTGTGAGGGTCTACGCCCCTCGGTGGGGCCCGAAGCCCCTCCTTACTGGGCAGTACGGCCTGATGCCCAGAGTCCAGATAAGAGCCCCCGGGTGCAGGGCAGAACGGCCTAATGGTCAGAGTCCATATAAGTGGCCCGGGTTGCAGGGCAGCGTGGCCTAATGGCCAGAGTCCATATACGTGCCCCGCGTTGCAGGGCAGCGCGGCCTAAGGGCCATAGTTCTTATTAGTGCGCCGGGTTGCTGGGTAGCGTGGCCTAACGGCCAGAGTCTATGAAAGTGCCCCGGGTTGCAGGGCAGCACGGCCTAATGGCCAGAGTCCATATAAGTGCCCCGGGTTGCAGGGCAGCATGGCCTAATGGCCAGAGTCTATGAAAGTGCCCCGGGTTGCAGGGCAGCGCAGCCTAACAGCCAGAGTCTATATAAGTGCCCCGGGTTGCAGGGCAGCACGGCCTAACGGCCAGAGTCCATATAAGTGCCCTGGGTTGCAGGGCAGCACGGCCTAACGTCCAGAGTCTATGAAAGTGCCCCGGGTTGCAGGGCAGCGCGGCCTAACGGCCAGAGTCTATGAAAGTGCCCCGGGTTGCAGGGCAGTAGGACCTTAGTACTGGCTCAGCGGGGGGGTCCTACCGAAAGACGCTGAGGCTCCCCGGGGGCCAGGTACAAATCCGCTGCCCCTCCTGGTTCGCTCCCTACCGGTCGGAGAGTTGGGGTTTCCCAGGAATCCCAGCAGGCCTCCGGGTCTGTCGTCTCTCCTGGTTCCTCCCCTGGTAGGGCTTCGAGCCGGGCTGTGGGAGTCTCCGGTCCCACCAGNAGCACGGCCTAACGGCCAGAGTCTATATAAGTGCCCCAGGTTGCAGGAGCTCTGCAGTTGCGTCCTTCCCCTGCGGCCGCCGGCCCAGACTGAACTGAGCTCACTCTCTTTATACTCCCTGAGCACTTGGAGCATGCCCAGTATGAACGGGGCGGGACTTCTGCCACCAGCGCTACTGGCCTGACGTCGCTGTGCTGAGTGCGGGGCGTGGCTGCCCCGTCACAGGGGCCTTAAAAGGAATATTGTGGGGTCCCATGTTTATTCTCAAAGGTGATACTCACCCCTGTGTAGAGAGCTGGCACTAAGCCTGTGAGCCACTGAAATCCCACTGAAACCCTCTGGGCTTCACTGGTGCATAAACCCACTCTGCACAAGGGTGGTTTTCATGCCCAATGACTTCCAGAGCCCAACTGCCCTGCTTGCAAGTCAAAAGAACCAGCTGTGTTCTTCCCAGGAATGAAGATTCCACCTGGAGAACTGAAGCTGATAACACCTTTAAGGAGGCTCGAGGCTTCAGTGTTCAGCTCTTATAGTTGAAGTGACTCTGCAGAGTTAATAACATTTAAGCACTTATAATGCTTTTTGTGGGTAGCTTGCAAAGCTCTTTACAAAGGTAAAGTTTGGGGGCTGGGAGGAGGCAGCAGAAACTGAGGCCCAGAGAGTCATAGATTTTTAAAGCCAGAAAGGACCAGTATGATCCTCTAGACTGACCTGAACAGCAACAGCCAGAGAACTTCACCCAATCCTTTCTCCATAACTTTTGAAATGCAGCCCCCACCTGGTCCCCCTCATGACAGGCAGGGACACTTGCCACTATGCTCACAAGGAAGAAGCCACTAACAAGGAAGGTATGGGGTGAGGAAGTGACTTGCTTAAGGTTATGCAGGGAGTCAAGTGGAAGGCGGGGACTAGAATCAAGGTTTCCTAATGAGTTCCCTAGATCAGCCAACCTTTCTGAAACACATGAGAATACAACGGGTGCAGATGTGAGAAGAAAGATGACACCAGGCCTGTCACTCAAGTCCAGTGATTTGAGGGAAAACAGCTGTGTTTGGAACCAGAGAAACCACACTGACTTTGGGTTCAGTAGTTCACGCAGTGTATGTTTAACCCTGGAGGATGGCTAGTGGTGGCATCTAATTCTTTATGCCCCCATCCTTCAAGGAGGTTTCTCACTCCCTTTCCTCCTAGCAAACAAATTCCAGGCTGAACTTCCTGAGTCCCTATGTCCCTGGACTCCATGCAAATTGGAGCCCTATCTGGTCCTCTCAGGCTCTAACTAAGAGCAGGGCTGCAGCTGCTACAGATGCACCAGCAGCAGGGATGCACCGGATGGTGATAACCTTGAACTTTGTGGCTCTTGTTGACCTTTTCAAGTCACTCCCAATCTCTTTGTTTCTCAGATTGCCAGCTGTGGCTCCTTGGGTCGTATGAGATACAGACGGCTCTAGCCCAGGCCCTTGACAAGCTGTGCAATTGTGGAATGTCTGTTGCATACTTTAAAGGTGAGAGAGAGGTGTCTCAGATCCATATTGGCTAGGGCTCACTCTCTGCCAATGGGCTATACCTGGCTTCACTGATGGATTTCCACCTCCTATGATGAAACCTATTTTATTTTTGAGCATGAGTGAACTTGCTGCTTGTGGCAACGACTGGTGCTGGCTAGGGCCACGTATGGTCCAGACAGGTGCTGAGCAGTAGTCCCATACATAGCTCTACTAATGCATTTTAGTCCTGACCTGCAGCTGCCCCTGCTATTCCATCCCTGAGCCTTTACTGTCATTCAGACTTGTGTGGTGGGGGTTTCTAATGTAACCTGGCTAAACCCAGGACCCCAGTTAGATTTGCATCCAGTTCACTAGAGAGAGAAAGTCCCAATGCATTGGCCCCCTTAACCACCCAGTATACAGACACTACAGTAGGGAGATGAACGGACTGTAATCACCAGAGACTAGGTTTTCTTTCTAAGGCTTCCTCTTTGATGTGCACTGGGGACCACGTTATGGCTCTGCACAAGTTAAACTGTGTGGCAGCAGAGGTACCACTGAGCTTACCTCTTTGTAGTGAACATTCAGACTATCCTGTTGTTGCAGTAGAACAGGACCATGGAGAGCTGAGCTGTTGGGCAGCTGTCAGAGACTGAAATACAAAGAAGGGGGTAGTGATGAAAGGGTGCAGACTATGTCTGGGTGTTCCATGTGGGCTCGATCATAGAACACTACTCCGGGCTGGTGGAAGGGCTGTGAAGCCCATTGGAAGCTTATATAATATATGGAGATATACCTATCTCATAGAGCTGGAAGGGACCCCGAAGAGTCATCAAGTCCAGCCCCCTGCCTTCACTAGCAGGACCAATTTTTTGCCCCAGATCCCTAAGTGGCCCCCTCAAGGATTGAACTCACAACCCTGGGTTTAGCAGGCCAATGCTCAAACCACTGAGCTATCCCTCCCCCCCCCCATGTCACTTCAAATTCTATGGCTAAATTCTACCGCTGGGAGCCGGTCCTGGATGGGTGTGGGGTGGTGGTAGAAGATGTAGTGGCAAGCTGTGGGTCGCTTCCAAGAAGAGGTGGCTGTGGTGAAGCTGATACACCTCTCTGCTTTCCTCTTCAGATCCTGTCACAACATGCCGGGGCACAGAGCTTGTATCCACCATGCTCCTGACTGCCAAGTCAGCTGAGCAGCTGAGCAGCCTGGTACAAGCCTTCACCAGCTTCCTGGAGAGTCCCAGGGCAGCAAGTTTCAGCAGCTGGAATGCCACAGTGGAAAAGGCCTGTTCCAAAGATGCTAATGTCACGGCATCTCCTCCAGGTACCCATTGTCATTCTGATCAGGGAAAAGCAGGCATCTGAAGTCAGACACACATCTCTAGCTCCTTCAGAGTGCTGCTGGTTGATGGGGCTAGGAGTGGGCAGGGAATGCTGATGTCTCTTTGGGGTGTGCTGGAGCATTTTAATACGTGGCACTTCATTCTTTATCAGCCAAACCCAGAGGCCATGTGTGCCTTAGACATATTCACACCCCCTTACTAACAAGTGAGGGAATTGCTGTTGGTGTCACTTGTACCACGAGGAGCCAGAGGAAGGATTTAGCGATACTCCTGCAGTGCCTCGATGCTTGAGTTACCCTAACTTGGAGTTGGTAGGCTAACATCTTGTACAAGGGGCCGTATACCTCACGGGTGGGTGAGTAGGGGAATCTAGGCTGCAGTAATGCAGGGACTGTCTTCAGTTCCTTGTTTGTACAGTGCCTAATGCAATGGGGCCCTGAGCCCTGGGAAGGCTCCAGAGGGCTACCCCAACAGAAACACATAAGAGTCAGAGAGAAGGGACATCTCTCATGTCATCATGTCAGCCTAGATTCTCTCTGTCTATAGATGCCCCTCTCAATTTGGCCCTGTGTCTTCAAAGCAAATTAGAGACACTACCTACCCTTGCCCAGTCCAGGTGCAGCGTGTGCAGGTACCTGGTGGTGTCTAATGGGATTTTGCATACAGTGCTCTACCCTGTCTAGTTGCAGGAAGCAAAATGCAAGCCAAGTCTAGGGTGATGGTATTTTTTCACTCTTAAAGGTGCCTCATCAGAAGGAACCAGTGAGCCACCTTCCCTTGCAGCCGAGCTGCTCATCAACGAGGTGAATCCGGACAATCCGGGAGGCCAGGAGGATATGGAGTACATCGAGCTGCTCTACACTGGGCAGACACGTTTTGACCTCCGTGGTTATTGGCTGGTCCTTTATAACGGCAAAAACAACCAGGCCTACAGGGTGGTGAACCTGACGGGCTACTGTACTAACGAGCAGGGCTACTTCCTGGTGGGGAGTGCGTGGGTGACCCCAAGTCCTGTGATTGTTCTGCCTCCGAACACCATTCAGAATGGGGGGGATGCCGTGGCCCTCTACCACAGTACCACGTTCACCTACAGCATGGGCATGGCTGTGACAGAGGCAGGGCTGGTGGATGCAGTGGTCTACAAGTCCCGGGCATCTGACAGGGCAGATAAGCTGCTCAAAGTACTGACCCCAGGGCAGAATATCCTGTATGAAGATGACTCCCACAGCAGCCAGGATGAGTCTCTGAGCCGGTGTAACAGCCAGAGCCCCAGAGTCCACAGCAGCTTCCAGGTAGGGGACAGGAGCTGTTTGGTCTCCACTGGGTGGGTCTTAGCTGTGCAAGCTGACATATGGCTGGCTCTTCATAGACACTTGTGCCTATTATTTGTGCCCTCTGGGTTAGACTCTCTCTCATTCACACTCCTATTCCCTCTGCTAACCATGTGATGGCTCCACACTACACCTTATCCAAACAAAGGGTTTCAGACTAAGCAGCTACATTACTGCCAAAAGCTGAGAGGTTGCCAATAAACAAGCACAGACTCAGCCTCCATGTGCTGATGATCTTAATGAGTAAAGGTGATTCCTCGGCTGACCATAAATGAGAAGGAAATTTAGGTTCTAAAGTTCTGTCCCTGAGAAATCCTGGACTACGTCTCTGAACCAGGTCCCAAATGCACAAGGCAGCTTCTCCTCCTGAAAAATCGGACACCAAGTCACCTTTAATGCTCCAGCCTCTCTGGTGCATAATGTCCAAAGTGCAGTACAAAATTTACCATCCATGGCACCCAACTTCCTTTCACTTGAAGGAAACATTTAAAGGGACACGCTCAACTGGAATTGGTTGAATCTGGTGCCTTTCTTTTTAATCCCTCTTAATTTTAAAATGTCTAGTTTCTGACAGAGACCCCTTTAAGCAGCACACACCGAGTTTTTATCAGATTCCTTTGATAAAGCTTTGTAAGGATTTTCTTTTCTCCTGCTGATGTTTACAAGGGTCTTTCCAGCAGAGGATTGGGCAGGCCGAAAAGTCACACATGTTCTTGAAGCAGGTAGAATGTTCACAGCAGCTGCAAGGAATCTCGCTACCCAACAGCACAAGGTCCTGGGATGCTGCCACCTGTAGTTATTGAGGGATTTGTGGAGAGACATCAGAGCCTCCTATTCCAAGCAGACTCAGTACAAAGGGAGGGGACTATGTGGCATGGAGATGAGATATGAGTGAAATCGTGACCTCTGATGGTTGGGAAAGGAAATGATACTGTGGAAGGAGACTTATCCAAAGGACAGGTGCAGACCCAGCAGTGCAATTGGGGGAGAGACAATGGGGTGTCTGATAGTGGTTGTGAGCAGGGCCGGCTCCAGGCACCAGCTGAACAAGCAGGTGCTTGGGGCGGCCACTCGGGAGAGGGGCGGCACATCCAGCTATTCGGCGGCAATTCGGCGGAGGGTCCCTCACTCCCGCTCGGAGCGAAGGACCTCCCGCCGAATTGCCGCCGCAGATCGCGATCGCGGCTTTTTTTTTTTTTTTNCTTGGGGGAGAGACAATGGGGTGTCTGATAGTGGTTGTGAGAGATCTCAAATGGGGGTACCCGAAAAAAGATTGTGGGGAGGAGCTGCTGCCATCAAGCTTGAAAGTAAAACCATCCATATCTTGAGCATAGGACATACCTGTGCTGCAGGGTCCCATTTCAGGTGGGGAGTCAGATTGCAGTTCTGTGGGACTGGAGAAATCCAATGCTGTGAAGAGAGGTGCCGCCACCTAAAGAAAAGAGAATAGAAAGGATCCCTCCTGCCCTCACAGCCTGGTGTCTCTGTCTCTGCAAGGTGACTACGATAACACCATTCGGGGAGAATGCCTGCGCCAACTCCTCAGCACCATCTCTCACCGTCCCCTCCCTCCTAATCAACGAGCTGAGCCTGGCCAACAGCACTGCCCCCTACCAGTTCATTGAGCTGAAGGGCAAACCTGGAGCCACCCTGGGAGGATATACCCTGGTGTTCTTCTCTGGGCAGGATGGCAAAGCATATGCCAGCATCCCACTACGGGGCACGTTTGGGGCCACGGGCCTGTTTGTGATTGCACCATCAGGACCGCTGAGGCCTGGTAAGGCTGACAATAGAGTACTGCATACAGGTGCTTTCTTCACTCCCATGCTGAGTCTAGAGTTGGGTTTTCTTTGGTGGGTGAAGTCCAGAAGGCAGCTTTTGGGAGGCAGATGGCTGGAGACTGAGTGGCTTCAGCATTGCGGGGATGGGTAATGGGCTATGAAGCCTTTGATCTGCAGGATGCTGGTTCCAATATTGCCCATATCAATAGTGTTTATATGTCAGATGTTTGGTAGCCTATGCAAAACGGATTGATGTTTTCAGTCAAGCTTCTCATGGACAAGTGTTAATCACCCCACTGAGCAGTCTACCTCAGGGCTGAATGGGTCCTGGAGACAGAATTCTCCTCTTGCCCCTCAGGGGCTGTTGGGAGGAAGCTTGTCTTGATGCTACACCTGTTCTGTGGAGAAACGGAAGGCTTCAGTCTCCAGGACGGCCAATAATCCTTTGACCAGCATTACAGTCACATAGATAGACTTGTATATTAAACTATATGAGCCAACACCCTGCAGTGCTGCTGCCCCCATCCTGGCATTTGGAATAGGTGGTGGTTGATGTTTGCATGTCATATGCATTAATCTTGTCATTTACTTGCCTTAAATTCCTGCTGTGCTGTGTAAAGAGCCTCCTGCCTCTCAGAGATACCCTGAGCTGCTGGGCAGTCTGTGCTACCAGCAGTCAGTGGCTTCATTACAGCTTCAACCAACTTTTAATCACCCCAGTTTCAATTTCTGTTCTTGAGGTTGTGGTGTATTGAAAACAGTGTTAAAATTGTAAGCTGATACTTTAAATTTCAAGGGTTTTTCTGGGTCCTGCTTGCTGGCTAGGAGGCTCTGTACAGAAGCGTGCAATCTGGATCTAGCAGCTGGCAATTTGCAGACAGCCTATAGTAAAGTGGGATGAGTTGTGCCTCTCTTCAGGAAGCAGCCTGCTTTGTCACTCTCCATTTTGGATCTGTTGTTCTGAATTCTAAGAAAATTATGTTGCAACCTTCCAGCAAGAGTATTAATGGTTTTATCTGACTTCTCTGTGTATATGCCATGAGACATAACAGGGAGGCATCAATGAAATCTGTTTCTCATTACTCTTGGCTTGTCACTTTGCCCTGCCTAATGTGTCCGGTTGCTCACCAACTTATTCCCCACTGTTTTCAGATCAGCAATTGCCGTTTGTCAAGAATGCCCCATCTGTTAGACGTGGCTCCAGCGCTGTGGCAGTGTACAACAGCCGTCAAGCAAGAATTCCTGTTGACATGATGGTGACTCTAGAGAACCTGGTGGATGCTCTGGTGTACACATGGGAATCTAGCACAGGCAGAGGACAGCTGAACCGCCTCGGTCCATCGCACTTTGTGCCCTGTGCGGAGGAGAGGTGAGGTATCTTCTGGCTCCAAACATGTTATGAGCCTTCCATTTTAAAAGTCTCCAGGTTTCTGTGCCTGGAGGCCCCAGCTGGCAGAAGATGGAGCTGCAAGAACCTTGAGCATTCTACCTTATTACCCTCCAAAGAGGAATGTGATGAGAATTGTAGAACTGAACTGGATGATGCAATGGAGAATGTAGTATATGGAACAATAATGCTCTACCAGGTGTGACCTGATGTCTTTCCTCCCTTAGAATAAAAAAACATGATGAGAATGAAGTCTTACATATACTGATTCAAAGCAGAATGAAGTCATAAGTCTCGACCATCCTCCAACTGCACTTATGACATAACAAATAATAATGGAAAGAAAACTTAAAGAAATTAAAGTAAAGTAAAATGATTCTCAAACATCAACCCCTGATGAACAAGTTCTCTAAAACTTAATAGAAAAGAAACCAATAGGATTCTTTAGTGATTAAGTACAATTTTCTATATTTAAGAATAATTTCTAAATAATCTTATGTTCTTATGTTAATCTCATCTCTGCTATAGAATTCTATAGGCTGGGTTTAGATTTTTATACACAAGTATCTTATTCTTGATTTTAAAATGTAGGTATTTTTTTATAAGGGATATTTGTTGCATTATATGAAAGAACACAAACCATTGTAAAACTCAGAAAATAATTATCAGTTTTGGCTCTTTCCAAACCCATTGGAGTAGTTCTTAAATTTCAGCCAAAAAGTGGGTAAACTCCCACTTCTTGTTCCTTGAAATGCTTTGCTGCTTATATATTTGTCAAGGAAAAAGGAGATGCTTTAGAAAAGTGGCATTGAAGTCCTCTGCCTCCTGAAGGGTGTGTTTGAGCCACTGGCCATCAGCCTGCCAGGACTTTCTGAGGCAATTGTTTGTAACTTAGTTATCTGGTTGTCTTCCTGACAATAAAATCTGGCTTGCACTGCTTCTCCTTGTGGTAGAAAAATATTGTCTTTTTCATCATGGGGAGAATAGAAGCCCAGTGTTGCCAAGTCTTGCAGTTTTGTTA
This sequence comes from Platysternon megacephalum, assembly GCA_003942145.1. NCBI lineage: Eukaryota > Metazoa > Chordata > Testudines > Platysternidae > Platysternon > Platysternon megacephalum. The sequence goes on from QXTE01000146.1 coordinate 1,729,877, forward strand.
TGAGTCTCTGAGTGGTGGTGAGCATGAATGTGAAGGTGTATAAAAGTTTATAGTCCTGGTGGGGGGTGTGTGTGTAGAGAAACACTTGACCACTAAAGGCTCAGAAAACACTCCAGAAGGCAAATGATCACTCCAAAATGAAGGTGTTTTTTGAACAATCTCGTGATTTTTCAAGCCAATCTCATTATTTTTGAACACTGGAGGTTGGCAATATTGGGGTTGTTACCTCACTTCCAACCAGAATCAAGCTGTCCAAAGCCAAATAGCCTTCCCTATGGCCAGAGACTCTCAAATATTCTGTTCCCCATCAGGGTCGAGGCAATTGGTTAACCCTGTCTCTGGGACACCTGCAAAAGCTGATTAAAACACCTTCTACAAACATGCCTGTCCTAGCAAGCCATCCGCCATCTTGGATGAGCCTCCCCCATTGGCAGAAGCTGGGATTCTGAAGGGGAGGCCATGGCTTGAGTGTCTTGGGCCTGGTCTACACTACGATGTTAGTTCGAATTTAGCAGCGTTATACCGAATTAACCTTGTACCCGTCCACACAACGAGGCCATTTAATTCGACTTAAAGGGCTCTTAAAATCGGTTTCTGTACTCCTCTCCGACGAGGGGAGTAGCGCTAAATTCGAACTTGCTGGTTCGAAGTAGGGTTAGTGTGGACGGAATTCGAAGGTATTGGCCTCCGGGAGGTATCCCACAGTGCACCATTGTGACCGCTCTGGACAGCAATCGAAACTCGGATGCTCTGGGCAGTTGGACAGGAAAAGCCCCGCGAACTTTTGAATTTCATTTCCTGTCTGCCCAGCCTGGTGAGCACAGGTGACCACACAGAGCTGAGCAGCACAGGTAGCGATGCAGGCCGACAACCGCAAACGAGCACCAGCATGGACCACACGCGAGATACTGGATCTGATCGCCATATGGGGAGAGGATTCAGTGCTCGCAGAACTGCGTTCCAAGAGACGGAATGCAAAGATCTTTGACAAGATCTCCAAGGGGATGATGGAGAGAGGCCACAATCGGGACTCCATTCAGTGCCGTATAAAGGTGAAGGAGCTCCGACAGGCCTATCAGAAGACGAAGGAGGCCAACGGACGGTCCGGGGCAGAGCCGCAGACATGCCGCTTTTACGATGAGCTGCATGCAATTCTCGGAGGGGCCGCCACCACTACCCCACCCCTGAGCGTGGACTCCGAGGAGGGGTTAATGTCTTCGTTGCATGACGAATCTGCGGACGGGGAAGAGGAGGAGGAGGAGGACGACGAACTTGTGGAGAGCACACAGCGCTCCATTCTCCCCGACAGCCAGGAGCTCTTTCTGACCCTGACAGAGGTGCCCTCCGAACCCTCCCAAGGCGGCATCGCAGACCCCCTGGAAGGGACCTCTGGTGAGTGAACCTTTTCAAATATCTCAAACATGGTTTAAAACAAGTATTTGTTTAATGATTAATTTGCCCTGGGGACTTGGGATGCATTCGCGGCCAGTACAGCTACTGGAAAAGTCTGTTAACGTGTCTGGGGATGGAGTTGAAATCCTCCAGGGACATCTCCATGAAACTCTCCTGGAGGTACTCCAAAAGCTTTTCCAGAAGGTTTCTGGGCAGGGCAGCCTTATTCCGTCCTCCATGGTAGGACACTTGACCGCGCCATGCTAGCAGCAAGTAATCCGGTATCATTGCTTGACAAAGCTTGGCAGCGTATGGTCCCGGTGTTTGCTGGCATTCAAGCAACATCCGCTCTTTATCTTGCTGTGTTATCCTCAGGAGAGTGATATCGTTCAGGGTAACCTGTTTGAGATATGGGAATGTAATTAGGGGGACAGAGGTGGCCCCGTTCCTACTGGGCTGTTTGCCTGTAGCTGAAAAGAAATCTTTCCCTGCAGTTAGCCAAGCGGGCGGGGGGGAGGGGGTGGATAATGTCGCTGAGTTTTTCGCGTTTGGCTAGCAGGGGTCTTCCCTGATACCAGCCACGTGGTGGGGGGAGGGGTAACGCGATCATCCCACAGAAGTGGATGGGGGGGCTAGTTTGCGATCTGCATGGATCTTCCATGGTACCAGCCACGTGGTGGGGGGAGGGGGTCATCCCACAGAATTGAATGGGTGGGTGGGGGGTGGTTGTTATGTTATCTGATGCTGCACGGTAACAGGGAAACCGCAGCACGTAAAGGGCTTTGCTTGCTATGGGAAAGGAGGGCGCTGATTTAATGCAGAAGCAGCAGGACAATGGCTTACCATGGCTGCATACAAGCCGAAATCTGTTGCCCGGCCCTGCGTCTGCTGTGATCTCTAACACCAAAGCCGCGGGCACTCAATATAAGATGCAAAAAGCGACCTTGTACATTGCTATGTAATGTGAAAAGTGTTCACCGTGAAAGAGTATAAGCATTGTTCTATAAAATGTATCTTTTTACATACTTCTCTCCTTTTTTTCCCTCCTACTGCAGCTGCAAATTCTTCCATCCTCCCGCCCCCAGCACGAAGGCTCTCCCAGATAAGGAGGCGAAAGAGGCGCACCCGAGACGATATGTTCTCGGAAATAATGCAGTCGACCCGGGATGAGAGAGCTAATTTTAACGATTGGAAGGAGACTGTATTGAAATTCCGTCAAGAGGCCAGTGACCGTGAGGAGAAGAGGGACCAGCGGGAGGACATGAGGGACCAACGGGAGGAGAAAAGGGATGAACGTGAGGAGAGAAGGGACGAACGCGAGGAGAGGAGGGACGCCCGAGAGGAGAAGTGGCGGGATGCAACGCTGGGGCTGCTGCGTGATCAGACAGACATGCTCCGGCGTCTGGTGGAGCTCCAGGAACGGCAGCTGCCGGATTACCGGGTGCCGCTGCAGCCCCTCTATAACCGCCCTCCCCCCTCCCCAAGTCCCGTAGCCTCCTCACCCCGACGTGTAAGAACGCGGGGGGGGAAGCTCCGTGCAACCTGCCAGTCCACCCCATTAGAGAGCCCGAGCAAAAGGCTCTCATTATTTTGAATGTTGTTCCTGCCCTGTTCCTTCACTCCTACCCTCCTCCCAAACCCCACCCGGACTACCTGGTTATTTCTCTCCCTATGTTCATTACCCCCCGTTAATAAAAAGTTCTTGATTTGTAATTTGAAAACGACACTGACTTTATTTTTTTTTAAATAAAACTGGGATCGAAGGGGGAAGGGGGAAGGGTGGGTTGCTTACAGGGAATGAGTGAATCAAGTGGGCGGGTTTTCAACAGGGACAAACAAACATAACTTTCACACAGGAGCCTGGGCAGCACTGAAACTTGTTTTCAGAGCTTCTCTGATGCGCACCGCTTCCTGGTGTGCTCTTCTAATCGCCCTGGTGTCTGGCTGCGCGTAATCAGCGGCCAGGCGGTTTGCCTCAGCCTCCCACCCCGCCATAAAGGTCTCCCCCTTGCTCTCACAGAGATTGTGGAGCACACAGCAAGCTGCAATAGCAATGGGGATGTTGGTTTGGCTGAGGTCCGAGCGAGTCAGTAACGAGCGCCAGCGACCTTTTAAACGTCCAAAGGCACACTCTACCACCATCCTGCACTTGCTCAGCCTGTAGTTGAACCGCTCCTGAGTACTGTCCAGGCTGCCTGTGTATGGCTTCATGAGCCACGGCATTAAGGGGTAGGCTGGGTCCCCAAGGATAACGATGGGCATCTCAACATCCCCAATGGTAATTTTCCGGTCTGGAAAGTAAATCCCTTGTTGCAGCCGTTTAAACAGACTAGTGTTCCTGAAGACGCGGGCGTCATGAACCCTTCCCGGCCATCCCACGTTGATGTTGGTGAAACGTCCCTTGTGATCCACCATTGCTTGCAGCACCATAGAAAAGTACCCCTTGCGGTTTATGTACTGGCTGCCCTGGTGCTCCGGTGCCAAGATCGGGATATGGGTTCCATCTATCGCCCCACCACAGTTAGGGAATCCCATTGCAGCAAAGCCATCCACAATGAGCTGCACATCTCCCAGCGTCACTACCTTTTTTAGCAGCAGCTCAACGATTGCTTTGGCTACTTGCATGACAGCAGCCCCCACGGTAGATTTTCCCACTCCGAACTGATTACCGACTGACCGGTAGCTGTCCGGTGTTGCAAGCTTCCACAGGGCTATCGCCACTCGCTTCTCAACTGTGAGGGCTGCTCTCATCTTGGTGTTCTGGCGCGTCAGGGCAGGGGAAAGCAAGTCACAAAGTTCCAGGAAAGTGCCCTTACGCATGCGAAAGTTTCGCAGCCACTGGGAATCGTCCCACACCTGCAGCACTATGCGGTCCCACCAGTCAGTGCTTGTTTCCCGGGCCCAGAATCGGCGTTCCACAGCAAGAAGCTGCCCCATTGCCAACATGATCTCCAAAGCGCCGGGGCCCGTGGCGCGAGACAATTCTGTGTCCATGTCCATGTCCGCATCACTCTCGTCGCCGCGCTGCCGTAGCCGCCTCCTCCTCGCCTGGCTTTTCTGGTCCTGGTTGAGCATAAACTGCACTATAATGCGCGTGGTGTTTACAATGTTCATGACTGCAAACTTGAGCTGAGCGGGATCCATCCTTGCCGAGGTACGGCGTCCGCTCAGTTCAACAAGGAAAAAAGGCGCGAAATGGTTGTCTTCCGTTGTTTTCACGTAGGGAGGGGGAGGATGTTCCCAGAACCGCCCGCGACAATGTTTTTTGTCCCATCAGGCATTGGGATATCGACCCAGAATTCCAATGGGCGGGGGGGACTGCGGGAACTCTGGGATAGCTACCCACAGTGCAACGCTCTGGAATTCGACGCTAGTCTTTTCTGCATGGACGCGCACCGCCGAATTAATCCGCTTACTGTGGCCGCGTACCATCGAATTTAAAAAATCGGTTTCATAAAATCGAATTCCGTAAATTCGGACTAATCCTGTAGTGTAGACGTACCCTTGAAGAAGCCCTTGAAATGCTGTATTAGTGAGACCTGACTCATTTCTCTTGGGGACAGGCCAGTGTCTCTGAGCCGCTGCTCCTGCTGTGATGTGAGTGCTGCGCTGGTGTATGCCATCTCGGACCCTACACCTGGCTTGGAGAACAGCTGCCCCCTGAAGTCACTTGCTGTGGATCTTGATATGTGCCTGCTGACACCCAGTAAGAGGAGCTATGATCTCATGTGNAAGAAGCCCTTGAAATGCTATATTAGTGAGACCTGACTCATTTCTCTTGGGGACAGGCCAGTGTCTCTGAGCCGCTGCTCCTGCTGTGATGTGAGTGCTACGCTGGTGTATGCCATCTCGGACCCTACACCTGGCTTGGAGAACAGCTGCCCCCTGAAGTCACTTGCTGTGGATCTTGATATGTGCCTGCTGACACCCAGTAAGAGGAGCTATGATCTCATGTGGTGTGGGGTTGGGGAGAGGCCTGGACTGATTTGAGGGGAAATATTTTTGCTGAGTGTCCCTCCTGATATGGACCAGACGGTGTGGAGAATGAATGCATTAGTGCGCCATGTCAGCGTGGACTGTGCTGCACTCAGAGGCGAGCGGGGGGGGGTGCTGGTGATGGGGCCCCATGCCACTCGACCATTGGGAGTGTCAGTCCTGTCACTGGTGGGGTGGTGTTGATAGGCAGGGCAAGGTATTTAATTCCAGGCATCTCTCTGATCAGCCCTCTGTGGAAAGGCCATTCACTTTTCAGCAATGACAGGAAATCCCACCTCACGTCTCTCTGGTGATAACTGGGGCACAGTCGGGGGGACCAAAAGCAAACCACCCTGTCCCAGGCCAGCAGGTCTAACTGCTGCAACAGGAACAAAGTGTTTGACATAACCCTAACTCCTCAGGTTGGTGACAGTGCATAGGAGAGTGTCCTACAGCCCTGCTGCAAGAGACTTGTCAGGAGCTGGGCTACGTTCAATGGGTTTTCATGTCTCTGGCTCATTGCAGTGCCTTGCACCCTGCCAAAGAATCCATTATTTGAGCAGAGTCTTAGCCAGAGCCTGCTTGATGAATGGGTGGAACTGCTTCCCCCTGGCTGTTGTCAGACAGCTGCCTCTGTCCATCAGACAGCTGAGGAGCATGGCTTTCCCCTTCCCCTATCTCGTGCAGTATTCCCAGGCTAGGAAACTTGGGACTGGAGTTCTGATCCCCTTGCCTGGTCTTGTTTCATTGCCACTAGCACCTAGGTTACCATGGGGGTAGGGAGCATTCGGTAAAGCTGGCATACAAGTCTATGGAAAACCAGAAAAGAGGCCCACATACAGGCAGAAATATCAGATGTTCCTATAAATTAGAAACCTCCTAGGGGAAAGGGAGTGAAGTTATGAATCTTGGCATGAGCCCAGCCATTGGTGGTGACACGTGACTGTAAATCCACATCAATGTCTCTGCCATGTCTGGCCTGTAGAAAATCCAACTCTCGTCCCAGTCCCTGGATTCAGTGGATCCATAAACACCATGGACAAACTCAGGCCAATATGAGGAGGGTGGAATCCCCTCACAACTGCTCTGTCATTTTGTCCTCTTCACCCTCTAACTGTAGCTAGTTCCAGGACCTCCCATCCAAGTAGTAACCAACCCCAACCCTGCCTAACTTCTGAGATCAGACAAGACTGGATGCTTTCAGGGTTATATGGCTGTAGACTAATTGCCAGGGCCAGCTTCACTTTAATAACATCTCCCCCTCCTCCCCTAGATTGCTCTATGTGGACCCCAAACCCTGAGAGGGCACATGACAGCCTGGAGAAGGTATTAACGAAATCCATAGAGGAAAACTGTGCCTGCGGCATCTCCCAGTTCTATGTACACGGTCAGTACCAAACCCACTCACCTTCATCAAAATCCACTTTATATTGCCCTTCTCCTATTCCCAACCCCAGCCTACGTACTCTGACTGAAATAAGGAGGATGGGGCACTTTTATCTTCCTGGTGTGTTATGAGAGCAATGAACGGGCAGCCATTGGTGATAAAGGAAATGGTCCCTTCCCAAACCATATGCTTCACTTAGAGACCTCTTGCACTGGCAGTCTGAGGTAATTCCTGAGTGTGATAAAGTAGGAGGGTCTGACCAACACGAGGTGGGTGGCAAAGGAAGCGGCGAGAGGCAGGATCTGCCATTAGGGAGAGGAACATGAGGGAGGAGGAGGGTCTGATGTGAGTTGCTCATAACCAAGAAATGGCCAGTGCTGCAGGGAGGATGGGGAAAACTAGTCTCTTTCCTTTCTGCCATGCTGCAGGAAGCACAGGGAGAGTACCAGCACCTCGCAGGAGGTCTGAAAAGTGACCTGCCATTTGTGGCTAACTCCCACCAACTCTAATGGCAGTAAAGCACTGTTACTTGTGCCTTGGGAAACACCCCTGCTCCTAGCTGTTTAGCCTGGAACAGGTATTTTGATATCAGGCTTCTGCCAAATGCCTTCTCTGAACTTTGGCTTGGATTTACCTGAAGCCAGTTTTTTGGTACAACCCCCTCTTGGAGTGTCAGCCCAGAGTTCTGTGCATGGCAAAGCTCATCAGAACTGTGGTGAATGTTAATGCAATATAACCGGGCAAGGGCGGCAGGTTATATGGGCTCGTGGTGCCCGAGCACCAGGAATATTCAAGGCTGGGAGCTGTGCTCCACCAATATTTGGAGCTGGGTTTCTCCCCTGGCCCTGCCTGGAGCGGGCCCCAGCCTCCACCTGCCCTCCCCCCGTGTGTCATCGGTTCCCCCCCCCCCCCCCCGGAGTATCCCCCGACACCCCCCGGCTCCGGAGCTTCCCTGCCTGAAAGAAAACAGCCCGGTGCCTCTCCCTTGCTTGCTTCTGCTTTGCCGCTGGCTGCCGCTGCTTCTGCCTAAGGGCTATAGCACAAGAGCAGCAGGAGGGGGGGATGGGGGAGGAGGCACACATGTTTGGCAGCCCTCCTCCCCTCCCGTCCCGTCCCCCGGCACCCACCTGGAGGAGATGCCAAGGGGACTTCCGGCCAGGAGACAGACATCTGGAGTGGATCTCACTCACCTGAGCAGCTGCTGAGGCTTCGGTGAGTGTTTGACCCTGTGAATGATCCACACACAAACCCTGCAGCCCCCACTTCTGCCCACGCTGGGCAAGGGGCAGCCCCATCCCCCACCCCCAGTGAGGCTAGGGTGAGGGGCAGCAGGCTGCAGCAGGGGAGGGAGGAAGCCACACGTGATGGCAGTCTCCTCCCCCCCCCCCAGCACCCACCCACCACCACAGGGGAGATGGGGGAGGGGGACTTCCTAGACCTGAGCAGCTGGGGCTTGGGTGAATTTTGTGACAACCTGCCCTCCCTGCCCCCCCCCCCAGCCACCACCCCGCAGCCCCCACTCCTTCCCCACGCTGGGGATGGGGAAACCCCATCTCCCACCCCCAGTGAGGCTAGGGTGAGGGGCAGCAGGCTGCAGCAGGGGAGGGAGGAAGCCACATGTGATGGCAGTCCCCTCCCCGCCCCCCAGCACCCACCCACCACCACATGGGGGGGGGGGTCTTCCTAGACCTGAGCAGCTGTGGCTTGGGTGAATTTTGTGACACCCTGCCCCCCCCCAGCCACCACCCTGCAGTCCCCACTCCGGGCAAGGGGCAGCCCCATCCCCCATCCGCAGTGAGGCTATGGTGAGGGGCAGCAGCAGGGGAGGCCACACGTGATGGCAACCCCCCCCCGGTACCCACCATACGGGAGGCGAGTGGGCTTTCTGGACCTGAGAGAGGCCCTAGGAGCATGTGCAGTGACCGTGGTGCACCTTCCTGGGTCTGACCTCGGAGCATTCAGCATGCCCTTCCACACCGTGCACTTTCCGCAGCGAGTCCACCCAGGCGGGGTCCTGGAGCAGCCAGAGGTCCTGCACCCCAACTCTGCAGTCAGACATGACTCTCAGCCAGCCGGTAAAACAGAAGGTTTATTAGACGACAGGAACACAGTCTAAAACAGAGCTTGTAGGTACAGAAAACAGGACCCCTCAGTCAGGTCCATCTTGGGGGGTGGGGAGCCCAGACCCAAGTTCTGGGCCTCTCCCCATTTCCCCAGCCAGCTCCAAACTGACACTCCCTCCTCTGGCCTTTGTGTCTCTTCCGGACAAGGAGGCCACCTGATCTCTTTGTCCCCAACACCTTCAGTTGGCACCTTGCAGAGGAAACTGAGGCACCCACACAGTATTCAGAGAAAACATTAAGAACATTCCCACTTCGTCACAACAGGTGCAACAAAATATAGTACTGTATATTGAAGCAGGCAAGTGCTGCTTCTGACTTTTCACTTTTAATTGATCCTTGTAATCTTGTGGCGCCGACGCGTTGTAGCTTCATTTTATATCGGTTTACAGGGCGGGGGGGGAGGGGCACCACCATTTTGGGCACCACCAAAAATGATACAAACCTGCCGCCTATGCCGGGAGAGGGGCATTCAAAAATCTGGGTTGAATGACTCCCTAAACAAGCATCGTACATGAGCAGAAATGGTCCTATAGACTCTATCCCATTGAGGAGTCCATGAAATAAATTCAAATGCCTAAATGTGCAGAAGAAAAATCACTTTGGGTGCCCTCCTTGAAACACCTTAAAGGGGCCTAATTTCCAGATGGTGGGTGCTCAGCACTTTCTGGAAATTGGTCCCTGTAAAGGCTTCAGGGATTGGGCCTCCCCTTAACAGAGGCACCCAAAGTTACTTGTCACATCTGAACAGGTAGGCCAAGCCAGCTCTGGAGACATGTAAGAACTATTGCTTTTCAGGAAGTGACGTACTCATATTTCATTTTGTAAAGCTGGTAACTTGGATACTACTTTCTATCCATGTCAGTTTATCAAGATGTATCGCTATTGGCCTTTCTACACTGAACCAAGCAGAGAGGGCACAAAATTGAGCTCGGAATGGGAACCTGATTATGGCCTGGCCTAGCACCTCTCCAGAATGAAATCTGAGATGGGCTGATGGGAGGTAGTGCATTGATGGGGCTGGGGGCCAGGGGGCCAGGATTTGTGTTTGCGGCACACTGGTTTGGATTTGATGGTGCTGAAATCTCATGAATTTTTGAACTGAGATAGAAATTTTGCAGATTTATGGGGGTGGGGAGAAGAAAGGCAGCCCATCCAAACTGAACCAGAATCTCTTCTTTTCCTTGCCTCCCAGCAGAGCTCAACTTCACCTGCACAGACTCCATGTTGCAGCTTTCAGGTCAGGTGTGGGCCAAGTCACCAGAGCAGCAGCATCTAATCCTAAAATGGCACAGGGACTTCACCGCCAGCCCTCATCCCTTTTCCGTGGATGGGAGAGTACTTAAAACAAACAAAGAGTGTGTCGCTCCGGACAACGCAGTGTCAACGTCACAGAATGGCTGTGAGTAAAGGAAAAATTGGCACAATGATTTGCCCGTAAGCTCGAGTGTGCTGGGTCTAGAATGCCAGCTCTGTAAAATATCCATGGTGGATATTCTACAGAGCTGGCATTGAACAAAGATGGGGGGGGGGGGGTGATCTAAAGCAGGTGACATCTAGACCCTCATCTCCACAAACTGGTCTAGTAGAAGCCAACGGGACCTGGCCCTAGAGAAGTAAGACGATTCAGCTTCTCTGAAGTTAACGGTGACGTGCTAGTCCTGTCACTTCTGTAGTAGTCTTGCAATGTGCAAAACTAAAAAAGACCATGTCTTTTCAGAGAGCAGTGTGAAGGACTGTATGCCTCGCTGGAAGGCACTCTGCTACCCTAGGGTGACCAGATGTCCCATTTTTAAAGGGACAGTCCCGTTTTTTGGGACTTTTTCTTATATAGGTGCCTATTACCCCCCATCCCATCCCATTTTTTCACAGTTGCGATCTGGTAACCCTATGCTACCCTGATGATGGGCACAGTCAGGGCTGGATTAACTTTTTGTGGGCCCCCATTGGGGAAATAGGGCATGTGATGGGGGCGGTCCGCAGAGCGAGGGGCCGGTTGGGGGCAATGAGGCGCGGCGCAGCGGGAGTTGCCCCACTCAGCCCAGCACAAGGGCACTGTTTACAAACCCACAACTGCTAGATGCACACTGGCCTGCCCAGCCCTGCACTGCCAGTGTGCCCCTTCCACACGGCCCCCCTGCCCAGTGCCCTGCCCTTATGCCCAGCACCCCCTCACCCAGAGACCTCCCCCACAGATTCCTGTGCCCAATGGCCCCAGACCCGCTATGCCCAGCACCCTCTGCCCAGAGACCCCTTCCGCTGACCTTCCACTACAACTGCACAGCACCCTGCACAGCATACGTCCTGCCCAGCTCCCCCACCCACAGATCCCCTACTGTCCAGCACCCCCTTCACAGTCCCACCATCACGGCTGTACAGCGCCCCATATTCCTGAGGGAATTCTGCATCACATTCTGTGCATAATATTTTAAAATTCTGCAATTTTTTTTTACAATAAATAAATATGGAAGCTCCACCATGGCAGTGGGGAGCACAGGCCACTGGCTGCATGGAGGTGGGAGAATACCCTGCAGCCTCCCCCGCCCCCCTGGGACAGGGACTTGGCAGTGAGGCTGAACCTGACCCTGACACAGCACAAGAGCCATGCCGGCCACAGAAACACCCTGGGGCCCTGCCCCTTTTGCCCAGGCACACCAGCTGTGGGCAGGGAGGCTCAGCCTGGCAGCAGGATCCAAGTGCAGAGGGACTTAGTGTGGGAGGATCTAAATGGGGGTAAGAGGGTTCTGTGTGGGGCAGTCTGGGTGCAGGCAGCTCAGTTGGGGATCTGGATGCACAGGGAGGTTCCAGGTGCAGGGGCAATGGGAGTCTGTAGGGGAGACCAAGTGAAAGTGGTTGGAGCTCAGTGGGGGGGGAGTGTCTGGGTGCAGGGGAGGTGGGGTTCATTTGGTTGGGGTCTAGGTGCAGGTGGTTGGGACTCAGTGGGGAGGGTGTCTGCGGGGGGGCTCATCGGGGTGGTACAGATGCAGGGGAGGTGGGGCTTGTCAGGATGAGGGTTTGATGGGCCTGCTTAACAGGGGAGCCCCAGCTGCTGCCAAGGGGATCCGCTTGCTAGGCCCCCGCTTCCCCTATCCCCTTCTCTTCCCCCTCCCATGCCCCTTCCCCACTGCTCCATCTCCTCCCCATCCCACCCCCTGCCTCTTTTCCCCAGCCCCGCTTCCCCTGCCCCCTTCTCTTCCCCATCCCATGCCCCTTCCCCACTGCCCCATCCCACCCTTCCTTCCTTCCTTCCTTCCTTCCTTCCTCACTACTTCTTTTCCCCTGCCCCGTTTCCCTCATCCCCACCACTCCATCTCCTCCCCAGGCTTGGGGGGCAGGGGGAAGGGCAGAGCAGGCTGGGGCCGGGTCGCTGCACTTCCTGCCACCCGGTGATTGCAGGGCAGGCCCGACCCTGCACTCACGGGGCTGCGGGAAGTGTGGAGTGACCAGGCCCCAGCCCACTCTGCTCTGCTCCCCTGGCTCCCAGCCTTGGGACTGGGGGGGCAGAGGGAAACTGCCCCCCAGCACTCACCGGTGGCGCGGAGCGGGCTGGGGCTGGGTCGCTCCACTTCCCACCACCCAGTGAGTGCAGGGCGCACCCAACCCCTGCTGCAGTCCCCCGGGACGTTGCTCAGGGGAAGGGGTGGAGTGGGGGCAGAGCTGGGGCGGAGCAGGGATGGGAAGAGGTGGGGCAGGGACAGAGCAGGGGCAGGGCTGGGGCGGAGCAGGGGTGGGAAGAGGCAGGTAGGGAAGGAGCAGGGGCAGGGCTGGGGCGGAGAAGGGGCGGGGCTGGGGCAGAGCAGGGGCAGGGCTGGGGCGGAGCAGGGGTGGGAAGAAGCAGGGTGTGGGCAGAGCAGGGGTGGGAAGAGGCGGGGTGTAGGCGGAGCAGGGGTAGAGCAAGGGCGGGGGCAACTTTCCTGGCCAGCTCAGCCGGCCGGGGCCCCTTCTGACTCTGGGCCCGGCGCCATGGTAAACCTGGTACTGGGTACGGTATAAGGCCCTGAATAGAATACAAGGCCTTGCTAGGATACAGAATTAGTCACAACCCGCACTGTCTAACCTGCAGTGAGTTCACATTCAGCAAACCCTATCCTCAGGCGGCCAAAGCAGCCCAACAGCCTTGCGGCCAGTGGCATGCACTCCAAAGAGCACAATCAATGACCCTCCCTCCACATGAAACGTTGTCCTGTTTGGTGATGGCACAGCAATGCTTCATTGTAGCCCTTGGGATACGCCTGATCTTACAGGATTCAAAATGTGGGGGAGAGCTCCATATGGGGCTGTACCACCACATCTTTTGCCCGCAGCACCCCAGTAAAACAATACACCACCCAGGACCAACAGCAATTCCAAGCGGGTTACAGTTAAAACAATAATGCTGTGTAGTGAGCTTTTTCCAGGGACTTGAGCCCAGTGAGGTGCAAAGACAGGGCTGTATAGGTCACTGATGTGTTCACTATAAGGAACCTTGCTCTCCTGAAGTGCAGTATGTGCTAGATGAGCAATACCTTACATAATTCAGCCAAGTCTCCACCTGTCTCCCCTTCTCTTTTCCCACAGCCTCCTTCCAAGCCTGGGAAATAGCCCTCTTTGTCCTGGGATCTATCCTGCTCACACTCACACTAGTCGCTGTAGCCATCTCTTACTTCAAAAGGTAAGAAATCATCATGTCTGCCCATTGCCTTATGTACCAGGGGCAGCCATGAGTGACTCCTTCCCTACCCCATCATGCACCAATGATCCTGCCCTTAGTGTGGGGCTTAATGCTCTACCCAAAGACCTGTGCACTCCACAAGAGGATGGACCTAAATTCAGTGGTGGGGATCCCCTGGTGCAGCAGACTGCAGCTCCTCCATCAGTTTCAGGTCATCTTGTAATGGAGGGTTTTCATGAATTCAGTATATGTATAGAATCAGTGTATAGAATACCATGGGTGCCATATTAAACTCAGTCTGTTTTCTGCTGCTCAGAAGGCTTGTACTGATAACTTCTGCCATTATGTTTTGGCCAGGGGGAAGCTGGAGGGCCTGGTGACAGGGTAGGGAAGTGTGGGGGCTCCTGGCACCCTGGGGTGGGGAGGGGACTCTCTCTGCACTAGGGAGGAGCTGCCTCTTGTCCCTTGAAGGGCAGGAGAGCTGTGACTTCCCACTTTGGGGAACTGACTCTAACAACTAGTTCCCGTCTCTGGCTGCTGCCAAGAGTCTCAATCTCCCTGTTGTTAGTGTGGTATCAATGATAGACAGGCTCTTGGATGGCTTTCCTGATGTTATCCACATTGAAAGCTTTGAAAATACTGTATTTTAAACATTATTTGTAACTAGAGTAGAGAAGTTCTTTTCTCACTAACTCTTCCCCATTTGTTCAAATATTTTTATTTTGTATATTTGACAGGACACCGCCTAATCAATTTTACTTTCTCCCAGTCTACCATGGGCTGAAAAAATACTTAAATCTGAATAGGGGATTAGAAAAACCCTTTAACATTTCTTTAAAAGGAACTTTAGGTATAGCCTGTGGGGCTTAAAAATGGATTCCTAAAAAATCAGTCAGACACATACTCAACTTGAATTTCTTGAAACTAATAATGTTATGTGCGTTGCCATTAGTAGGCCTCAGAGTCAACACTCATAAGCTGAATGGGGATAGTGGATACCTCTGAGCTTTGTTTGCAGACTTGGGAGGACAATGCTGTCCACTAGTTGCATTTAGTTCATAGTTGGAAGGTTGTCAGCATAACTATAAGGACTAGAAGGTTTTTTTTTAATGAAGGTTTGGGTTAGCGTTTATAGTAATTCTAAAGCCAGGGCTACAGAATTGCTGAACATGAGACCCTGACTGTATTAGGCTGCATGCTTAGGGGCTCTCTCTTTATCCACCGTCTATGAAGGAGCAAAGCAACTAACCTTCTCGCATTTTCACCCGTTTTTTAGACACTCCCTGAATTACACCACCATAGAAATGAATGACCGCAGACAGGTGGCAGCAGACTTCTAACTCTTCCAGGAAAAATGTCACTGGCAAGATCCATTATTCTAGGGGTGGGTGGGGCTTGCATCTCAAGGTGAGCGAGCTGTCTGTCAAGTACGCTCCCTGACACCAGGATTGTTGCACAGACCCACTCTACAGCGAGAATGTAACTTTACATTAAAAAATAATCCAGGCACTTTAAAACTCTGAGTGGTCTACAACTGACTAAAAGATTTAAGAAATGGGCTTGTGGCAGATGCAGAGCTTGAAAGGCCCTGAGCTGCAGCAGGATGGCTGTCCCCATTGTGGATGGGCTGCTAGACTGGGTGAGGAGAAGACAATATTGTTCCCTAGTCTTCTCCCAAGACAGATTTGGTACCAGTGGTAAATCAAGTGGTGACAGCTTGCAGGGGCATGGGAACTGTCCCATGCTCTGGTCGGCTGGGGAAAAGATTAACAGAAGGACAGACTGGCTTATCCTAGAAGATGAGTACAGTTCTTATTCGGCCTGATTGCTGCTGTACATATGAGTAAAATGTGTTACTCCAGTGGATAAACAATCTTCCTTAATCCTTTCTGTTCCAATTCCATGTTAGATGCTCTAGGCCTTTCAAAGGCCCTGCCATTCTGATGACAGTATAGCAGGGGCCACAGGTTTACAAGCCTAAATGCATTAATATGAAGATGGGATGGTTTTGCATGTGATTGATACATAAAGTTTGCTTCTAAGGTGATCTGGGTAGAACTTATCTGGTTGAGAATCTGTTATTTCTGCCCCATGAGGGCCCTAGCTTGACTGTGTCTAACCCAGGGGTGGGCAAACTACGGCCTGTGGGCCGGATCCCTTCCCTGAGCCTCCTCATGCACCCCGCACCCCTCCTCTGCCCCAATCCCTTGCCCTGAGCCCCTTACTGCATGCTGCACCCCCTCCCACACCCCATACTCCCTCCCGCACCCCAACCCCCTGCCCCGGCTCTGCACACAATTTCCCTGCCCAGATGTGGTCCTCGGCCCAAAACGTTTGCCCACTCCTGGTCTAACCCCTAACCCTGTAGGATTGTTTTATGCCTCAAGCCGTGTCTTTGGTGCAAGACATTCTTCTCATTCCTTGTTCTGCAGCACCTAGAGCTGCCTGAGGAGGCAGGCAGTGGAGCAGCTGCGTGGTAGGGGGAGAAGGCAGCTGTTTAGCAGATTTCCTCTGGTCCCTCTTCAGATGGGATCTCTTGCCTCCACCGGGTGAACAACTCAGTACCAAACAGCACGAGCTCCCTAACTGATGATTGCAGATGTGGCATGCTATTTGTGCCCTCTACCGGTCAAACACTATACCAGAGTGTTCCAAGTCCTGGGTTACCGTATTTCATACTCCTCTACTGCGCTCACACATTCCTGTCAGAGTACGCACCCTGCGTTACGTACACGACGTGCCCCTTCCAACAGTCCCGCTCCACCCCACGTTACGTACCCGTCCAGCCCTGTCCGACAGTCCCGGTCCATCCTGCGTTACGTACCTGTCGAACCCCATCAAACAAACCCGCTCCACCACGCATTACATACCCGCCCAGCCCCGTCCCACAGACCTGCTCCACCCTGCATTACGTACCCACCGAGCCCTGTGCCACAGTCCCGCTACACCTGCGTTACGTACCCACCCGCCCCGTGCGACAGTCCCACTCCAGGTGGCATTGCATCCCTGCCGAGCCCCGTGCCACAGTCCTGCTCCACCCTGTGTTACATACGCAACAGGTCCTGGGCCACCCTGCGTTACGTACCTGCCCAGCCCCATCCGACAATCCTGCTCCACCCCGCATTACGTACCTGCTCAGCTCCAAGCAACAGACCCGCTCCAGGCAGCATTGCGTCCCCGCCCAGCCCCGTGTGACAGACCCGCTCCAGGCAGCATTGCATCCCCGCCCAGCCCCGTGCGACAGACCCACTCCACGCCGCGTTATGTACCCGACGGGCCCTGTGCCACAGTCCCGCTACACCCGTTACATACCCGACAGGCCCTGTGCCACACTCCTGCTCTACCCCGCATTACGTACATGCCCAGGCCTGTGCCACAGTCCCACTCCATCCCATGTTACGTACCCACCCAGCCGCGTGCCACAGTCCCACTCCATCCCATGTTACGTACCCACCCAGCCGCGTGCCACAGTCCCACTCCATCCCATGTTACGTACCCACCCAGCCGCGTGCCACAGTCCTGCTCCACCCCATGTTACGTACCCGCCAAGCCCCCTCCTACAGACCCGCTCCACCCCGCATTACGTACCCGCCAAGCCCCGTCCACCAAGCCCCATCAACAGACCCGCTCCACCCCGCGTTACCTACCCGCCTCGCCCTGTACCACAGTCCCGCTCCACCCTGCATTACGTACCCAACAGGCCTCGTGCCACAGTCCCGCGCCACCCGTGTTACATACCCACCCAGCCCCGTCCGACAGCCCCGCTCCACCCCCCATTACGTACCCGCCGTGCCCCGTCCACCACCCCCCATCAACAGACCCGCTCCCCCCCGCGTTTCCTACCCGCCACGCCCCCCACCACAGTCCCCCTCCTCCCCCCACTCCGCGCCCTCCCGGCCTCGTGCCACAGTCCCGCTGCACCCGTGTTACATACCCACCCAGCCCCGTCCGACAGTCCCGCTCCACCCTGCATTACGTCCCCAACAGGCCCCGTGCCACAGTCCCACTCCACCCCATGTTACGTACCCGCCCAGGCCTGTGCCACAGTCCCAGTCCACCCCACGTTACGTACCCACCCATCCCCGTGCATTCCACCCTGCATTACGTCCCCAACAGGCCCCGTGCCACAGGCCCGCTCCACCCGTGTTACATACCCCCCCTGCCCCGTCCGACAGACCCGCTCCCCCCCAGGTTACGTACCTGCCGGGCCCCGTGCCACAGTCCCGCTCCACCCCGCGTTACATACCTGCCTAGTCCCGTCCGACAGACCCGCTCCACCCTGCGTTATGTACCCACCAAGCCCTGTCCGACAAACCTGCTCCACCCGCCGTTACATACCCGACGGGCCCCATGCCACAGTCTCAGTCCACCACGCGTCACGTACCCGCTGGGAATGTGCCACGGTCCTGCTCCACTCTACATTATTTACCCGCCAAGCCCCATCCTACAGACCCACTCCACCCCACATTATATACCGGACAAGCCGTGTGCCACAGACCCGCTACACCCATTACGTACCTGACGAGCCCCGTGCCATAGTCCCGCTCTACCCATTAAATACCCGACAGGCGCAATGCCATATTCCTGCTCCAACCCAGGTTATGTACTCACCCAGCCCCTGTAATGATGCTGCCTTTGGTGGGACACTTCTGACAATATCAATTTAGGACAAATTGCCTAGAGCAGGGCAGTTACAGCCCAAGGCTGGGGTTTCTCCACTTCTAAGGCACACCAAACCAGCCAGCCAGAGAGGACTTTGGTTTTACCCCACTGGCTAACCGTAAGTCATACAAGCAATTCCCTTAGATACTCCAGTTTCCCAGTATCACCACCAGTGCCACTCATTATGGGGATGAATGGTTATGAAAACCAATACCCCAGTAAAAGAAAAAAGGGTCTCCCAATCCCAAAGGACCAAGCCCCAGACCCAGGTCAATATACAAATCAGATCTTACCCACAAATCTCACTGTTGCCAATCCTTTAGAATCTAAAATCTAAAGGTTTATTCATAAAAGGAAAAAGATATAGATGAAAGCTAGAATTGGTTAAATGGAATCAATTACATACAGTAATGGCAAAGTTCTTGGTTCAGTTCTTGGTTCTTGGTTCAGGCACTGGTGGAATAAACTGCAGGTTCAAATCAAGTCTCGAGTACATCCACAGCTGGGATGGGTCATTCAGTCCTTTGTTCAGAGCTTCAGTTTGTAGCAAGGTTCCTCCAGAGGTCAGAAGCAGGATTGAAGACAAAATGGAGGGGTTTTCAGGACCTTTTATATTCTCTGCCCATGGAAGGACACTCCTTTGTTTTTACTGTGGAAAATCACAGCAGCAAGATGGAGTCTGGAGTCACATGGGCAAGCCACATGTCCATGCATGACTCAGTTTGCAGGCCGACACCATTGTTTACATGTTAGTTTGAACGTTCCCAGGAAAGCTCAGATGTAGATTGGCATCTCCCAAAGTCCATTGTCAGTTAAATGTTTCTTGATTGGGCACTTACTAAGAATAGTCCTTTCTCAAGAAGCTAACCAAATGCTTCACTGAGGCTACTTGGAATCAAATACATTTAAGATACAAGTACATAGCTCATATTCATAACTTCAAATACAAAAAATATACACACATACAGCTAGCATAATTATAACCAGCAAATCATAACCTTGTCATAGAAACCTCACACAACAACCTTTGTACAATATTTGCTGCAAATATATGACAATGTGTGGCAACAATGATCTATACAGTCCCAGTTCATATAAATAACGTCACAGCCCTGTGCCACAGTCCCACTCCACCCCATGTTATGTATGCCCCCAGCCCCGTCCGACAGACCCGCTCCACCTCGCGTTACGTACCTGCCGAGCACCATCTGACAGACCCACTCCACCCCGAGTTACTTACCCGCCGAGCCCCGTGCCAGAGACCCGCTTCAGGCCGTATTGCAGCCCTACCCAGCCCCGTGCAACAGACCTGCTCCAAGTGGCATTGCGTCCCCACCGAGTCCTGTGCCACAGTCCCGCTCCACCCCACGGTACGTACCCGCTCAGCCCCGTGCCACAGTCCCACTCCACCCCGCGGCATGTACCCAACGAGCCCCATGCCATAGTGCCGCTCTACCCGTTATGTACCCCCACAGGACCCGTGCAACAGTCCTGCTCCACTCCGCGTTACGTACCAGCCCAGCCCCGTGAGACAGTCCCGCTCCAGGCAGCATTGGGTCCCCACCAAACCCCATCTGACAGACACGATCCACCCCACGTTATGTACTCGGCAGGCCCAATCCTACAGACCTGTTCCACCCCGCGTTACGTACCCGACAAGCCCCGTTCGACAGACGTGCTCCACCATGATTTACGTACCCAACGAGCCCCATCCGACAGACCCGCTCTGTGATGGGTTGGGTCACAGAAACCCCCTTGGGAACTGCCACCTGATGTGCTGGGACTACCTCTGATCCTGTTTTCCCTGCCAGCTTCAGTACCTTGCCTTGTTTAAGACAGACGCACTTGCCTGCTGCAAACAGAGATCCAAGTCTGAACCACGTCCTCCACAAGCTGTAGGCTGAACTGAAAACAGCTTAAGAAGTGGTCCTGTCTCCAGCACCCAGATACCCAATGGGGTCCAAACCCCAAATAAATCTGTTTTACTCTGTATAAAGCTTATACAGGGTAAACTCATAAATTGTTCGCCCTCTATAACACTGATAGAGAGATATGCACAGCTGTTTGCCCCCCCCCCCCCTTTGCAGGTATTAATACTTACTCTGGGTTAATTAATAAGTAAAACGTGATTTTATTAAATACAAAATATAGGATTTAAGTGGTTCCAAGTAATAACAGACAAAACAAAGTAAATTACCAAGCAAAATAAAACAAAAACACGCAAGTCTAAGCCTAATACAGTAGGAAACTAAATGCAGGTAAATCTCACCCTCAGAGATGTTCCAATAAGCTTGTTTGACAGACTAGCCTCCTTCTAGTCTGGGTCCAGCAATCACTCACACCCCTGTAGTTACTGTCCTTTGTTCCAGTTTCTTTCAGGCATCCTTTGGGGTGAAGAGGCTCTCTCTTGAGCCAGCTGAAGACCCAAGGGAGGGGTTTCCAGGGGCTTAGACTTTCTCTTGTGGGTGGAAACCCCTTCTCTCTCCTGTGTAGAATTACAGCTCAAGATGGAGTTTTGGGCAAGTCACATGTCCATGCACGACTCAGTTCTCTAGAGGCCGACGACATGTTAGCCCAAACCTTCCCAGGAAAGCTCAGATATGGATTGGCATCCATCAAGATCCATTGTTAGCCAAGTACTCCAAATTACTTGAATAACCCCTTCACACTATGTTGACCAAATCTATCTTAGGTGCTTTCTACAGCAAACACTTTAAATACACGCATAGAGCCAACGCTCATAACTTCAGATATAAAAATGATACATGCATACGAATAGGATGAATACATTCCGTAGAACATAAACTTTACAAAGATATGTTACATGGCATATCTAGCATAAAACATATTCCAGTTATGTCATATTTACACTCATAAGCATATTTCTATAAAGCATTATGGGATGCAATGTCACACGCTCCATCCCGCGTTACATACTCGCCCAGCCCCATGCCACAGTCCTGTTCCACCCCCCATTACGTACCCGCCCAGCCCCGAGCCACAGACCCTTTCCACCCCCCATTACGTACCCGCCCAGTCCCATCCGACAGACCTGCTCCACCCCTCGTTACATACCCGATGAGCCCCGAGCCACAAACCCGCTCCACCCCGTGTTACGTACCCGCGCAGCCCCGTGCAACAGTCCCGCTCCACCCCACGTTANGTATTAATACTTACTCTGGGTTAATTAATAAGTAAAACGTGATTTTATTAAATACAAAATATAGGATTTAAGTGGTTCCAAGTAATAACAGACAAAACAAAGTAAATTACCAAGCAAAATAAAA
Source organism: Platysternon megacephalum (assembly GCA_003942145.1). Classification (NCBI taxonomy): domain Eukaryota; kingdom Metazoa; phylum Chordata; order Testudines; family Platysternidae; genus Platysternon; species Platysternon megacephalum. The sequence continues at coordinate 1,751,351 of QXTE01000146.1, forward strand.
CAAAAACACGCAAGTCTAAGCCTAATACAGTAGGAAACTAAATGCAGGTAAATCTCACCCTCAGAGATGTTCCAATAAGCTTGTTTGACAGACTAGCCTCCTTCTAGTCTGGGTCCAGCAATCACTCACACCCCTGTAGTTACTGTCCTTTGTTCCAGTTTCTTTCAGGCATCCTTTGGGGTGGAGAGGCTCTCTCTTGAGCCAGCTGAAGACCCAAGGGAGGGGTTTCCAGGGGCTTAGACTTTCTCTTGTGGGTGGAAACCCCTTCTCTCTCCTGTGTAGAATTACAGCTCAAGATGGAGTTTTGGGCAAGTCACATGTCCATGCACGACTCAGTTCTCTAGAGGCCGACGACATGTTAGCCCAAACCTTCCCAGGAAAGCTCAGATATGGATTGGCATCCATCAAGATCCATTGTTAGCCAAGTACTCCAAATTACTTGAATAACCCCTTCACACTATGTTGACCAAATCTATCTTAGGTGCTTTCTACAGCAAACACTTTAAATACACGCATAGAGCCAACGCTCATAACTTCAGATATAAAAATGATACATGCATACGAATAGGATGAATACATTCAGTAGAACATAAACTTTACAAAGATATGTTACATGGCATATCTAGCATAAAACATATTCCAGTTATGTCATATTTACACTCATAAGCATATTTCTATAAAGCATTATGGGATGCAATGTCACACGCTCCATCCCGCGTTACATACTCGCCCAGCCCCATGCCACAGTCCTGTTCCACCCCCCATTACGTACCCGCCCAGCCCCGAGCCACAGACCCTTTCCACCCCCCATTACGTACCCGCCCAGTCCCATCCGACAGACCTGCTCCACCCCTCGTTACATACCCGATGAGCCCCGAGCCACAAACCCGCTCCACCCCGTGTTACGTACCCGCGCAGCCCCGTGCAACAGTCCCGCTCCACCCCACGTTACATATCCACCTAGCCCCATCCGACAGACCCACTCCACCCCACGTTACGTACCCGATGAACACACAGTCCCGCTCCACCCGTTATGTACTGGCCCAGCCCTGCCCCGTCCCACAGACCCGCTCCACCCCCAGTTAAGTACCTGACAGACCCCTTGCTCCTGACACAATCCACCCCGCGTCACATACCCGCCAACCCGCGTGCCACATTCTCACTCCACCCGTTACATACCTGCCCAGCCCCATGCCACATTCCCGCTCCACGCGTTATGTAACCGCCCAGCCCCGTGCGACAGTGCTGCTCCACCCCACGTTACGTATCCACCCATCCCTGTGCAATAGTCCTGCTCCAGGCCGTATTGCGTCCCCGCCGAGCCCCGTATGGCAGACCCGCTCCAGGCGGCATTGCGTCCCCACCCAGCCCCATGCGCCAGATCTGCTACACCCCGCGTTACATACCTGCCCATCCCCATGTGACAGTCCCAGTCCACCCTGCGTTATGTACCCAATGAGCCCCGAGCCACAGACCCGCTCCACCCCCATTCCGTACCGGCCCAGCCCTGTCCCACAGACCCGATCCACCCCGTGTTATGTACCCGCCCATCTCCGTGCGACAGTCCCGGTCCACCCAGCGTTACGTACCCGATGAGCCCCATCCTACAGACCTGCTCCACCCCACACTATATACTCGCCCAACCCTGTGCCACTGTCCCGCTCCACCCCACGTTACGTACCTGCACAGCCCCGTGTGACAGTCCCGCTCCACCCCATGTTACCTATCCATCCAGCCCCGTGCGACAGTCCCGGTCCAGGCCGCATTGCGTCCCTGCCCAGCTCCGTGTGCCAGATCCACTACACCCCTCGTTACATACCCGCCCATCCCCGTGAAACAGTCCCAGTCCACCCTGCCTTACGTACCTGATGAGCCCCGAGCCCCAGACCCGCTCTGTGATGTTGCATGCTATATGATTTTATGAAAGAATGCTGATAAGAATATAAGAACGGCCATACTGGGTCAGACCAAAGGTCCATCTAGCCCAGTATCCTGTCTACCGACAGTGGCCAATGCCAGGTGCCCCAGAGGGAGTGAACCTAACAGGCAATGATCAAGTGATCTCTCTCCTGCCATCCATCTCCACCCTCTGACAAACAGAGTGTGATGAGTGTGAATATAATGTAACTAAAATATGCTTCATGCAAAAGGTCTCTTGTAAGGTATCATTACAAAGCTTATAATCTACTGAGTGTGGTCATCCTATTTGTATAAATGTATCACTCTTGTATCTGAAACTAGAAATATGAAATATAACTCTGAGGGCCTACTGTAATTATGCAAAGTGTGGGCCATTAATGGTGGTTTGGAATCTTGATGGCTCCCATTAACCAGGACAATTGTCTGTAGATGGCTCTGTTTTACTTGTAAGTCTTCCTGTATACATGTGTGCTGGCAAGTGGGTAATGAAGTCTTACAGTGACATGTGATCATGTCACCTGAATTGGAATCCATCTTTAACCTGGTGCTTTTCCATTGAGAAGGAGGGGTGGGAACCCAGAGAGGGACAAAGGATTCCTGCCTTATGCAAAAGATATATAAGTAGGTGGAACAGAACAAAGGTGGAGCCATCATGAGAAATCCCCTAGCTACCACCTGAGCTGGAACAAGGGCTGTACCAGGGGAAAGGATTGTGCCCAGACTAGGAAGGTGTCCAGTCTGTGAAAGAAACTTATTGAAACATCTCTGAGGGTGAGATTTTATCTGTATTCAGTTTTATTACTGTATTAGGCTTAGACTTGCATGTTTTATTTTATTTTACTTGGTAGTTCACTTTGTTCTGTCTGTTACTACTTGGAACCACTTAAATCCTACTTTCTGTATTTAATAAAATCACTTTTTTACTTATTAATTAACCCAGAGTATGTATTAATACCTGGGGGGCAAACAGCTGTGCATACCTCTCTATCAGTGTTATAGAGGGTGAACAATTTATGAGTAAAACGGATTTATTTGGGGTTTAGACCCCATTGGGAGTTGGGCATCTGAGTGTTAAAGACAGGAACACTTCTGTAAGCTGCTTTCAGTTAAGTCTGCAGCTTTGGGGCACGTGGTTCAGACCCTGTGTCTGTGTTGGAGCAGACTGGCATATCTGGCTCAACAAGACAGGGTGCTGAAGTCCCAGGCTGGCAGGAAGGCAGGGGCAGAAGTAGTCTTGGCACATCAGTTGGCAGTTCCCAAGTGGGTTTCTGTATCCAACCCATCACATGCTCCACCCCGTGTTCCGTACCCACCCAGCTTTGTGCCACAGTCCTGCTCCATCCCCCATTACGTACCCCACGGGCGCCGTGCCACAGTCCCGCTCCACCCCTGTTACATACCCTCTGGGCTCCATCTGACAGACCCACTCCACCCTGCGTTACATACCCAGCCNAGACAGGGTGCTGAAGTCCCAGGCTGGCAGGGAAACCAGGGGCAGAAGTAGTCTTGGCACATCAGTTGGCAGTTCCCAAGTGGGTTTCTGTATCCAACCCATCACATGCTCCACCCCGTGTTCCGTACACACCCAGATTTGTGCCACAGTCCTGCGCCATCCCCCGTTACGTACCCCACGGGCGCCGTGCCACAGTCGCAGTCCGCCCCGCGTCACGTACCCCCCGAACTCCGTCTGACAGACCCGTTCCACCCCATGATACGTACCCACCAAGCCCCATGCCACATTCCTACTCCACCCCGTGTTATGTACCCGCCGAGCCCCATCTGACAGATCTGCTCCACCCGTCGTTACGTACCCGCCCATCTCCGTGCCACAGTCCCGATACACCTCGCATTCCATACCCACCCAGCCCCATGCGACAGTCCTGCTCCACCCCGCGTTGCGTACCCGACGAGCCCCGTGCCCAGTCCCGCCTCACCCCTGTTCTTTACGGGCCCCGTCCCCCCCCACAAACCCCCCCCCCCCCCCTCCCTGCCGAGCCCTGTCCGAGAGACCCACTCCACCCCCCCCCGCCGAGCCCCCTCCCACAGACCCCCCCCCCCCCCCTCCCTGCCGAGCCCTGTCCGAGAGACCCACTCCACCCCGCATTATGTACCCGCCCATCTCCGTGCGACAGTCCAGATACACCTCGCATTTCATACCCACCCAGCCCCGTGCAACAGTCGGCTCCACCCTGCATTACGAATCCGCCGAGGCTCACTGGACATACCCGCTCCACCCCACCCTGCCGAGCCCTGTCCGACAGACCCACTCCACCCCGCATGACGTACCCACCAAGCCCCATGCCACATTCCTACTCCACCCCGTGTTATGTACCCGCCGGGACCCATCTGACAGATCTGCTCCACCCGTCGTTACGTACCCGACAAGCCCCGTGCCAAAGTCCCGCTGCACCCGTTACGTACCCGCGCAGCCCCATCCAACAGACCCGCTCCACCCCCAGTTACGTACATGATGGGCCTCATGCCACAGTCCCGGTCCACCCCACGGTACGTATCCACCAAGCCCCATGACACATTCCTGTTTCACCTCTCATTACGTACCAGCCAAGCCCCATCCTACAGACTCACTCAACCCCGCATTACGTACCTGACGAGCCCCATGCCACAGACCCACTCCAGGTGGCATTGAGTCCCCACTGAGCCCCGTGCAACAGACCCGTGCCAGGCCACATTGAGTCCCCACTGAGCCCCGTGCAACAGACCCACTCCAAGCAGCATTGTGTCCCCAACCAGCCCCGTGCGACAGACCCGCTCCACCCCATATGACGTACCTGATGGGCCCCGTGCCACAGTCTCTCTCCACCCATTACGTACCAGCCCAGCCCCATCCGACAGACTTGCTCCACTCCGCATCACATACCCGACGGGCCCCGTGCCACAGTCCCGCTCCACCCCACGTTACATACCCACCCAGCTCCGTGCCACAGTTCCGCTCCACCCTACATTACGTACCCGCCCAGTCCCGTGCAACACTCCCGCTCCAGGTGGCATTGCGTCCCCACCGAGTCCCGTGTGACAGTCCCGCTCCACCCCACTTTACGTACCCGCCAAGCCCCATCAGACAGACCCACTCCAGGTGGCATTGCATCCACACTGACCCCCGTGCAACAGACCCGCTCCAGGTGCCATTTCGTCCCCGCCCAGCCCCGTGCGACATACCCCCAGCCCAATCAGACAGACCCGCTCCACCCCTGGTTACGTACCCAACAGGCCCCATGCCACAGTCCCGATCCACCCCGCATCATGTACCCGACGCACCCCGTCCAACAGACCCGCTCTGTAGGGGAAAAGCTTTGGTGCTTAACATCTTAGGTTCGCCATCTTGAAATGTCCAAATAACGTGAATCCATCTTGGCTGCCCTTCTTCCCCCCTCCTCAGTTGTAGTTTTCCGCCCTTTCTACCGAAAGGCGGGAAACCAAGCAAACCATGTGACCTATGATCTGCCCAGTAACAGCAGGGCATATTAGGGCCTGCACAGCAGATGGAAGGGGCTGCCCTTCTGAGTGGCAGTCTGGAGGTGCTGCTGCTGCAACTGTTGGGAAGCACAGCAGACATCTCAGCTCTCTAGATTGCCTCAAAGGAGTACACTGAGCACGACACTCTCATCTGGTTGCGGAAGGGAAATTCTCATTTGCATGCAGAGAGTGTGTCACCAGCTGCCACTCTTTCACTGAGGACAAACACACACCCACGACATCGCAGGAAGGGGAGTACAAGCCGAGTCATCGCTGGGGCAGAGCTGTCATCCCCTGATCCTGAGGTCCACTCCTTACCTGTGGGTTCCACCTACCTGGACGGAGCTGTCCTGTCATCATGAGGGTCCTCAGAGCTGCAAGATATAGTAATGGTCCATTGATCCTCCATCCTCTTACCTGGGTCCCGTCCTAGGGGAGGGAACTTACCCTCAGTCACAGTCAGCATACTGCCAGTCCTTTACTTACCTTATATCACCTGTTGGGGGGGTTCTTGTTTTACCTGTTATAACGATGTTACCTCTGGCGGGACACAACAGAGTATCAATTCAGGACAAATTGCTTAGAGCAGGCAGTCACAGCCCAAGGTTGGGTTTCCTCCACTTCTAAGGCACACCAAACCAGCCAAAGAGAGAGGACTTCAGTCTCACCCCACTGGCTAACCAGAAGTCATACAAGCAATTCCCTTAGACACTCCAGTTTCCCAGTATCACCACCAGCAGTCACTTTTTATGGGGATGAATGGTTATGAAAACCAATACCCCAGTAAAAGAAAAAAACGGTTCTCCCGATCCCAAAGGACCAAGCCCCAGACCCAGGTCAATATACAAGTCAGATCTAACCCATAAATCATGCTCTTGCCAATCCTTTAGAATCTAAAGGTTTATTCATAAAAAGAAAGAAGTATAGATGAGAGTTGAAATTGGTTAAATGGAATTAATACATACAGTAATGGAAAGTTCTTGGTTCAGGCTTGTAGCAGTGATGGAATAAACTGCAGGTTCAAATCAAGTCTCTGGAGTACATCCACAGCAGGGATGGGTCATTCAGTCCTTTGTTCAGAACTTCTGTTTGTAGCAAAGTTCCTCCAGAGGTAAGAAGCAGGATTGAAGACAAAATGGAGGGGTTTCCAGGGCCTTTTATATCCTCTGCCAGGTGGAAGGACACCCCTTTGTTCTTACTGTGGAAAATCACAGCAGCAAGATGGAGTTTGGAGTCACATGGGCAAGTCACATGTCCATGCATGACTCAGTTCTTTTACAGGGAAAGCAGCCATTGCTCACATGCTACCTTGAACGTTCCCAGGGCGGCAGGGTGAGAAGCGACGGGCGGGGCTGGGAGCAGCCGGCTGCCGCTGGGAGCAGCCGACATGGAGGACGTTCAGGCTCAGCGGGGCTAGCGGCAGCACAACGGTCATAATGGTATCCATCCCTGAATACTATGAAAGAATGTCCTCCTCACAGGAGCTACTGGCTTCATGGGAAAGGTGCTTCTGGAAAAGCTACTGAGGTCCTGCCCTAAAGTGAAAGCAGTTTATATATTGGTGAGACATAAAGCAGGACAGACGCCTCAAGAACGAATGGAAGAAATGATCAGCTGTAAGCTCTTTGACAGGTTAAGAGATGAACAGCCTGAATTTAAAGAGAAAATAATAGCAGTTACTAGTGAACTTACGCAGTCTGAACTGGACCTTAGTGAGCAGGACAAAGAAAAGCTCATAGACTGCATTAATATTGTATTCCATTGTGCTGCTACAGTCAGATTCAATGAAACACAGAGATGCTGTTCAGTTAAATGTGATTGCCACACAACAGCTCATCATCTTGGCCCAGCGAATGAAGAATTTGGAGGTGTTCATGCATGTTTCAACAGCATACGCTTATTGCAATCGAAAGCACATTGAAGAAATCATATATCCACCCCCTGTTGACCCCAAGAAACTGATAGGTTCTTTAGAGTGGATGGATGATGGTCTAGTGAAGGACATTACTCCAAAACTGATAGGAGACAGGCCTAATACTTACACATATACAAAAGCCTTAGTAGAATATGTTGTGCGGCAGGAAGGTGCAAAATTAAACATAGCCATTATACGGCCGTCAATTGTTGGTGCCAGCTGGAAGGAGCCTTTCCCTGGATGGATTGATAACTTTAATGGGCCCAGTGGTCTTTTTATTGCGGCAGGAAAAGGAATTCTTCGAACAATGAGAGCCTCCAACAGTGCAGTTGCAGATCTTGTTCCAGTAGATGTAGTTGTCAACACAACACTGGCTGCAGCTTGGTATTCTGGAGTTAATAGGTATAGCAGACCAAGAAACATCATGGTGTACAATTGCACAACAGGTGGCACCAATCCTTTCCACTGGGGTGAAGTTGAATACCATGTAATTTCCACTTTCAACAGGGGGTTGGACTAGATGACCTCCTGAGGTCCCTTCCAACCCTGATATTCTATGATTCTCATGTGGATTGGGGTCTCCCAAGGTCCATTGTCAGTTAAGTGTTTCTTGATTGGGCACTTAATCTGCAAATTCCTTTCTCAAGAAGCTGACCAAATGCTTCACTAATGCTACTTAGAATCAAACACATTGAGATACAAGTACATAACCAATATTCATAATTTCAACTACAAAATTGATACATGCATACAGATAGCATAATTATAACCAGCAGATCATAACCTTGTCTTAGACACCTTATTTGACCTCCTTTATACAAGATTTGGTGCCACTACAGGACCTTGGTTGCAACAATGATGTATACGGTCCCAGTTTGTGTCAATAACGTCACACCTGTGTTCCTATTCAAGGTTTACCTTGTTTAGAACTGTTGATGGTTTAATAAACACCTTGGTTGTTTTCACCCACACATCCTACTTAGTTATTTTTTTTAAAGGGGCTAATAACAAACCCCGATAATAGATGCGGGTATGGGGATGTTCCTCTAGATTGGTTCAACAGTTTGGTGACCACGGCAGGACCCCATTTTTAGTTTGTTTTGGCCCTTTTTATTTTGCTGACTGTGACTGCAACCAAATGGTTGCGTGGTTGGGTCTCTGTGCCACAGCGCACGTGGGGACAGGGATCGGTGGGTAGGCCGCAAGGCCTGACGGCAGTAATGCCACCACATCCCACAGTTGGATAGCCGGCTGCCATAGGGTGGTTGATTCCCTGCGGAGTCAAAGTGATTTTTGTTAAAAAGGGACTCTCGGCCAAGGTGGCTGAGTGGGCTTGCCATGACCAAGTACGAGTGACACCTGGAACGGTCACTGGTCAGGGAATTTCTGGGCAAGACCGCGGTGGTCTGTCGGCAGGGTACCATTGTGTCCCACGGAGACCAATCGGCGAGGTGAGCGGTGGGTTGAGGCCATCCCGGCAACCACCATATCTGGTTGGGCCTAACTCCGCACACTGGTAGCAGTAGGGAAGCAGCAAAGCAAGCAGGAGTCAGTTTTGCTTTGTAGGCCCGAGGATCCCTCAGCTCGTGTCATCGCTATATCCCTCTGCTACTGAGGAGACCAAATTACAGTTCTCCGTCACTGTAAGGGGAGTCGCAGGCAGCAATCCGGGAGCTCTTGAAGGAGCTGCGCTCAAGCCAGGACAACCAGCTGAGCACAACCGCTGTCTTCAGGAAAGGGACAAGCTCTGAGATAAGCTAAGAAGGACTAGAGGTATGTTGCGAGCTTTGAATAAGACTCCTGTGTACAAACCTAAGACCAGCGTGAGTGCTAGTAGTAGCCCGATCCTCTCTGACGAAGAATTCTGCCATGCTTCCTTATGGGATATTGGTGGCTCTCGCACGCCGTCAGCTCCTCCACAAGAGACTAGCGAGGAGGGGTCGAAATTACCCATGGCACCGGTCATGACTACTGTCTTGAGCTATGGGCCAGGGTTGGCTAGACTTCCTGAAACTAGGCAGGAGCTGAAGGCATATACACCTGAGCAAGCTCAAGCAGTGGGGAAAACTCTGGGACCCCTTACTCAGGATATGGCACTAGATTGGTTAGCACTGTTTTGCTCACTGCCTGGGGTTTTAAAGGAGGATGCCGCATCCCTAATCAGGGAGCGTATGGCAGGGGATGACTTCAGCGCCCTGCCATGCCAGATGCAGGTGGGGGATGTTGATTCTTGCCTGCAGCTGTACGAGGGCGTGATGAGGTTTTTTTTTCCCCATCACAATCTGATTGGGAGATACTATTCAGAGCGGCAGCATCTGGGGGAATGTCCAGAACACTACTTAAACAGAAAGAAACTTCTGTTTTGGTTGGCAGGGGCAGCCTTGCAGGATTTAAATCCCACTTTAAGGATTGCCCTGGGGATGGTCAACAAACCACCTCTCTAAAAGACCTAGAGGACCACTTTTGGATAGCCCATGAGCTGCAACGAGAGGCCTTTCCATTGGCTTCTGAGAAAAGGGTCTCAGTGGTGACCAAGTCCGGCAAGCGGGAATATACCAGGCAGCATCCATCTAGCAACCAGAACAGCCCCCGCAATAGCCCCAAAAGCCCGTGACCTTCCAAAGGCCCACGGCCCACCAAACGTCCTGCCCTTCCACACAAGACATCCGGACTGGCAAGCAACAACTTGGCTAAGGAGGCCAAGTCTTTTCACAACCTGATCTGGAAGCACCTGTGCCAGTTCGAAAAGAAAGAGGACATTGACGGGTTATTGACCGAGGAGCTGCTGCAGCACCTGGCTCAAAAGAAAAAGAAGGAGCAGCCTGCAACAACATCTGTGCCATCGTCACCCGACCTGACATGATGGGGTCGAGCATCCCCGCAGCCCCAGAGGAAGGCACCCATCCACCTGGATGCCTGGGGCAGGCCCACGAGATTGGCGATCATCAAGGGGAAGTTCGGACAAGTCAGCCTGTCAGGAAAGAGTTAAAATTCAGCCAGCAGAAAAGACAGAAACTGCTGAGAAGTAAGGACATAGTTTCTGTCAATACATGATAACTTAGTTCAGCTTATCGGTAAGAAGGAACAAAGCTTGTGCCCATGGAAAGCAAAGGTTTAGCGAGGAAAGCAGGATCGGGCCCAGACAAGCAAGCAGGAATATTTCAGTAGCACAAACGGCACTGACAATTGTAAACAATTGATAAGCTTATATGGTTAATGCCCGCTGTAACGGCACCCTCCTGGCTCCTCCACAAAACTCAGTCGTAGACCACCTCAAGTGTTTGCACCAGTGCTCTTTTATTCCTTTGTGCTAGTTCCCACCACCAGTATACACTTTCTTCAGGCCAACACCCTGGGGGACTGCTAGCTTTCCCAACCAGCAGGGACCAAGAGCCATACGCTCCTCCCCTTCCTGTGTCCCCCCCCCCCTTAGTTTCCCCCCTGCCAGCTTTATATGGCCGGCTGGCTGATTAGGCCCGCAGGTGCCGATGCTCAAGTCAGGGCGTGGTCTCCCCTGCCAGCCCCAACTAATCCCCTTAATTGGAGAGGGGCTAACAGGGACCTGGCCAGGCTCTCCTGGCCAGCACCCTGTTACACTGCCCAGTAACTTAGTTCTTAGAACAGAATAAACCCTCCCTTCACAGCCCACTGGATATCTGTAAGCACTCATTCCTACCCCCCACCTCCCACCCCGCCTCCTTCCCCCACAAGGTAGTCATAGATGTTTGATGTAATTAGGATGACCTCTATATGTATGTACTGTTCTTATCTTTATCTTTGTTCAGGGTTCTTTCTCAACTTGGAACAATGTCTGTCTCTGTACATACAGATAAATGCAAATGAATTGATAAGAAAATATATATAACGGACCACTACGGCACCATATTTTTGAAGCTGCTTGTCAGTCTTCCCAGTACCGTAAATAAACCCGCTTCAGTATTGTCTGTGCTTGCCTGATTCTTGGGGAAAAGTATCTTTTTGCCTAACAAGCCAAAGGCTGTTAGTGGAAAACTGGCGCCTCGGTCTCTCTCCTTTGTTCGGAGACCCTATTGTAAATAGAATCCCCGTTTAAGACACTAAGGTATTCGAAGGGTATGCAGGGGGCAACAATACTGTCTCCTTTACCATTCCAGTGACCTGCAAGATTAAGGACTTTGTCACTGATATCACCTTTGGTATCCAAAGTTTGGGTGGCCAAGGGATCTTAGGGATTGATCTAATGCAACAACTAAGGGTCATCATGGATCTTCCCAACGGTCAACTCTTCCAAGCAGCGGACTGCGATCAATATGGGGTAATTGAGTCATCTCACCGAGTGGCAGTCCTCAAAGCACCTGAGGACATTGAGAAGCCCCAGTGGGAAGCTGATGTGTCTGCTATAGGTCAGAAGTACTCCCGAGCATTTGCCAGCAACAAGCTCCAGTGCTGCAGGATCAGTGCCGAGGTCCGGGTGGATGGCCTGGATCCAAGGCCATTGAAACAATATCAATACCCTGCCGCAGCTGCAGAAGCCCTGAAGCCAACCTTTGAGGCCCTTTTGCTGCAAGGGGTGCTCATAGAATCGGAGAGTCCATGCAATTCTCTGATTTGGCCCATTCTGAAGGTAGACCTGAAAACTTGGTGCTTGACTGTTGACTATTGGGAGTTCAACCGAGTTACACCCAGGTTGGCCCTGGTAGTGGCAAAATACAATGAGATTATGGCAGCGATCTCAGCAGGCGCCAAGTGTTTCTCAGCCCTGGACTTATCCAACGCCTTCTTTAGCATCCCTCTACACCGGTCATCAATGTACAAGTTTGCCTTCACCTATGAAGGCAGACAACTAATTTTTACCAGGGTTCCACAGGGGCTACACAATGCTCCTTCCATCTGCCATCGTTTTGTATCGGCCATGTGGACATCCCTGAGGAACCAGTGTAGCACTCTGAGCTATGTGGACGACATACTGATCGCCACCCCAACCAGGGAAGAGAATCTGGACGCATTGGAAGAGGTCCTGGGGAAGATCCAGGAGACACGCTTTATTGTAAACCCAGCAAAAGCCCAGATGGCTCTGGACACTATCACTTACCTGGGAATCCATCTGGGTCCAAAGGGACGGAGGCCGGATCAACAGCGCGTGGAGCTGATCTGTAAGTTCCTGGCCCCATGTGATGTATCAGCCCTCCGGTCCTTCCTAGGGCTCACTGGTTTTTCCAGGGAGTTTATTGACAAGTATGCAGAGATAGCTAAGCCACTATAGCAGTTACTTCAGAAGGGGCAGGAATGGCAATGGGAGGAAAGCCATCAGCAGGCTTTCACCATGCTGAAGCAGGCTCTGGCCAAAGCCTTAGCCTACCCTAAACCTGACTGTCCCTACTATTTGCAACTAGGAACATCTGATAGTGGCATCAGCACAGTCCTCTTGCAGGATCAGGGGACTGGGCTGCAGCCGTTGGCTTATGGCTCCAGAGTCATGAGTGAAGTCGAGAGGCAGTTCAGTGCCTGCGAGCGGGAGGTACTCACCTTAGTTTGGGCACTCGGCCACTGGGAGTACCTGGTGGGGATGACCCCTGTCATCCTCAGGACTTCCCACACCCCAGTAAGGTACGTCCTCTCTGGTCGGGTGAACGAGGCAGGGTGTCATCCCCTCATTTGGACAACTGGAGCCTCAACCTCCTGAATAGAGACATCACAGTGCAGAGATCACCCCAGTTGAGCATACTACTGTATGCATTGCTGACTGAAGGCCAGGAACATGAATGCCCACTTTCAGCACCGGACCCAGTCATTGTGTCACCATCGAACCCAGCTTCAGTAAAGCAAAGGAGCAGGGTTTAACCATCTGGTCCGTGGATGGAAGTAGCTATTACCAGGATGGCCACCCAAGGACTGGATATGCTGCTTTTCAGCCCTCTTCCCAGCAAGTGCTGCAAGGAATTGTCAAGCCCCATTCGGCACAAGCTGTGGAAGTGGTGGCAATAGTAGCAGTACTATATGAGGAGGACAGGAGCAAGCACCTGTGCATCTGTTCCAACTCAGAATGGGTGGTGCGAGCACTTACATCCTGGATGCCCATCTGGATGCAATGGAGCATGAGATCTGCTGACGGAAAGCCAAATAAGTACACAGCGTACTTGAGACATGCATGGGAGCTAGCTACCAACTGCGAGGGAGACACAGTCCTGTGTAAAGTAAAGGCTCACCGTAAAGACTCCACCAAAGCCTCTAAGTTGAACCATCAGGCTGAGACTCTGGCTAAAGAAGCGGCACTCCTGGGGGAAGAGCATCTGTGGACCCTAACACCGACCTTGCCTGTGATGAAAATACAGCAGCCAGGCGTTGATCTAAATGCACAGGTAGACATTAAGGAGCTGCAACAGCAGGATCTGGATGTGCAAAGCCTTCTGCAGAAGGAGAACTATAAAGGCTACTCTATATTTAAGGACAGACATCGTCTGATCATGGCCTTAAGGAAGAACTCCGAAGAGGCCCTCCTGGTCTTAGTACTTCCATTGTGCCTCCGTAAGGAGATGGTGACCCTTGCACACAACAGGGTCATTTTGGTGCAGACAAGACCGCAGACAGGATCGTCCATGTGGCCTGGTGGCCGGACTTAAATAGAGACGTGGCTATGCACATCCAGTCCTGCCTAAGTTGTGCTGAGAACAATGTGGATAGTCGCATTGTAAAAGGCCCACTACAGCATCAACTGGCTGAGGGCCCATGGTGCCGGTTGCAGATAGACTTCATTGGACCTCTTCCTTGCACCGGTTGTGGGAATTGATACTGTCTAGTGGCTATAGATGTCTTTACTAAATGGGTTGAGGCTTATCCTACCCAGAATTGCACTGCTGCCATCACTGCCAAGGTCCTCTTAAATGAGACCTTCACCCAGTTCGGTCTCCCTGTAGTCAACTCAGACCAGGGACCGCACTTTGTAGGTGAGATGACCAAGGTTCTTTGCCAGGCTCTTGGGATCAGGCAGAGGTTCCACATAGCCGGTCATCCTCAGAGCTCGGGGATCATTGAATGCATTAATTGAACCCTTAAGACCACTCTGAGGAAGACCATTGACCATCAAGGCAAAGAATGGGACATTAAGCTCCCCTTGATCCTCATGGCAGTGAGATCAATGGTAACAAGTCATGGTTTCACACCACATGAAGCCATGACCGGCAGAACAATGAGGATTCTGGAACTCTGGTGGGTAGGAGGCCAACCCCCAGACGAGTAACAACCCAGATTAACTCTAGACAAGTATATGAAAAAGATTTTGGCAGACATACGGGCTATACAACACCAGGTAGCCGTGCGACTAAAATCCAATGCACGTGGGATGGATAAGCGGGTAGAGCACATAAAGCTAATAGAGTAGGAGGTCGGGGACTGTTATGTATAAATACTACTCAGACCAAGGCCATGCTCTTAGGCCACAGTGGGTGGTCCTGGCCCTTATCAATAAGACTAGCCCTTGCGTGTATCAGCTGGAAATTCCAGGGAAATGAAGAAAGAAAACTAAACGGTTTCATTCTAGCCAGATGAAATCCTGGAAAGGTACTGCCAAATCTGATACAACATCCTAATTATGTCTTTCTCTGTGTTTGTGCGTAGGAATCCCACCATCACCATCTCTTCTATCAGCATGCACTTATACTTGTTGTAACCATTGTAAATAATATACAGGGGGTGTTTTTCGTTAAAATGGGGGATCACTTTTATTGTGACTAGGGGATGGCATCCTTAACACCTAAATCAGAAAGTCAAAAGTTTATAAGAATTTTCATGGCCATCGTCAGGCTAAGGAGGTGAAGTCACTAACTGTTTTTGGTTATGTGGATGGCCCCAAAAGTGTTTTGCTGTGGGTCTTGGAGACAGAAGATTTCTACGATTCTATCGTGGGGCAAGCCTCAGGGTCTTATCTTACATCTGTTCAGGATGCAGGGCCATTGGGACAAGTAAATCAGATCCCAAAGGCATGTGTCTGGGAAGTTACCAATCCCTTAGTCAGATGCTCTGGTGGGCCTTTTACCACCAGCCCAGCAAAGTGCATCTGTTTTTTCTACTAACTTGTCATCAAGCATCCAGGAGGGGCTCCTTACTATTCGCATCTCCTTGAGCTCTCAGTTTGCACTTCCTAAGTTACGGTTCAGGATGCACACTCCGCTCTGTTCATTTAATAGTATTATGGTTAATTGTAGTGGCAGTTTGCCACATTTTTGTAATAACACAAACAATGTTAATGGGTTCTGCTCTGCACAGACCCAAAACTAATTTATAAGCAAGTGCTATGGAAACATCTCAATTACCACCGATTCTAGCGAGTCTGGTACTTGGCACATAGTGGGACCTTATGGGGCTGTTCAGACACTCGAGGTGACCATCATACCTCACCCACGGGTCAGTTACATTGGACCCGTAGTGGTAAACGAGAATTTAAGACGTCTCATCATCTCAGATCCTCGGTATTCCATTAAAAGAGTCAGTGTTAATCTGCAGGTATTAGTCAGTAGCATAGAACTTAAACGCCTGCCTTTTGTGAGATCTGCAGTGCTAGGCTGGGAAGCGTAGGTGTGAGATGCGGAGCCCAGGTACTGGGGTCGTGGGAGGCGAGACCTTGCCACTAAGATCATGGGAGGAGTTGGAGCTGGACTTGGGCTCGTAAGCTCCATAGAAACGGGGTCCCTCGCCCTTAGGGTTAGCAATTTAGGTCGGGAAGTGGCCACATTAAACCACCCACTTTCTGAGGCCCTTAATAAAGTTGGAGACCTTAGGTACAACTTGTCCACTGTCATCGACTGGTACTGTGCCCAAAAACAGGACTCCGCCAGGATCCTGCAGGGTGTCGAAGGTCTGCAGAGTAACCTCTCTTGGGCCCTTGCTTGTACACAGATACAAGGATGGATACAAACAGTGTCCAGCAGTATCCTTAGGGCAGGCTTTCAGGGAACCCTACCTATAGGCCTAAGGAACATCATGTGTAAGGATGTCTCTCCATTCAAGGTTCATCATGCCTGGTGGAAGCTCCTTGACTATGTATAACCCGCACACAAAGGTGGCCACAGCTCGAGTCTTAACAGTTATGAACGGCACTGTCCAGTAGGCATATCCGCTGCTCCCTCTTGGTATCATAGCAAATGGCACCATTATGATGCCTACAGATCTTTCCCACTGTGTAATCCGAGAAGGGACAGACTATCATGTGATAGATGTCAGCTCATGCTTATGGGAAGATAATCAGGGGTACCTGTGCCCACGGGAAGTATTCCTAGGGCAGCACATCTGTCTAAGCACAGATAAAGGCAAGTGTCATTACAAGCTGCATCCCAAGACATCAGAACATTCTCAGGTGGTGGTAATCAATGACAATTGCGTATGTCTCCGCAGTACCTGTAAGTCTCTGGTGGTAAACACATTTTATGTCATCAATAATAAGGTGTATACAAATCTGTGCTTATGCTATGTGTTAACAATTAAGGGATATGATATCGATTTTCAATCAGAGCAAATGACATCCAGAAACATCAGGACTTCATTTTACATGTATGATCATGTCGAGCCTGTCAGTTTGGGCCTCTATACTTCACTCATTAGCCAACTAATGGAGCCTCCTGAGCTGATTAGGCATGTGGATGAAGTGATGGAACGGGATAGCTCTATCTTAATCACCGTCCACCACTCATCCAATCAAATAGAAGCAGTCCTAAAAAGGGTTAAGAAGTTTGCCACAATCAGTAATTGGTGGAGATCTTTATTCTCCGACCCCAGCAAAGTGCCAGATACCTGGCATTTGCTTGCACATCCCTTGTCTGTTTTGATTGTGTTGCAATGCAGGTGGTCACAACATAAGTTTGATAAACGGAGGCACAAGTCTAGGTGTGCCAATGTGCCCCATGTAATCCTGTGCCGGCATCGGAAATCCCGATATAGGGTTCCTTGCTGGCAAGGAAGGGAATGTAGGGGAAAATCTTTGGTGCGCCATATTGAATGCCCAAGTAACTGGGAATCCATCTTGGCTGCCCTTCTTCCCCCCCTCTTCAGGTGTAGTTTCCCACCCTTTCTCCTGAAAGGCGGGAAACCAAGCAAACCATGTGATCTACGATCTGCCCAGTAACCACAGGGCATATAAGGGACTGCACAGCAGAAGGAAGAGACCACCCTTCTGAGTGGGAGAGTCAGGAGAGGAGTATGACTGCTCAGAGCTCTGGTATGAAACTGTAGAAAAACCTGAGTCTCTGGCTTAAGTTTAGAAGTGTGAGCAACAAGGGTGATGTAATGGTGGGAGTCTGCTATAGACCACCAGACCAGGGGGATGAGGTGGACGAGGCTTTCTTCCGGCAACTAGCAGAAGTTACTAGATCGCAGGCCCTGGTTCTCATGGGAGACTTTAATCACCCTGATATCTACTGGAAGATACAGCAGTGCACAGACAATCCAGGAAGTAGGGGACAATTTCCTGGGGCAAGTGCTGGAGGAACCAACTAGGGGCAGAGCTCGTCTAGACCTGCTGCTCACAAACGGGGAAGAATTAGTAGGGGAAGCAAAAGTGGATGGCAGTGACCATCAGATGGTTGAGTTTAGGATCCTGACGCAAGGAAGAAAGGAGAGCAGCAGAATACGGACCCTGGACTTCAGAAAAGCAGACTGACTCCCTCCGGGAACTGATGGGCAGGATCCCCTGGGAGAACAACATGAGAGGGAAAGGAGTCCAGGAGAGCTGGCTGTATTTTAAAGAATCCTTATTGAGGTTGCAGGAAAAAAACATCCCGATGCGTAGAAAGAATAGTAAATATGGCAGACGACCAGCTTGGCTTAACAGTGAAATCCTTGCTGATCTTAAACGCAAAAAAGCAGCTTACAAGAAGTGGAAGATTGGACAAATGACCAGGGAGGAGTATAAAAATATTGCTCAGGCATGCAGGAGTGAAATCAGGAAGGCCAAATCACACTTGAAGTTGCAGCTAGCAAGAGATGTTAAGAGTAACAAGAAGGGTTTCTTCAGGTATGTTAGCAACAAGAAGAAAGTCAAGGAAAGCGTGGGCCCCTTACTGAATGAGGGAGGCAACCTAGTGACAGAGGAGGAAAAAGCTAATGTACTCAATGCTTTTTTTGTCTCTGTTGTCACAAACAAAGTCAACTCCCAGACTGCTGCACTGGGCAGCACAGTATGGGGAGGAGGTGACCAGCCCTCTGTGGAGAAAGAAGTGGTTCGGGACTATTTAGAAAAACTGGACGAGCACAAGTCCATGGGGCCGGATGCGCTGCAGCCGAAGGTGCTAAAGGAGTTTGCAGATGTGATTGCAGAGCCATTGGCCATTATCTTTGAAAACTCATGGCGATCGGGGGAGGTCCCGGATGACTGGGAAAAGGCTAATGTAGTGCCCATCTTTAAAAAAGGGAAGGAGGAGGATCCGGGGAACTACAGGACAGTCAGCCTCACCTCAGTCCCTGAAAAAATCATGGAGCAGGTCCTCAAGGAATCAATTCTGAAGCACTTAGAGGAGAGGAAAGTGATCAGGAACAGTCAGCATGGATTCACCAAGGGCAAGTCATGCCTGACTAACCTAATTGCCTTCTATGAGGAGATAACTGGGTCTGTGGATGAGGGGAAAGCAGTGGATGTGTTATTCCTTGACTTTAGCAAAGCTTTTGATACGGTCTCCCACAGTATTCTTGCCAGCAAGAAGTGTGGGCTGGATGAATGGACTATAAGGTGGATAGAAAGCTGGCTAGATCATCAGGCTCAACGGGTGGCGATCAATGGCTCCATGTCTAGTTGGCAGCCGGTATCAAGCGGAGTGCCCCAAGGGTCGGTCCTGAGGCCGGTTTTGTTCAATATCTTCATTAATGATCTGGAGGATGGCGTGGACTGCACTCTCAGCAAGTTTGCAGATGACACTAAACTGGGAGGAGTGGTAGATACGCTGGAGGGTAGGCATAGGATACAGAGGGACCTAGACAAATTAGAGGATTGGACCAAAAGAAACCTGATGAGGTACAAAGACAAGTGCAGAGTCCTGCACTTGAGACGGAAGAATCCCATTCACTATTACAGACTAAGGACCGAATGGCTAGGAAGCAGTTCTGCAGAAAAGGACCTAGGGGTTACAGTGGATGAGAAGCTGGATATGAGTCAACAGTGTGCCCTTGTTGCCAAGAAGGCTAACGGTATTTTGGGCTGTATAAGTAGGGGCATTGCCAGCAGATTGAGGGACGTGATCATTCCCCTCTATTCGACATTGGTGAGGCCTCATCTGGAGTACTGTGTCCAGTTTTGGGCCCCACCCTACAAGGAGGATGTGGAAAAATTGGAAAGAGTCCAGCGGAGGGCAACAAAAATGATTAGGGGGCTGGAGCACATGAGTTATGAGGAGAGGCTGAGGGAACTGGGATTGTTTAGTCTGCAGAAGAGAAGAATGAGGGGGGAATTGATAGCTGCTTTCAACTATCTAAAGGGGGGGTCCAAAGAGGATGGAGCTAGGCTGTTCTCAGTGGTAGCAGATGACAGAACAAGAAGTAATGGTCTCAAGTTGCAGTGGGGGAGGTTTAGGTTGGATATTAGGAAAAACTTTTTCACTAGGAGGGTGGTGAAGCCAGTAGCGGCGCCAGCTTTTTCGCCACCCTAGGCGGTGGAAGGTCCCGCCCCCAAAATGCCGCCCCTGACAGGGGCAGCGGAAGGTCCCGCCCCCAAAATTACACCGACCGGGGCGGCAGCGCCCACCAAATGTTCGTGCCCTAGGCGACCGCCTAGGTCGCCTAATGGGTTGCGCCGGCCCTGGGTGAAGCACTGGAGTGGGTTACCTAGGGAGGTGGTGGAATCTCCTTCCTTTGAGGTTTTTAAGGTCAGGCTTGACAAAGCCCTGGCTGGGATGATTTAGTTGGGGATTGGTCCTGCTTTGAGCAGGGGGTTGGACTAGATGACCTCCTGAGGTCCCTTCCAACCCTGATAGTCTATGATTCTATGCTGCTGCTGCAACTTGTGGAAAGGCCAGCAGACATCTCAGCTCTCTAGATTGCCTCGGAGGAGTACGCTGAGTACCGCGCTGTTTCATCTGGTTGCGGGAGGGTAAGTCTCACTTGCATGCAGAGAGTGAGACTGTGACACCAGCTGCCACTCTTTCACTGAGGACAAATACATACCCACGACGTCGCAGGGGGAGTACAAGCCCAGTCATCGCTGGGGCAGAGCTGTCATCACCTGCTCCTGAGGTCCATTCCTTACCTATGGGTTCCACCTACCTGGATGGAGTCCAGAGCTGTCCTGTGGTCATGAGGGTCCTCAGAGCTGCAAGATATAGTAGTGGTCCACTGATCCTCCATCCTCTTACCTGGGTCCCATCCTAGGGGAGGGAACTTACCCTCAGTCACAGTCAGCATACTGCCAGTCCTTTACTTACCTTATATCACCTGTTGTGGGGGGTCCTTGCTTTACATGTGTTCCTATTCATTTGGTTTACCTCTGGTTTACCTTGTTTAGAACTGTTGATGGTTTAATAAATACCTTGGTTGTTTTCACCACACATCCTAGTTGGTTATTTTTTTAAGGGGCTAACAACAAACCCCCATGATAGATGCGGGTATGGGGACATTCCTCTAGATTGGTTCAACAGCTCCACCCCGCGTTACGTACCCACCAAGCCCCATGCCACATTCCTGCTCCACCCCGCGTTATGTACCTGAGGGCCCCCGTGCCACAGTCCCGGTCCACCCCGTGTTATGTACCAGCCCAGCCATGTCCAATAGACCCGCTCCACTCTGTTATGTACCCACTGAGCCCCATCCAACAGACCCTCTCTACCCCATGTTATGTACCCACCAAGCCCCATGCCACAGTCCCACTCCACCCCGCATTATGTACCCACCCAGCTCCGTGCAACAGTCCCGCTCCAGGTGGCATTGCATCCTCACTGAGTCCCATGTGACAGACCCGCTCCACCCTGCATTACGTACCCACCAAGCCCCATGCCACATTCCTGCTCCACTCCGCATTAAGTACCCGCCGAGCCCCATCTGACAGACCCACTCCACCCTGCGTTATGTATCCGATGAGCCCCATGCCACAGTCCCGCTCCACCCCGCGTTACGTACCCTGTGTTGTGCTCAGATGTTTTTTATTGTACAGCAACCCAAATGCAGCAACGGAAGAATGGGGCTGTTTAAGTTGTGGTCAACTGCCACAGCTATCCTTGGTTTCCCTGGAATCAGGGGGCAGGGAGAGGACTTACTAGCACTTGGCCTGAAGTGCAATGAAATGAGCAGTTCCTACCTCTGCTCCTTATTCCATAAATTTTGGTCATTGCAGGAGAATCCTCCACCCTCCATCAATCCTGGGGCATGAGCGCAGCTGGTGGAGGGGTACAAGTTTGCCTGGAACACTGGCTCATTATCCCTGCCGCTAGCCTACCCTGCAGCATGCACTGCCCTGGCTTCACTGTTCCAGTACTTTAGCTGTAGATAGGTGTGATTGCAGCTGGTCTCTCATTACCGTGGAGTCATACTCTTATAGGGAGGTTGGTGTATGAAAAACAACCAGCATGCCACGTAGAGCCCAGTCTGTTTCTAGAGCAGTGCAGGTATAGACTTTACTGAGATTATTTTACTCTCCACATACCACTCTGAAAGAAAGGGCACAAAGCATCCAAAACCCAAGCTCCTGGACATTCTAATGCTCATGCTCCCTTCCCTGTGTAAACATTAAATGCTTGCTCTGCCAAGGAGAGAGTGATGCCTGCCACCGTTTTCCTTCTAATGTAACATGGTGCTTGGCTGTAGCCAGCCTCTCTAAGCTGCTGGAGTTCCATATCCTTTGGGCCTGGGCCTTGGGGGCTAAACCAGTATTTCATTTGCTGTATACAGTGGCTAGAATTAAGGCTTTCCTTTAGCATGTTTCAGCTTCCCATTGGTACATGCCTCTTCCTGGGGGCAGCAGGGCTGGATTAACTAGGCCGAAGCAGACTGAGTCTCGGTGTTATTGGTGGCCTTCCTCCTCCCAGTCTTCTGTTCTTGCAGTAGCAGGGCCTTAGACAGGCTCTTAGAGCTACAGTTTATGAAGTGCTAATGCCTGCTTCTCTTCACTCAGCTGCAGCTGCCTGCTTGAGATCCCTTTATATTTCGGCTAGGGTGGCCCATGCCAGCTGCTTTGTCCAGAGCTAGCTCCAGGCCACTCTTATGCCTAGGCCCATGAATGTTGGCATCAGCCTTTCATCAGATAAGCTCCATCTTGAATTGGCTGAAGTTTGGCACAGGGGGCGAGGGATCAGCCATGCTGCTGAAGGGGACACAGGGCTCGTTTCCTGGCACTGTCCCATGGCTCACGGTGGAGCTGAGCTGCTGAAGTGTCATCAGCACCTCTTGCTGGAAACGCTGCTGCTGCTCCTGCTGGCGCTCCATGCGGCACTGCCTCTCTAGCACCGCGTGCATTGCATGTGTCAGTTTCTGCACCTGTGTGTGTACAGCATCCAGCTTCTCGGCAATGGCATGGGGGGTGGGTGAGGGGGCCAGCATCTGCCCACCCCACACAGGGTTCTGATTGCCTGGAGAACATGCAGAGTTAAGCAAGGCCGTTTGAGTGCTGGCATCTTTGACCTGGAAGAAAGATCAGAAATGCAGTGACGGGCATTTCCTATAGAACCAGCTTGGCACAGACCTCTGTATTCTGCATTCAAGAGTTAGCAGGTATGCATGTGAGATGAGGCCAGCTAGCATCAGACAGCTGCATCCCTCTGATCTGATCTGACCTCCAATCCTATCTACCATTGTACGTTGCCACTGCTACTCTAGCCCTGCCCACCACCCAGCTGTGCCAGTGCACCTTCAGGTTAGCCCCTCTGTAGTAGTCTTGCAGTGTTCAAAACTGAAAGAGACGATGCCTTTTCAGAAAGCAGCGTGAAGGACTATATGATATGCTCAGGCCTGCTAGGAAATGCCTCACTGGGGAGGGAGAGAAGCGGCTGTGGGACTCTCTTGATCTGCTAACCTGGAGCCTACATACATGACCTTTCTGGAGGAGGGCAACCACAACTTCTAGTGCAGATGTGGGCCTTCAGCCAGATTCACAGTGGGGCTGAGGCAGTGCTCCATGGAACGGAAGCCAGGACCAGATACCCAATGGGGTGCACTAACAGCTTCTAACGGGACACTTTGGAGTAGGGCTCCTCATTAGCGTAGCCACATGCTCCTCTTTCCCCAATTAGCGGCATTCACTTCTGAAAGCAAGACTCCTGGGCAGGGCACAGATTGGGCTGGCCATCTGAGCAACAGTAGAACAGGGTGGGCCTACCAGTGGAGCAGATACAGAACACCAGGCTCCTCTCAGATCCAGCTTTGCCTCTGCCTGGCTGTTATTCATTACTCTGCTACTTACCCCAGAAATTCTGCCATCAGGACAGTAAATGTTAAATCAATCTGCCCCCTCAGCCTTGTACGTTTTCCCCATGCTATCTCTGTATCCTGACATTTGAGTCCTGGCAGAGATCAGCGTCCACTCAGAGTCATTAAGAGCAGGTGGCCATGCCGCTTACAGCTTTCTCCCAAGGAAGCACGACAAGCCAGCCAGAATGTGTTGTGGTGATCCATCCTGGTGTCCATGGCAACTGGATGGTTCATTCACTCGATGGGCTAGTGCCTACGGACTGTGCGCATCTTAGGTTACTTACATGTGCACTTTGGCTCATAGAGGCTGCCATGACAGATGGGTTTGCCCTGGGAGGCTGGTCGGCCGGCTGCACTCCCACCAAGAGGGGCAGGACAGTCGTCGAATCAGATGGACTGTGCCCGTTGTGAATGGTTGCCTGGTCAATGTCGGAGAATTACAAGCATCAGCCATGCACAGGATTCAATATACCTTATTACACTGCAAGTGAGCCTAGAGCTCACGAGCACCCGTTAGAGCCTCAGGTCGTGCAGATTAGTGTCCAAGTGTGGCTCAGTCCTGACCCGCAGCTTCGTTCTTGGGTTCTCCCCTCCCCTAAGCTCTGCCAATGCATCTCACTGCCACCATGCAGCACCTCCTGCAATCCTTGTCTCTCTCCTCCCTGCTTAGCTCTGCTGCTGCCCCTCAGTCCTCCCCTTTCTTCTCCAGCACAGACCTCAGAATGAACAGAAGCTACCGCCTGGGCCAGGGTCTAGAGCAATTGTGGGGACCAAACCTGTTCTTTAGAAGTCCACAGAGCATGGGTCTCTGGTCTGGCTGGCAGTGCTCAGCCCAAAAACTCATTTCTCTCCTGCTCTCCTTTTCTAGATGAGGCACAGGTGTTGCCAGTTGCCGTGCAGGATGGGTCTGGGGCCACCAGTAACAAAGTCCTTGTCACGGTGTCCAAAGTGGGGGGAGTGCAGCTGGGGAAGCTTCCACCCACACTATGGAAGGGTACCGGTGGAGCCTGCGGGTCGGAGAGTACCTAGGACACCTGCCGACAGGAGCCCTCAAAGGACTTCCCCCAGCATGGGGGAGGGCAGCCTTTCCCCCTCTGCTAAGCAGGGATAACTGAGGCACAGAGAAGGGAAATGATTTGTCTAAGGCCACACAGAGCCACAAACAGACCTCAAGGATCCTGAGTGGGCAAAAATCCAACCTGCTGAGGCAAAGGGGGAGGGGAGCCTTGGGCCCGATTCACCAAGTCCACTAGACTGCATGAAGACAGCTGCATTCCCCACAAGCTGGCCCCATGTCCCCCCACCTAACTCCACGGAGCAGGTCACTTGAGAGGGCACCTCATAGAAGCCCAGGATCTCCTTGTCCCTCCTGCGCACTGGAGCCTGGGTTCCCACAGAGCCTTCTCCAGTTGGGGACACAGGGAGCGTTACCAGCCCTTTCAGGCCAATTTAACTGTAACCTGATGGGTCGCTGCCTGAGCGGATCCCCAGTCTTGCTGGGCTGGAGAAGGGGTTTCTAGCCACAGGATGGCCAGTCTGCCTCTTCCAGCCCTGTACCTTTTTCTGGAGGTGGATGGCCCTGTCCACAATCTTCTTCTTCACAATTAAGGCTGGATTCCTGGCAGGCGACAAGAACATCCTGCCCCTGGTGTTCAGCTGCTGCTGCGCCGTGGCTGGTGGGAGCGAAGCCAGGTGGCTACCCACAGCTGAGGTCCAAGTCCCAGAGCAGTCGTCACCTGAATGGATTGACAGAGTAACCAGAGAGAGAAGCACCTTCAAATGAGACCCTTGAACTGAGTACCAGCCTTTCCCCAGCCCCACAGGGAAGTGAGACCCCTCCATCTATAGGGACTAAGTCCTTCCAGCTCCACCATGCACTTTCCCCCTACCTCAGCTATGCTCCAGGGCCTAAGAGTCCTGTCCAGCCTGCCTGGGTTTGGAAAACAGGGATGTGAGCAGAGACCCTTGGTACTGCTTGGCAACTCACCAGGCTGCTTAGAGAAGTGGAGAGGCCTATCCAAGACTAATGGACAACGAATGAGAAAGCCAGGCCTTACTGTTAATAGGGGATAGCTGTGCCGCTGGAGATGGGCCCATGGGCACTGTAGGCACCTTCCCAAACTGCCCACTATCCTTCCACAGCGACGTCACGCTGACTATTTTGATGCCATCCTTGCAGTCTTGGTTGTCATTGAGGTGTGGCTCCTTGCAGCTCACGGTGGCTCTTCCGGGGAGTGCTGGGGTCCTGGAACCTGGCTGCCTGCTGCCTCTGGGCTCCGCCTGCTTGTTCTGTTCAGTCTCATTTTCCTGCAGCAAGTTCCAGAGCTGCTCATCCTCCCAGCCAGCCTGGTTGATGGCCGTTCTCCTGCTCCCCCGGCCTCCAGCTGGCTGGAAATGGGAGGCTCCTGGAGGCTGTACCGGCTCCACATTCTTACGCTTGAGGAACAGATAGACAGCTTGCGGTGTCACCCGGATATTGTCCAGCTCTAGGACCTTCTTGATTTTGCGGAAGCTCAGCCCGGCTTTGCGCAGCTCCACTATCCGCTTCTTGGCATGGTCGTCCAAGCGGCCCATCGCTCACTCGGCAGGACAAGGGGCATGGATCAAAGCCCCTTCCAATCTACTTTTTTGTGCTAGTGTTCTGTAACTACATTCTTAGTCGGGACTCCTGCTAGTGCAGCCAGCTGGGCCATGTTCCTCCCACGAGGACCCTAGTGACATTACTCCCGTCCCAGAAGCCAGTTAAGGAGACAAGGCACTTGGTGGGTAGTAACAGAGGTAGTATCCGTGGCACAAGAGGGCATGCCGTGCAAGTGAAGAGGTTAAGCCTCTGCTAGTTTTGTGTCCCAGGGCTGCCTATAGTAGACATGGCCCTTTCTGGAGTCACCACAGCTCCAGACCGATAGCGGCTGCGGGATGCTGTCCTGGTCATCAGAGACATAGAAGGATCCACTCTTTTCAGGCTTGCAGCTCCTTGTGGGAGAGGAACAGGAAGGAAGTGGCACAGCAGTGGAGTGTCTCCCTTGTCAAAGTGGAAAGAGATTCAACTTCCAGCCCGTTGGAATGAGAGTGGCAGCCCGTACGTCCTGGGCCGGTCACGCTGAGGGTGTAAGTGGCAGGCTAAATCCAACTTGCTAGTGTCCCAGCTGGAGGGTTGGCATATGTCTCACATACCAAACTGTGGATCAACTCCCTTGGGCTCAGCTAGCTGTCTTCAGCCTATAAGCAAAAGAAGAAAAAAAAGGGGTGGAGTGGAGTCAGAACCCTTGTGCAGCCTCTTCTCTGAAAGTTGTTGTTTAAACAAAAAAGATCCTCTAAACTCCTTTACAAACAGCAAGGAACGTTTCCCATCCACTAGGAAGCCCCTGTGCTATTTACCAGGTGTCACGTGACTATTAAAAATTGTTTGTGCTATCCCAGGACCTTAACAAGCTCAATTAGCCTGGGCAGCCCAGGCCTGTCATATCAGATGGGACTCCGTCACTCTGTTTGGTATTGAGTATGTGAACGCCCTTTTTGGGGGCTGGGAGAGAGAAGACAGTGGGGGACCCCACTAACTGTTGGGATGCCAGCCAGGAGCTGTCATGGCAGAGTTCAGATTTTGGTTCTTGAGTGCACGTGGTACCCTACTTGCTGGAACTGGCCAGTTCAGAAGTCAGTTGAATTCCAGCCCGACAGCTGTGGCTCAAACCCTAATCAATGTTTTTGCAGCTGCTTACATTAATCACTGGCATGGAACTGCCTGGCTCAGACGAGCACAGTCAGCAGAACCCCTAGCACCTGGTTGCCTGGCTCTCCTCTCATCAGACTCTCCAGTAAATCTCAGTACTAGCACTGCCAGCTGACAGGATTCCATATGGAAGGTATGGCAGGGTCATTCAGGCCGGTCACAGCAGGGAGGCAGAGTCACGCTGGAGCTCTGTAACCCTTTTCCTTTAAGCCACAAGACACCTTCAGTGAGCAAATCATCACTGTGTGCTGCTTCAGAGCCCTCCCTTTAGGTTATCAAGCTGTTCAGTTCTTCACCTTTGAAAACAAACATACAATTAACTAATTATCGACTGTAGTAGAGAGGATCTCAGATGCATGTAAGTTCAAAGGCAAGTGTAGATCTTCCATATACCCATCATAACAGTCTCAGGCAGGGACTCAAGGGGTAATGCCCAAAACAGCAGAATAAACCATCACATGTGAAGGGGAAGAGGAAATACTCAAGCAAGGGGCTCACCTACAGAGGCAGTGTGAGGTGAGATTGGGTGCAGAGGAATCCCCAAATCCCCAGTATTGGGTGCCCTCAAATTAAGAGTGCAAGGCTTGGATTTTTATCTGAGTAGGGGTTGATTAAGACTATACCGGACCAAGGCACCACCAAGCTTTGTATGCCCCACCTCAAGCACACCAAGAAAGATACCCGACAATTAAATTGCACTGCCCTACCACCAAGATAGCCATGCAACTCCCAGACGCTGCCCATCTCCCCTGCACACCCCTCCTCCAGCTCCCATCTTGGTGAGACCCAGGGTTGTTGTAAGAAGCTCCCTACACCCAGCTTCTCCTCTCAGAATGATTCAAAAGTCCACTATCCTCAATGGACATATTTCCGCTGACTTCAGTGGGCTTTGGCTCAGGCACAGGGTGCTGCTGGGACAGGGGCCAGTTGCACAACATGCTGCTCGCTGCTCCGAGGGTCCTCCTCAGACCACAGGGCCCAGATCCTACGAATCAGACTCCCACCTGAATCCTCCCCATCTCCCACACATAAGCCACAAAATCAGACTGCTGAGGCTATGAGATCAGATCCCTTCCAGCCCCCTGCCATGAGCCGCTCAGGGCAGGG
>QXTE01000146.1:1780101-1793691 GCA_003942145.1 Platysternon megacephalum
CACACACACACACACAGCCCTCTGCCCTGACCCCTGAACACCCCCCCCCTCCAGGTCTGGGGTCCCGGCTGCCGGCCCCTTGCCAGCCGGCGTCCCAGCCGCAGGCCCCGCTCAACCCGCTGCCGGCCTAAGTGAACAGAACCCCAGGCTGGAAGTGGGCTGAGCAGGCTGGCGGCATAAGATCAGCATTTTAATTTAATTTTAAATGAAGCTTCTTAAACATTTTGAAAACCTTGTTTACTTTACATACAACAATAATTTCGTTATATAATATAGACTTATAGAGAGACCTTCTAAAAAACAATAAAATGCATTACCGGCACGCGAAACCTTAAATTAAAGTCAATAAATTAAGACTCGGCACACCACTTCTGAAAGGTTGCCTACTCCTGCTCCAGCACCATCTAGTTAACTCCCCTTGTTACAGGACTCACACCTCTTACACTGGCAGATGCCTTTGGACTCCAGTTAATCAGCAAGAACTCCCCACAGCAGGATAACTCACGGTCTTGACTAAGCCACTAACAACTCATGCATTGGATTTATCCAGACTCCCTGCATGAACAGGGACAGGGAACAATGAGGAGGGACAGTAGAGTTGGTAATTCCACAGCTTCCTAATTCCTTGGAGAAGCTTCCCACTTTGTACAATCGTCGGAGAAAAACAGAGTCAATAAGTTCAGATGGCGTAAGCCCAAAAGGGACAGACGGTCTCCACAGGCAGTCCTCCTCCGATACCCCAATAGAGATTTCAAAAGGTCTCATACCTCTCTTGTGGCGCCATGGGGTTCGAAGGGGAACGATCCACAGCAGCTGCCGTTGTCTCAGTAGGCCTTGCCATCCCGAACGAGCCCCCAAATTGTCAGAGAAAAACACAGTTCTCACTCTTTTGGTTGGGTGCAGCGAAGTCAGATACTTAATTATCTCTAGCAATTGTGTGGAGGGAGAGAGCTGAACAGGTCTCTCTACAGGTAAACAATTACAGAAAGCATTTATATCTTTTGTTACAGACAAGAATAAGCAACAACTGCATTTTGTTTATACATAGATCATCCTGCTAACTCATTTTTCTCACTTATTTAGACTCTAGTCCCCATTCCCAACGTTATCTACACAAGGTCACAGCAACTTCTCACACAGTTCTTTCCCACTCGCCTCACACAGTCCTTGCTTCTACAAATCTCGCGTTATTAGGGTGGTTACAGTTAGCCTGACTCTTGCTAACAGAGACTGTCATGCATTGAAATCCCCTACAAATCCTTGTCAGTTCTTTCTCTGCTTCCACACCATCCTTCTCAGGGGCCCATCTCTCCTGTCATTAGTGCATGAGAGCTGCCTGCCTTTACCATTAGTTCCACTCCTGTTCAGCCAAATGTACGTGGGTAGGAATCTTTCTCCCTCCCAAACACATTATGGAGAATTCACTCTGGAGCTAGCTTAAGATGGTTCAGGCATCCATTCTTTGGAGACACCTTTGGACCACTCTTGTTTTACCAGCACCTGTAATAAGTAATTACGTCAGCATTTAGATTTCCCATTGACCAGGAATATTCAAGGTCATGATCAGTTGGTTGTAGTTTCAAGTGACTTTCTGCTTGTGAAAGCTGCCAACATGACACCCTTGGAGACTGGAGTCCTCTCCAGAAAGAGTGCAGCACAGACAACAGCAGTGCAAGCTCTTTCCATACTGCCCTATCGATATTCTTCAGGGATGAGGTGAGTACGCCTCTAAGGATGAGAGGTTAGGGCATTCTCCATGGTCCATTTAGACCTTAGCCTTCGTACAAAGATTAACAGGACTACAGTAATTGGTTCTGTGATGGTGGTTTATGAATGTGGGCTCTTGTGCACTAGATACTGGAACGAGCCCCACAGATCCATGTCACAAAAGCCACTGCAAAGCTGTCAGATAGTAGCATTTTTTGGTTCCTTACTAAACTGGACTAAATTCAGACCAACAAACGGGAGGCAAATGGTTGTAGATCCCATTGTATTCTGGCTAGTTTTAGGTGCACTATACAAATTGCACAGCACGACTCTGGCTATTTTACTGCTCCTGCTCAGGAGAGGAAAACAGGCTTGCCCAGGAGAGCAACAGGTTCTCTTTCCTGACTAGATAATCATAGAATCATAGGACTGGAAGGGACCTCGAGAGGTCATCTAGTCCAGTCCCCTACACTTATGGCAGGACTAAGTATTATCTAGACCATTCCTGGCAGATGTTCATCCAACCTGCTCTTAAAAATCTCCAATGATGGAAATTCCACAACCTCCCTAGGCAATTTATTCTAGTGCTTAACCACCCTGACAGTTAGGAATTTTTTCCTAATGTCCAACCTAAACCTCCCTTGCTGCAATTTAAGCTCATTGCTTCTTGTCCTATCCGCACAGGTTAAGAACAAATTTTCTCTCTCCTCCTTGTAACAACCTTTTATGTACTTGAAAACAGTTATGTCCCCTCTCAGTCTTCTCTTTTCCAGACTAAACAAACCCAATTTTTTCAATCTTAGAATCATAGAATATTAGTGTTGGAAGAGACCTCAGGAGGTCATCTAGTCCAATCCCCTGCTCAAAGCAGGACCAACACCAACTAAATCATCCCAGCCAGGGCTCTGTCAAGCCAGGCCTTAAAAACCTCTAAGGCTGGAGGTGCCACTACCTCCCTAGGTAACCCATTCCAGTGCTAGGTATTTCCAGTCTGCACTTTAACAGCTCTGATCTGCCTTGTTTTCTGTTTAGCCTTTGTTTATATCGATAACTCTGCATGCTTCCAGCTTTCCTTTAACAAACAAGCTACACATTTGTAAGGGCTGAGTTCTACACATCGTTTTTGCTGACAGAGCTGCAGCTACTCAGGGCACAAAGGTTATGTAACATTAATAAATGTGTAACTCAGTCAGTTAAGAGACCTTTACATTCCTCCACCATGACGCTTCCAGCGGTTCATTAACTTCTTAGCTTTTCTCTTTTTGGAACAGAGAAAATCAACTTTTTAAAAAGAAGGTAGCTTCCCTGACCTGCAGTTTTGAATTTGCTGGAGTTTCCATTAGAAATCTCTCCCCAGTTTGGTTTGTGGTCCCACTGTTAGAGACAATGCCACTTATTCATGGAGGCTGGGGAAGCATCGCTGACTAGTGATTGCATTTACTGTTAAACGTAGGACACCTTGTCTGATGTTAAGCCATATTTGCATTCCAGTGTTCCGACTCCCCTTGACATCTGAAACTCATCACGGCCAATGACATACATTGTAAGCCAGAAATCAAATATGTTGCTGGAAAAAACAGGTTAGTATCATATAGAAATATACATGATATTTCCTGAAACGGCCGCTCAGCCCACTTCCTGACCACCACCATCACACACAAAGAGCAGGGCTCACACAGCTCTCGTTTCCAGAGTAGAACTCCATGCAGTTTACACTGCGTAGGTCTTTCAAATCCTACAAAGCAGAGGTCTTGTCTACTTTGCATGGATATTAAAGGTCCCATTGCCCTTTTTAACAGCAGAGTTTTGGCACAGTGTATTTGACCAAAATACCCCTCTCTTTCACCTACCTGGCTATGTTCCATAGAGTTGCATTTCAGTTGTAAATAGATAAGGCCTGATCATGCAATCAGGCATGTGCAGGCAAAACCCTGTACCCATGCAGAGCCATGTTAACAGGCTTTTATGTGGGAAGTAAGGATCCCCACCATGCACATCCATCTGCAGGACTGGGAGCCATAAGGGCAAACAGAAGGGTGAAAAAACACTTTAAAAAAATGAAACATTACCATCAATTTCTGAGTAACTACACACCTGGGAAAGCCTCCTACTAATGGAGGTGAGTGGACTGGTCATGCTTGCATAGAAATGTATCTCAGGACAGCAACTCAGTCTTTGGTAGCACTGGGCAACAGCACAAGTCCTGGTGTAACAGCTCCATTTACAATTATGCCTTTTGGGTTACTTGGTGCTCTGTCCCTATTTCAGAGGCTGCTGGACATAGTCTTTAAGGGGCATGGGAATTTCCTAGCAGCTTACCTGGATGATGTTTTCATCTACAGTACTGACTGTAGATGAATGAGTACTGACTGATTGGAAAACATTAAGTACTGTATCTGGAGAAAGAAATCAAAAGGATCCAGCAAGCTGGGTAGATGGTGTTCCAGGGAAAGGTTCACTGGCTCAGGAAGAGATAAAATATCAGTCTGTCACACTGTCTAAAGTGGCTCACAACTGTGAGTGTCAATCTCAGGTCAGAGGGTCAGAAAACAGGACAGACACCCCAAACTGGTGGTGTATTCTATTAACAGATTTCACCAAGCCGGTAACAAATGTGCACTCCTGGATCACTATACCGGTCTTACCACGGAGTCAAAGACAGTCCCATTAGGCACTCCAACCTATCCTGACACCCAGACAAACTGGCCTTAGTGATAATGGTCACATAAACCGAAAATCACACAAGAACGGCCATACTGGGTCAGACCAAAGGTCCATCTAGCCCAGTATCCTGTCTTCCGACAGTGGCCAATAACAAATCAGGTTACTCCCAATCCCAAAGTATCAGTCATTTACCCAGATCAATTGGTACTTTGGATCTCAGACCAAAGATAACACTGGCAGCCAATTCTCTAGTAAATTAACTAAATATTTATTAGCTAAGAAAAAGAAATGAGAGAGTTAGAGGTTAAAGCAGGTAAAATACTTTACCAGGTGAGTCTAAGTTTGTAAGTCTATTATATCAACTGCTATAATTTAAACTCCCAGTTTCCCAAAAATCTTTTCAGGGAACCCAGCTGTTTCAGGGGATCTCCACTTTGCATTTGGTATCTTCCCTGTAAGAGTCCAAATAGAGAAGAAAGAGCATTTCTTTGAATCCGTATTTATCTCTTATTTCCGCAGATAATCTGACAAGTGTTTTTACTCACTACCTGGCTCCTTGCTTTGAAATTAGCATTTCCTGGTACAGCCATTAAGTCCTTCATTAACATTTCACAAGATTTCTTTGAGGAGTAATTTTAGTTACAGAATTATACATAAATGCAAATGTTTTTAATAGCAAACAACAATCCTTCATTAGCTTTCATGACGTTTATACATCAAATACCTTCTGATGTTCACTAACACACACTTTGATCTAGGGTTATCTAATTACAGGATATACCTAGTATAATTGTAATATGATAGCAAACAACAGGATATAGATAGGCGAAAACAATACAATTAACATCTCCTTTGATCTCAATTAACATGAGTGAATTAGTCTATACATATTATTACACTTAACATTTCTTTGATATTCATACACAAGTGAATTGCCCTATGGCTTTGGCTTGAGATGGCCTGTCAGTGTCACAATGTCCTAAACCAAATCTTGGTGAAACTATAGATGAAAAACAGTCCAAGCTAGTCAAGAACATTTGCAAGTACAGACTCTATAGAACAGACATGAAGTCCTTTCTGGGTTTGGTAGTGTAGCCCTGGTAATTCTTTAGCACAGTTCTCCACTTTGCTGTGCTTTTAGTCAAGTCATACTGTGGAGACAAAGAGCTAACAAAATGGAAACCATCCAAGCCTAAAGAGAAGTCTGTGCAAACATTCTGTGTTACAGAGTCCTGATTTTCTCTGCAGAATTAGTTATTCAGGTAGCTGCTTTAGGAAAAGGCCTAGGAGCAGGTTTGTTACAAGAGAGAAATTGGTTATCAGAAGAGCAGTTGGCTGGTTGAATGAAGATGGTGCTGTTATCTAACCCATGCTGACTCACCCTCTGCTAAGGGAGAGCATCATAACAAACAATATCCGAAGAAGTGGGTATTCACCCACGAAAGCTCATGCTGCAAAACCTCTGTAAGGGCTGGTCCACACTAGGGGCGGGATCGAACTAAGGTACTTCGACTTCAGCTNCTAGCCTTTGATAAGTTGTTAGGATTCCCTCCGAAATCTTTTCCCCTTGGCTTACCCAGAACACCTCACCCAGTTCTGGGAGAATGCTCCATCCAGTTATCTGGGATCCAAACACTCAGCTCGACTCCAGATCATCGCTAAGGTTACTTTATTAGGCATGTAACAGCTCTATTCCCTTGCTGAGCAGGGTTAGGTACAGGGTGATGCCACAATTCCAAATTAGACCCCACACTACACAGTTTATACTCCGCTACCTCGATATAACGCCATCCGATAGAACATGAATTCTGATATAATGCGGTAAAGCAGTGCTCCGGGGGGGGGGGGGCGAGGCTGCGCACTCCGGTGGATCAAAGCAAGTTCAATATAACGCGGTTTCACCTATAACGCAGTAAGATTTTTTGGCTCCCGAGGACAGCGTTATATCGAGGTAGAGGTGTATATGTTTTTCCTAGCTACTAGATTAAAAAAGTATAGATGTTAATTGGTTTGGACATCGTATGGATCATGTAAGGACCAATCGCTTTGCACATCATGTAAGGACCAATAACTTATGTTTTTACCTTATCTACATTTCATGTTTATCAATTCACACTGTTCCCACTTATCTCAATTAGCCTGAAAACAATCTCCAGCACACAGCCTGTCACACCCTTATTTACAATCTTGCACTCAAATCAAGCTATATGCAAGTTTACTCATGCCCAGCAAGATCTATGTCTACACAAGTCAATCTCTCCGTGCTTCATTTGCACACTCTGTACAATGAAGGATAGTACTTCCCTATTTCACAGAAGTTTGGCTAAAATAGTTTGGTTTTGAAGCACTAAGATCCTTAAACAGAAGGTGAGAAACATCTTGAGACTACAGAAAAAAGGTGTGTTATGTATTTTTAAGTGTTATGATCTTTACCTTGTATGCTTTTACACAAGTGTGAAAAATGTTGTTTGCTCAGTAAGAACCACTGATCTTAAAATTAGGCCATCTAACATCAGAGGTCAGAAAGAAAGCAAAATTCCTGCCAAAAGAAGTTGATTTCCTGAGACACAAGAGGTTATGGGCCAAAAGGCCCAGCGATCCAGCATATCCACCATGGCTGTCTGACCAAGGCATACCCAAAAAGTGCCCTAGGGAGAATGACTACCTACTACTGACCTAGCTTAAAAATGCTACTGTAGCTTTAAGCCTCCTAATTTCCCCCACCTGCATGTGATTCTGAAGCAGCGTGGAGAATTTAAAAATAAAACCACCACCCCCACACACCTCTGACTTATTGTGTGTCCTGCAAATGTCTAAAGAAAATGTAATTCTTGTTCCTTGTGTTGGGATCAGGAGGTTTAATATTCAGCAAGCATATTCTTTTTCCTAAGTGTCTGGCTGGAGAGTCTTGCCCGCATGCTTGGGGTTCAGCTGATCGCCATATATGGGGTCGGGAAGGAATTTTCCTCCAGGGTAGATTGGCAGAGGCCCTGGAGGTTTTTCGCCTTCCTCTGAAGTATGGGGCAGGGGTCGCTTGCTGGAGGATTCTGTGCAACTTGAAGTCTTTAAATCATGATTTGGGGACTTCAACAGCTGAGTCAAGGAGGAGAATTATTTCAGGAGGGGGTGGGTCGGCTTTTGTGGCCTGCATCATGCGGGAGGTCAGACTAGATGATCATAATGGTCCCTTCTGACCTTAAAATCTATGAGTCTATCTATGAGTCTATTCGTACAGAGGCAGGGCATGCTTTATAAATGTCACTGAAAAACCATGCATCACTGCACATTTTAAGCCCCCAGATCCTACACAAACAAACTGGTGCTGATGCACTCTCACCCATGTACAGTACTAGAAGTTACAGGTTGGTTTTTGAACTAGCAAGACTGTGTTGCAAGGATCAGTTTTAAACCATGATGGTGTAGGTAGATCAAAATCCAGAGGATCAGCGTCTACAGTTAAAAAGATGCTACAACTTCTAGGTAAATTCTGATTTTTCACCAAGTTGACAGTGTCCATGTTATTTTCGGAAGGGTACAATGAGGGGAGAGGGAAACCAAGAAAAAACTCGTGTCTACAGTTTCAAACCTATGTGTTTAATGCCCAGGTGTGCAGTCGTTGCAAATATGTCATCTCAATTCCCTCCAGTGACAATTTGGTCTCATTATTACACATGCAATTAAGATGAAAGGTTTCCAGCTTCCAGAGCACATAGGTAAAATCCTCCCCACCTTGCAGTTTGTTTACTGCCAACATGACAGGCGATCACATCCCATAAAGCAAAATGCTCATCTCATTAGCACATGTGGAGAGAGTCACACACCTCTGATCTTAATTTAAACAAGAACAGAGCCTAAAGTGCCCACAATGAATGGAAACCATCAGCAATGAGACGCTTTATGATGAGATGGCACCAGGATGCAATCTTTGCGCAACAGGCACGGTGCTGCATGGTCAAATAGAACAATGCCATGTACTGGGCAAGTGCATCTTTCCACCATCCACTTCATAATAAAATAAACAACAATCAAACTTGAGTGCTTCAGCATGCTGTGCAATTGAAGCATTAGCTAACTGATCATCTAGGTACTTTATAGTTTTAGGAGACCCTTCTCAATAAGCATCTCCATGCCATAGTGATGGCGTACCCTCTAACTAAAAAGACAGACATAGAAACAGAGCACCTGGTCACATGACACAGTCATAGTTCACACTTCCATGGCACTCTACAAACATTAAGAACATAAGAACCACCACACTGGGTCAGACCAGTAGTCCATCTAGCCCAGTATCCTGTCTTCTGACAGTGGCCAATACCAGATGCTTCAAAGGGAATGAACAGAACAGGGCACTCATCAAGTGACCCATCCCAGATGCAAGGAATAGATGGGGAGACACCCGGAGCATGGGGTAGCATCCCTCACCATCTTAGCTAATAGCCATTGATGGACCTATCCTCCATGAACTTATCTAATTCTTTTTTGAATCCAGTTATAGTTTTTGCCTTCAGAACATCCGCTGGCAAGGAGTTCCACAGGTTGACTGTGCACTGACAAATCTTAACAGCACCACCCTCTGTCCACCTCTATGAAGAAGGTAGCAGTCAGTATTGTTGCCCATATTTTATGGCTAGGACAAGCGAGACAGAGAGATGAAGTGATGGCATGAAGCCACAGAAGCCGAATTAGCAAACAGCACCTCCCGCTCCCTCCACACGGCCCCCTCTGATTTCTGA
The DNA here is from genome assembly GCA_003942145.1 of Platysternon megacephalum. Classification (NCBI taxonomy): domain Eukaryota; kingdom Metazoa; phylum Chordata; order Testudines; family Platysternidae; genus Platysternon; species Platysternon megacephalum. The sequence goes on from QXTE01000146.1 coordinate 1,789,206, forward strand.
CCCCGCGCTGACACTGACTCGCTACGTGAATCTGGCCATGTCACGGCTCGCAGAGACCTGACCCTCAGATACCTACAACCGGGACAGCAGCAGGGACCCCCACGTATAGCCACCAAACCGCACTCAGGAGACACCCGGGGCTACAGGGAGCGGAGCCAGAGGTCCCAGCCAGCGCGCAGGAATACCGCCGTTAGATAGCATAGCCCCACGCGCGGCCAGCAAGGCAGGCAGCTCCCTGGCCAGTGCCCGTGACTTGGAGACGCCATTACCCCAGCCGCGCCCCGTTCGACCAGAGGAGCACACGCACCACGAGTCCGACCCCTAGTGTCTACGTACGGCGAGTGGGAACGAGCCAGGCCACGTTGAGCCGCTGCCAGCCCGGCTGGGCTCCACTAGCGAGGCCCCCGCCGGCCCCTCTCTGGTACCCAACTCGGCGTGGGGCTGCAGCAGTTTGAAAGCTTCTGCGCTCTTTGTTTGGCCGGGGGAGAGCCAGCAAAGGCTGCTGGGAAGGTCCCCGGAGAGGGTTGTACTGCGAGGGGAGGAGCGCAGCTTTAACGCTTTCAGGGACAGCGCCTCTCCAGGGCTCTTCCACCGTTCCCACGCCAGAAACGCGGGGCTCGTCAGACTGGCTCGGTCCCGAGGGCTCGCTAACCCAGCCGCTGGCCTGTCGCCAGTGCCACATGCAGCAGAGGGAGGTGCAAGAAGCCCTTCAGAGGGCAGCTCTGGGGTAATCTGCCCCCCCGTCTCTCATAGTGAGAGATGGGCGTAAAGCGCGCGCACGCACATACACCCACCCTTCCCTCACCAGCACACCTTTCCTTCTGCAGCGCCTGGGGCTTGCTGTCTAATTTGGGGGTAAGTGCTGGGGCGCAGGGCAGGCAATGATACCTTGCCCTTACACAACACCTTCCACCACCTGATGATCTCAGAGCACAGCGCTTTACAAGCACCAGCCAGTTCTGACAGCATGGTATTATTACCCCGTTTTGCAGATGGGGAAGCTGAGATCTTAAGCATCTTGCTCCAGGTCATAAAGTGAGTCAGTGGCAGAGGACTAGAACCCAGGAGCCCTGACTACCAGTTTCCCCACCCCACTTTCTTCCAACCTCTAGACAACATTGCTTACCATTGGTTCTGCTAAAGACAGCATTCCCTCATCAGTGGACACGACCCTACACCATCAAGAACATAGCTACAAAAGTGAAATATATAATACACACACTAATTGATGCCACTGTGCTCATGGTATCTCCCATGGCACCCAATCTGATCATTAACAGAGTAGCTGCAGTTAGCTATAGATGTAGCAGTTAATTATTATTGCTAATTATTACTACTATTTTATTTATTATTACTATAGGACCATAGAAGTGCATGCCACTGCACAGAACAAATCAAAATCCATTCCCTGTCCTGAAGAGCTTACAATCTAGGGCCCCAATCCTGAAAAGCTTCACACTCTTAACTTTACACAGGAATTCTCAAATGCTTAAAGTTAAGCATGACAAGCAAGTCTTTGCACAATCGGGGCCTCCTGTCAAGAGGAGAACATGAGGAGGAGCTGACAACATTGCAGGGGTGAGTGGTGGGGAAGCACAAGGGAAAGGATAAGATGAATATGCAGTCACGTGGGAAGCTAAATGTGTCTATAGTGGACAGAGAAGTGGATTTGTACAAGGGGCTTAAAAGAAGAGGGTTAATAAAAGACCTGATCAGAATCACAGATGCCATAAGAAATGTTGCCTGAGGAAAGTAGGATCTGTGTACTATGACTTGCACCTGCAGATGCCCATGCTACACAATGCAAAATTGTTCAAGGCCTCTCCACTGTCTTGTATTGTCATTTGGTAAATATGACAGTTCAGATTGGTAGTGTTTCATACTCACTTGGCATGTCCAAATGGCAACACAAAGTGCAAAGCAGTGGAGAATCACACCTGCTATGTCCTTGGATGGGAAGGCAATGCTGCAGTGGAGAAAAGAGAAAGGATGCCAAGCTCACCAGAGAGCCTGATCTTCTGATACTCTTGAGGCATAGCAAAAGATAACTTTGATGGGCCTATCCCTAGAAAAGGGGAGGGAATGTTTCATCTTGTGACACTAACGTTTTATGTAAAGATGTAATCTGTCTGACTGCATACATGATGCACTAATAACACTGTGCAGTCTTGTTCATTTGGGGTTTCTGCAGACACATTGCTTTAGGTGGCAATCTCCTTAGTGCTCACAACTTAAGCAGGGGCTTGCTGTGTCAGAAACTGGACTGCAGACCTCCACAGACAATTCAGATGATGCAGGAGGGGAAGTTGGTGAGTCAGGAAGTACCACTATTCAGTACTGACTCAATAACATGGCACAGTGCTAAAATGTAAAATCAAAATGAGCTTGGGCAATGTTTCCATCTTTCAGTTTCCCCATCAGTAAAATAGGTATGAGACTTACCTACCTTTGTAAAGCGCATCAACAAATATTACTGAAAAGTTCTGTGCAAGTGGATAAAGTTGGTATCTCCAGCTGTATAGTGCCCCTACCACTATCCTGGAGCACAGGGTCAGTACTAACAGGGAAGGGGCCTCTTACTGAATGACTTGAGAAAGCCCATTTTGATTTTACAAGACAGTAATAGGTTCAGCTGAGCTGTGGCAAGGAATAGCTTGTCCACATATGCAGTGGTGCTAGAACAATTTTTATACTAGGGGTGCTCTAGGTGGGAACCATGTATTTGGGTTGTTATTACTACTTCAAGCCAGTGGGTGAGGCAGCACCCCCAGCACCTGTACTCCCAGCACCTATGCAAAGAAGGGAATAGTGGTGAGTGTCATACTCATGTAACCCTTCTGCCAGGTAGAGCCAGCAGCAACAAGGGCTGGGTTCAGTATCTAGGGGTTCCTTTTCAACAATACAACACAAAACCGGCTTGAGCCCCCACCCAGTGACCTGGGACAATTACACACCACCCCCCGGACACCTCTAAGAGGCAATACTTCCCCTCTCGCAAACACAGAGTCTGAGTGTAGCAAAAACTGTTAATAAAAGGAGGTAAGTAACTTAGCATTAATTTGGGAAAACACCGCAACTAGGATTCATAAACACAAACCATGAGCAAAAGACCCACCACCAAGTAAGTTGGGCAGTGTCCTTTTCCCCTCAGGATCTTAAGTCCAGAAGCCCAAAAGTCCCTTTAACGTGCCCATCCCTTCTCTGTACCCCACTCACAGTTGCTGTCCTTGGCAAGTGCAGCCCCAGAGTTCAGAGGTTCATCCACAGAGTTCACCTCCCACCCTGTGTGTGGGGGGGGCATAAGGAAGCACCTTACACACTCCACTGCACGGGCACTCGCTCGTCACCCCAGCAGCTGATTGCCGCACCTCTGCAGGGCACTGCTCTGGCCCTCATCACCAGCCACCCTGCTGGCCACTTATAGACTCATAGACTTTAAGGTCAGAAGGGACCATTATGATCTTCTAGGCTGACCTCCTGCACAATGCAGGCCACAGAATCTCACCCACCCACTCCTGTAACAAACCCCGGACCTATGTCTGAGATATTGAAGTCCTCAACTTGTGGTTTAAAGACTTCAAGGTGCAGAGAATCCTCCAGCAAGTGACCCGTGCCCCACGCTGCAGAGGAAGGTGAAAAACCCCCAGGGCCTCTGCCAATCTGCCCTGGAGGAAAATTCCTTCCCGACCCCAAATATGGCGATCAGCTAAACCCTGAGCATGTGGGCAAGATTCACCAGCCAGACACCCAGGAAAGAATTATCTCTAGTAACTCAGATCCCACCCTATCTAGTGTCCTATCACAGGCCACTGGGCATATTTACCGCTAATAGTCAAAGATCAATTAATTGCTATCCCATCATACCATCCCTTCCATAAACTTATCAAGCTTAGTCTTGAAGCCAGATATGTCTTTTGCCTCCACTGCTCCCCTTGGAACGCTATTCCAGAACTTCACTCCTCAGATGGTTAGAAACCTTCGTCTAATTCAGGGGTCGGCAACCTCTGGCACGTGGCTCACCAGGGTAAACACCCTGGCGGGCCGGGCCAGTTTGTTTACCTGCCGCGTCGGCAGGTTCGGCCAATCGGTTCGCCGTCCCAGGCCAATGGGGGCGGTGGNTTCAAGTCTAAACTTCCTGATGGCCAGCTTATATCCATTTGTTCTTGTATCCACATTGGTACTGAGCTTAAATAATTCCTCTCCCTCCCTGGTATTTATCCCTCTGATATATTTATAGAGAGCAATCATATCTCCCCTCAGCCTTCTTTTGGTTAGGCTAAACAAGCCAAGCTCTTTGAGTCTCCTTTCATAAGACAGGTTTTCCATTCCTCGGATCATCCTAGTAGCCCTTCTCTGTACCTGTTCCAGTTTGAATTCATCCTTCTTAAACATGGGAGACCAGAACTGCACACAATATTCCAGATGAGGTCTCACCAGTGCCTTGTATAACGGTACTAACACCTCCTTATCTCTACTGGAAATACCT
>QXTE01000146.1:1808641-1875194 GCA_003942145.1 Platysternon megacephalum
CACAATGGTGCACTGTGGGATAGCTCCCGGAGGCCAATACCGTCAAATTTCATCCACACGAACCCTAATTCGAATCAGCAATGTCGATTTCAGCGCTACTCCCCTCGTCGGAGAGGAGTACAGAAATCGATTTTAAGAGCCCTTTATATCGAAGTAAATGGCTTCGTTGTGTGGACGGGTGCAGGGTTAATTAGAATTAATGCTGCTAAATTCGACTTAAACTGATAGTGTAGACCAGGCCTAAGAGGCAATACTTAGCGATTGCGGTTCCGTTGAGCGTGAGTCCCTCCGGCAGGATATGCCAGATGCAGTTCTGCTGCCTTTGGTTCACACAAGAAGGTTAACCCTTTATTACTCCTGCCCCAATAACAAGGAGACTGGGGATCCAATACCAGCCACAAGTGATCATTTGGGCAAGCAATCCCGTCATGCTGAGCACCTAGGCAGGGTGGGTGTGTCCATGCAAACGAGATCAGCTTCTGAAGTCTTTTTTCACAGCTCACCACTAGATGTCAGGGGAGAGCTCATTCAGACTCTGCTTACACTCACCCAAATGTCNCAGTGCATCCGAGTTCAGATTGCTGTCCAGAGCGGTCACAATGGTGCACTGTGGGATAGCTCCCGAGGCCAATATCGTCAAATTTCATCCACACGAACCCTAATTCGAATCGGCAATGTCGATTTCAGCGCTACTCCCCTCGTCGGAGAGGAGTACAGAAATCGATTTTAAGAGCCCTTTATATCGAAGTAAATGGCTTCGTTGTGTGGACGGGTGCAGGGTTAATTAGAATTAATGCTGCTAAATTCGACTTAAACTCATAGTGTAGACCAGGCCTAAGAGGCAATACTTAGCGATTGCGGTTCCGTTGAGTGTGAGTCCCTCCGGCAGGATATGCCAGATGCAGTTCTGCTGCCTTTGGTTCACACAAGAAGGTTAACCCTTTATTACTCCTGCCCCAATAACAAGGAGACTGGGGATCCAATACCAGCCACAAGTGATCATTTGGGCAAGCAATCCCGTCATGCTGAGCACCTAGGCAGGGTGGGTGTGTCCATGCAAACGAGATCAGCTTCTGAAGTCTTTTTTCACAGCTCACCACTAGATGTCAGGGGAGAGCTCATTCAGACTCTGCTTACACTCACCCAAATGTCACTTGCAATCATGAGGTCTGTTTCTTCATAGCTACTCTTTCCAGCTCTGCCATGGCAGCACCAATGGGAGTGTGGGTAGGGCAATGCTCAGTCACAGATTCAGCAACCTAGGCTTTCAAAGAGGATGTTTATTTATACACATCCCCCACCATTCCCACCCTCAATGGCAATGAAACAGACAGGGCCCTGTTCTCAAATAAAGTAACAGCCGCAGCATGTAATTTCTAGGCTGAGCTGTCACTAGTAAAATCATATCAATGCAGAAAAAGAACCACAATTGGGGCTATGAAAAACTGAGGACAGTTTTCTACAATGTTATTTACTCCATTTTCACAGAAATGGCAATCTGGCAGCAAAAAGTAGATAGAATTGCACCAGTTTGCTTCTTTGCACAATTTTCCTTGTAGCCATTTTAGTGTGAATGTTTCACAAAAATGGGACCAATTCTTAAGTTAAAACAAAAGGCAAAAATGATATTTTATCTATCTCTACTCAGTTACTACTAAGAGTGCTTAAATTAGTTATGTTTTGTAACATGCACACAGGACAATCCAATACGTTCCTTCAGAATGACCTTTTGGGGATTAAGAGAATCAAGAAAGAATACAAGTAAAGTCTCCATAACACAGCAATGTGTGTGTGTGTCTCCACTATAACTGTTGGCTCTGAAGTGAACACAAACTGACTGCACGTCTCTGCAGACAGAAAAATCCTTAGAGATTTAAAGGTGCAGAACACTGAAAACAAAGGCATAACAGTTACCTGGTTAGATACACTACAAGATGTGCTGCATTAGCAGCTGCTGTCGCAAAGAGAGTGAAATGTCTACTGCAATGCATTGGCTTTGTTGCAGACACTACAGCACATGCAACTTTATGTAAGCAGCCTTAGTGGGATGGAGGACTCCTAATCTCACATTTAATGCAGGTGCACAACAGCAAGTCGTCACTTCAGCACTTTCCAGCCTTTTGTAGAAGAGTCTCGTCTCCTTTCTAGCCCGAATAACATGTGAAGAAGGGGAACAGGAGTCACAGGACTTTTCTTTACTCCATATGTGTATCAGTATGGCCTTCTGGAGTACCAGACAGGAGACATGTATTCTGCTCTGCTTCTGTCACTAGTTTGCTCACTGACCTTAGGCAAGTCACTTCATCTTTGCATCTCAGTTTCCCCATCTGTAAAATGGGAATAATGATACTGACTTCCCGTTGGAAAGCACTTTGAGATCTAGCAATTAAAAGTGCCTGATAAGAGATGAATATTAATATAGAGGAGATTGGCTGGAGTACCTTCCTCCACACCCTTCTTTACATATCAGGGGGAAAATCCTACTCTCAATAACATCCCTATTGCTCCATTCTGTTTATTGGGGCTTCACGAATATAAACGAGTGCATAGTTTGGCGCAGTGCATTGAAGGGGCTGAGAGGTGAAAACACTTAACAAGATTTTGCAAGGTCTTACCAAAACGTCCAAGGCTATGCTTCAGTTTAGGAGGGCAACTGCTGCTTCTGAGAGGTTTAACTTTCTTGACAGCACTAGAGCAGAAGTGGGATTAATGCACCCTGAGTAGGTTCCCTTGGAGCTGAATGCCAGGCAGTCAGCAGTTTGTAGTTTACATGACATATGCTGGACTGCACTAAATACAAACACATAGAGTGAGGAATTAACTTCTGGGCCACCTCCAGTGAGGCAAACCTTCCTGTAAGTATGAAGGTGATGGCAGCATGTGTGTTTTGACAGAAAAGATTCCTGGGCTAGAAGGAATGCTCACACTCTCCATGGTAGGCCTGGATAGGGTTGCCAACTTTCTAATCGCACAAAATTTAACACCCTTACCCCACCCCCGCCCCCAGTCCTGCCCCTTCCCAGAGGCCCCACCCTGCCCTGCCACATCTCTGAGGTCCCACATCCACTCACTCCATCCCCCTTCCCTCTGTCACTCATTCTCCCCCATCCTCCCTCCCTCACTCGATTATTTTCACCGGGCTGGGGCAGGGGATTGAGGTGCGGGAGGGGGTGAGGGCTCCAACTGGGGGTGCGGGCTCTGGGGTACAGCCAGAAATTAGGGGTTCATGGTGTGGGAGGGGGCTCTGGGCTGCGGCAGGGGGCTGGGGTGTGGGAGGGAGTGAGGGCTTTGACTGCGGGTGCGGGCTCTGGGGTGGGGCCAGGGATGAGGGATTTGGGATGCAGGAGGGGGCTCTGGGCTGGGGCCGAGGGGTTTGGAGTGTGGGAGGGGGCTCTGGGCTGAAGCAGGGGGTTGGGGTATGGGAGGGGATACGCACTTTGGGCTGGGAGTGCAGACTCCGGGGTGGGGCCAGAAATGAGGGGTTCAGGGTGTGGGAGGGGGCTCCAGGCTGGGGCAGGGAGGTGGGGTGCTAGGGTACTGGGGGGGGTGAGGGCTCTGGAGTGAGGCCAGGTGTGACGTTTCACTCCATATGCTTTATGAAAATATGCTTGGAATGTGAATATAATGTAACTGGAATATGCTTTATGCAAAAGGTCTCTTGTAAGGTATCATTACAAAGGTATCATTTACTCTGTGTATATATATACACAGAGTAAAACGGATTTATTTGGGATTTGGATCCTATTGGGAACTGGGTGTCTGGGTGCTGGAGATAGGTGACTTGCTGAGCAGTTTTTGGTTAAAGTCTGCAGCTTTGGGGGTGTGGACCAGACCTGGGTCTGTGTTGCAGCAGACTAGCATGTCTGGCTCAACAAGGCAGGGTTCTGGAGTCCCAAACTGGCAGTGGAAAACAGGCTCAGAGGTAATTTCAGAACATCAGGTGACAGTCCCAAGGGGTCTTTGTGACCGAACCCGTCACACCAGGGATGAGGGGTTTGGGGTGCAGGAGGGGGCTCCANTTTCAGAACACCAGGTGACAGTCCCAAGGGGTCTTTGTGACCGAACCCGTCACACCAGGGATGAGGGGTTTGGGGTGCAGGAGGGGGCTCCAGGCTGGGCCTGAGGGGTTCAGAGTGTGGGAGGGGGCTCAGGGCTGGGACAGGGGGTTGGGGCGCGGGAGGGGATGCAGGGTACGGGCTCTGGGGGGGAGTTTGGGTGTGGGAGGGGGCTCAGGGCAGGGGGTTGGGGCGCGGGAGGGGATGAGGAGTGCAGGCTCTGGGTGGCGCTTACCTCAGGCAGATCCCGGGAAGTGGACACCATGTCTCTCTGGAAGAGGGCAGCATTATCTCCCATAAATGTAAACAAACTTGTTTGTCTAATTAGCAATTGGCTGAACAAGAAGTAGAACTGAGTGGACTTGTAGGCTCTAAAGTTTTGCATTGTTTTGTTTTTGAGTGCAGTTATGTAACAAAAAAAATCTACATTTGTAAGTTGCACTTTCACGATAAAGAGATTGCACTACAGTACACCGCTACCTCGATATAACGCGACCCGATATAACACAAATTTGGATATAACGCGGTAAAGCAGTGCTCCACGGGGGCGGGGCTGCGCATTCCGGTGGATCAAAGCAAGTTCAATATAATGCAGTTTCACCTATAACGCGATAAGATTTTTTGGCTCCCGAGGACAGCGTTATATCAAGGTAGAGGTGAACTTGCATGAGGTAAATTGAAAAATACTGTTTCTTTTGTTTATCATTTTTACAGTGCAAATATTTGTAATAAAGTGTATTCTGTGTTGTAATTGAAATCAATATACTTGAAAATGTAGAAAAGCATCCAAACATATTTAAGAAATTTCAATCGATATTCTATTGTTTAACAATGTGATTAAAACTGTGATTAATCACAATTAATGTTTTTAATCACGATTAATTTTTTTGAGTTAATCATGTGAGTTAACTGCGATTAATCGACAGCCCTAATGCTAATATTTAAAGCGTATCATTACATTTATTAACTTTAATTTGGGATATTGCAAATTATGTACGATATGTATTTTATTACTTTTAAAACCAAACTTTGTACTTTTGGATAACTTAAGTATTATACCCAGATGCATAGAAACTCTTTCTTTAACCTGAGTATTAGATAATTTTAACACTGGGACATCCTGCTTTGGACATGTTTTCGATGCTTTGATTGGAGTGTCAGGAACCCAACTCTGTCTTGTAACTATTTATTTTGGAATATGTCTTATTGAACCTGCTGAATGCACACAGGGCCATGGCAAACAGCGTGGTGTCTGTTGGGACACACAGGGCCATGGAAGATGCTGGTTGGGACATGTGGGCTGTGGCAAATGCTGGGTGCTGCGCTGCTATGTGGGGCTGTGTTAAATGAAACGGGGGGTGGGCTATACAGTTAGCTATAAAATCCCTCTTAGTAGTTGTTCTCTATTTGCTTTACCTGTAAAGGGTTAACAAGTCTCCCTGCATAGGTAAAAGGAAGGGAGTGGGCACCTGACCAAAAGAGCCAATGGGAAGGCTAGAACTTTTTAAAATTGGGAAAAAACCTCCCCTTTGTTTGTCTGTGTTGTTCTCCTGGAGAGAAGGGACAGAGCAGCAATGCTGTAAGAAGCTTTGGGCCAGGTATGAAAAATCATCAGATCATACCTAGAAACTACTAATTTAAAACCCCAGATATGTAAGTAGATCAGGAAATTTCTAGGAAGACGTGATTAGGTTTATTTCTTTTATTACTTTATGGCTTGTGGATTATTCTGTGCTAACCTCAGGTGCTTTTGTTTTGCTTATAACCCTTAAGCTGGACCTCAAGAAAGCTATTCTTAATTTTTGTATTTGCTCTTTTTAAATCTATCAATAACCTGAGTTTTCAGATGTATTTTTTTTTTAAATAAAATTTACCTTTTTAAGAACAGGATTGGAGTACTGTGTCCTAAGAGGTTTGTGCACATGTTGTTTAATTAGCTGGTGGCAACAGCTGATTTCCTTTGTTTTTCTTTCACAGCTCTTCCTGGGTGTGTGTGTGAAAGGGCTTAAGGGTACCCCACAGGAAGGAATTCCCAAGTGCGCCTTCCTGTGTTCTCAAAGGGGTTTTTGCACTTGGGTGGTGGCAGCATCTACCCATCCAAGGTCAAAGAAAAGCTGTAACCTTGGGAATTTAATACAAGCCTGGAGTGGCCAGTATTAATTTTTAGAATCCTTGCAGGCCCCCACCTTCTGCACTTGAAGTGTCAGAGTGGGGAATCAGCCTTGACAGGAGCTGTGGCAGATGCTGGGTGGGAGCACAGGGGGGCTATGGCAGATGCTGGTGCCATCATATAGGACAAGCAGGGCCCTGGGAGATGCTGGGTGGTGTTGGGTGGGAGGGACACGTGGGGGGTATGGCAGGTGCTGTTGTGTAGGATGAGTAGACCCTGGAAGATACTGGGTGGGGTTTCCTGGTGTCCAGTTTTCAACCGAACACCCAAGGGACCCTCCCCACCCAGGTAAAAATGAGCGAGTAAGTGAGGGTGGGGGAGAGGGAGTAGGCCAGGCGGGGTCTCAGCAGGGCCGGCGCAACCCATTAGGCGACCTAGGCAGTCGCCTAGGACGCTGCTATTTTGGGGGCACCGGCGCCCTGTCCGTCCGTTCAATTTTGGGGGCGGGACTTTCTGCTGCCGCTGTTGGGTCTCAGAGAAGGCACGGGACAAGGACGTTTGGTTTTGTTCCCTCAGAAAGTTGGCATGGGGTTAAGGCAGATGGCAGTTAGATTGCGGGGGCGGGGNGTGTGTGTGGATACGCGGGGACAACACACCAGGTGAACTGTGGGAGCCCTGCTGGGAGCTTTTGGGAGAGTGGGGCCGCGAGGCTGTTCTCCGCGCAGGACGGCGCAGTCGGTGGCGGCCGTGACTTCAGCATCAGACCCAGGGGGCGGCGAACAGTCTTTGCTCTGCCACAGCCCGCGCTGCCAGGAGCAGCGAGCGACACGGACCAATCTGCCGTGTCTCTTTAAATGCCTTCCCCACCCCTCTGCACCGTTGGCGGGTGACGCCATCAGCGTGCGCCGTCCGGAGCGCTTCCCGCTCTGCGCGGAGCCGCGTCTATTGAGCGCGACGGGGTCAGGACTCGGGAGCGGTGGTAGTGGCGGGCGCCGAGGATGTAAGTAGGGGGTGCCGGGGATCTGGCGCCATCTGGCCTGTGTGAGGTGTCGGGTGGCCCCCGCTATCGTCTCCGGACCCCGAGAGGAGGGGCCTGGAGCTGCGGAGCAGGATATGGCAGGTGGGGATGGGAAGGCCGGGACCTAACTCGTCCCGGAGGACGGAGCCCTGAGCCCTGGGGGAGGGGCCTTTGGAAAGCCTGCCTGGAAGTTTAGGGGTGGGCCGCAGAGGCATCTCTCCCTCCTCCTGTTTCGGGGATCGCTCTGCACTTGGGCCAGGCTGCCCCGCTGGGGTTTTGCAGCGGGGATGGTGAAGCTGCGTTCCCCTGTACCTGGGGGTCGGGGTGGGCCGCTCTGGAACAGGGCGCAGGCTCCAGTACTGCTCTCTCCCTCCACATCTCCTGTTCTGCTGCACCTGCTAACCGCAGGGGCAGTTGTGGGGGGGATCCGCCTTTGTATCGATCCTGTTCGGGGCTGTGTTTTTCTATCCCTGTTTTTCAGCCGTCATCGTGGCCACGTTCATAGTAAGGACGCACATGTTCTGTGGTCACTAACAAACCCATAGTGCATCTGGCACTGCAAATTGCAGTACATGTCCCCCCAAAACGTTGTGTAAACTGAAATACAGACTGAACACAAGCATTTATTTATCTGGGTAATTCTGTGGCCTCTATCGCTGTAGTAGCTAAGTGCTCCTTGTATGCTAATGAATTTAACCTTGTAACACTTCTATAAGGAAATGTTATCACAATGTTCCAAATGGGGACCTGGAGCACAGAAAGACTGAGACTAAATGACTTGCCTTAATAGCGAAGATCATACAGGAAGTCTTTGGCAGACCTGAGTTTGCCTCACCCATCACTGTAATGTAACTTTATGAGAGTAGAGCTGCAGTGCACAACTCCTTAGAGAAGAAAAGTGAGAGAGTAAAGTATCAAACCAACATATCCTGTATGACTTGTGTTTGTTTTTCATTTAGATATTAGGTGTTGCAGAAAAGCTCATTTGTTAGTGGAGAGGTTTTCTTGGTAATAAGTAGGAAAAAAGCATATTCTTGCAAATGCCATCCATGCATGTATACGTTTGTCTGTAGATATATACATAACTTGTTCCTGATGGAATTATTTTCCAGTGAGTGTTTGCTAGGATTCATAGATTCTAGGACTGGAAGGGACCTCGAGAGGTCATCGAGTCCAGTCTCCTGCCCTCAAAGTCTCAGCCTGAATACACTGATAACTGGGTGAAAGTCATGTAGTCTTGTCTCATTCACTGAGATTTCAGTTTTGTCTCATCAGAAAGTAGACATTTGCAGTCAATTGGTTGATTGTAAATAAGCAAGATGGAGTTTGTTCTATTAAGTGAGGGTACATGTATTTCCATGGGGGGAAAGGGAGACAATGGGTAAATTGTCCTGCCCCAGAAAATCAGTATAAGGGAATTGCAGATTCAAAGGACAAAACAATATGAAATCCAGAAAACTACATAGAAACATTTGGTAATAAGAATAAACTCTAACTCTAATTTATGTAATGTGCCTAAGTATCCAGCTTTATTTTTGTTAGTAGCATTATGTATCCTGTTTTATGGGTCTGGCAGTGCATAGTCACTTTTAAAAATGCAAATAATGTCCAGTTGCCTTCCAAATGTTTAATGAATTGACTAGGATAATAGAGATACTGTATACAGCTTACAACCACCATAATGGTGACTGCTAAGTTGGCTCTGTAGTGAGCATAAACCAAACAGGAGCAACCTACCAATTGCTGTTAATGGCTATTACAGTGGTTCTCAAACTTTTGTACTGGTGACCCCTTTCACATAGCAAGCCTCAGAGTGCGACCCCCCCCTTATAAATTAAAAACACTTTTTTTTATATATTTAACACCATTATAAATGCTGGAGGCAAAGTGGGGTTTGGGGTGGAGGCTGACAGCTCATGACCCCCCCCGTAATAACCTCGTGACCCCCCTGAGGGGTCCCGACCCCCAGTTTGAGACCCCCTCAGCTATTAGGTCACATACCTCTGGCACCTTTATTAAATGGTAAGCAATCCACCAATTTAGTTAAAACGTGAAGATATATTGGGATACCATATTACATATGGGATAAAAAGACCTCTTATGGATTGCACCTAGGGTTCAGCTCATGACTAGTATTTTAATATGAATTAATGGTGTTGATTTGTGTCCTTTATTTGTATCAAGAGTACAAAGAGATCTGTAGGGGTGGATTAAATCTGAGCCCCATGTAGGCCTTCCACCAAGAGAGATTTGAACATGCACTTTTGCAGTTACAACAGTGCATCAGACTGGTTCCTCAGCTCAGTCCCTTGCTTCCAGGGCTGGCAGAGCAATGGAGGCAGCTTGCATCCACTGAAAGTAGGGAGACGGAGTGCCCTATTCAGCTTTTGGGAAACACTCCTTTGCTAACCAACATATGTTGTGGCAGCAATTGGCTCTAGAGGAAGCAGTGCTTAGTCCTCTGAGGGGCGGATGGCTGTCACAAGGCCGGTTAGGCAACACACGTACACCTGGCAGAGGAAAACTCGTGGAAAATCCATGTTTTCCCTGTCTGCCATACATCTCGGCTTTCTAATTTGTGCCCTTTGTACTCTTATGAAAATGTCAACTGACACCTTGAGGCATCCATATCAAGTCTTCAGCAAGACGGACAGTGTGTATCTCTGTGTGAGCAGGCACAGGTGTTTGGCTCTAATAGCAATGTAACAATGTGAGTAACTACTGTGTGTACAATATGATAGTCAATATCTCATTAGCTGACCCCCACCTCCTGCTGCCTTTATTGAAAAGTAGGTTTGTTGTTTTTGCCAATACGTTAATTTCTTGTTTCTAAACCCTTTTATCTTGTCACTAGGCCGCTCTTTGGAGTTTATTGCACTCGATTTCGTTTCTCAGAATCAAGGAGTTAGAAGTGAGATTTGAGATAAGTGAGGCCCATCCAGTGCTGCTTGGGACGCCTCAGAAGGGAAAATGGAGTTTTCAGGAATGAAAAAGAAGAGTTTGCTAGGATTCAAAGAAAATAATAAAAAATCCAGCACTAGGTAATAATTTTGTCTGAAATTTCTAGGCTTATCCCCATTGGGGACATGTAGGATACTAGGGTGTTTCCAGTGAGGATGTGGAATTGGAAATGTATCTCTCTTCTCACAATGAGAATTTTCTTAAATTACAACTTTGACTTTCTTCTTTAAAGTTTTTCTGTAGCATGAACTTTTGTGATCTGTTTTTTTTTTTTTAAATTTAAAAATCCTAGTGTTCTGGCTCTGCAATAATGGTTATTCTAAGTTGGCTTTAAAGTTCAGTGTTTTGTTTAAAGTGAAATAATTTCTTTTGACCTTTTCTTCTTAAAGGGCTCCCTCTCCAACCAAGCGCAAAGATCGGACTGAAGACAAATCCAAGGACAGATCCAAGGACAAAGTGTCCACCAAGGAATCAAGTGAAAAGGATCGTGGTCGGGATAAAACGCGCAAAAGGCGCAGTGCTTCCAGTGGTAGCAGCAGTACCAGGTAACCAGTTTCTCTGCATCCCAGTGATAGCCCAAATAGTAGTGAGTTGTGCTCCTGTTCAATGCTACAAATCTGCTTTGTGGTTCCCCATATTAGAAGACTCCTTGGGGGATTGTGTTGCTAAAAAGTGACCTTCTTGCTTTATCAATGAGTATGCTTTGCATAGAGTGCAGTCTCTCCCTTGGCTGAAATAATGTTAGCTGTGAGGTTGAGCTCTCATCACTTTAACCACCAATTCTGGTCTTGTACTTACCTGGAGACGATATTCAGCTATCCTTTCCCCTGTGTATTTTGCATTGATTTTTTTCCCAAAAGGTCCCGCTCCAGTTCCACTTCCAGTTCAGGGTCCAGCTCCAGCACTGGTTCCAGCAGTGGGTCCAGTTCCTCCTCTGCATCAAGCCGCTCTGGGAGCTCCAGCACCTCTCGGAGCTCCAGTTCCAGCAGTTCCTCTGGATCCCCAAGCCCATCTCGACGTAGACATGACAACAGGAGACGTTCCCGCTCCAAGTGAGTTTGATTCATCCAGTTAAAATTATCAGGTGGTTGGGAAGTTGCCATGGAGTGTGTAGGCTTGTGAACAGAGAAGTAATCTGTCTGCTTTATTCATATCCCAGAGATATAATCTAGCTATTGCTTGAGCATGGATGCCACCTGCACTTGTAACCTAATTACATGTTCTTCAGGAAGGAGTTAAAAGATCTCATTAATTCATAACTGACTCTTGCATATACCACACACACACAATCACGTATCTAAAATGTATCCATGCCTGATTATTTGGGATCTGCAGAAGGTGGGGCATATAAGACTATTTATCTGCGTAATCTGGGACTTGTAGCAGATTGAAACTGGTGGAAAAATTGCAAGGAATCCTGTTTTTCTTTAAGGTAGAAATTGAACTGAGTAGAATCTGCTTCTTTGTTTCTCTAGAATTCTTCACTTTGGGTATAACATGAAACTGGTGCTGTGAGTATAGTCACAAAATCATAAGTTGTCTAGTCCAGTTCCTTCTGAGTACAGAACTATTCTCCCCAAAAAAGAAGTGTCTGTACTGGACAGTTGCTTGGAAACGGTGTGATTTTTCTCCCCCACAAAGGTGCTATACAGGCACAATGTTTCATTTACTCTCATAGATGTGGAGGTTAGGAAGGGCTGGAAACAAATCTTAAAAGTATGAAAGTTTGTGGTTTGTAACAAAGGCCTTGTGTATGTCAGGTACTCTGCTTCTCCCACTCAGTCTATTGTAATCGGTGCAGTATGCTTTTTGGTGGTTTATTGATGTTTTCCTTAGGCCACCATCAGAGCTTATTATTTGTATTGTTATAGTACAAAAGGCTCCAAACAGGGATTAGGGTCCCATTGTGTTAGACACTGTATGTGCATGTATCAAAAGTTATGGTTCCTGCTTAACGTGCTTACAGTCTATGGCTTTGATCCTGCAAATGGTAGTAATTACAATAGCTAAGTTAATTGTGTGTGTCCCATTGTGTTTGCAGGATTGGGATGTAAGTAATTTTCAGCATGTTTCAGATCTTTATAGTGACAGTGAGTAATTGTAGACGTGGAAATAACTGGCTTTCCACATCAACAGGTTAGGGGGATGGGTTAGGCTTTTGATGCCCAGAAAGGCTGGGGGAGGTGTTCTGAGTTTTGATATCCAGGATGCAGTTGAGGCTTTTGCTGGTAGACAGGGGGTGCATCTTTTTCCCTACTCTCTTCACTTTAAATTCTGGGGGTGGGATGAGATTTGACTTGATAGCAAGTAAGTGCCAGCTACACCCTGCCAGTACCTCTAAAAGTGATAGATTTATTAGCCTGATATTTCACTACTGAGCATTTTAGCAAAAATAGCTAGTGTTGACATTTTAATTTGTCAGACTTCAGAGCCAACATTCCAATGAAATAATTGGGAACTTTTATTTTTCTTCCAGATTTAGGCACACATTTCTACAGCATCAATTTACATTCACTTCACATTGTGAAGGGTATTTTAGCAACTATAAAGATTATAGAATTAACTGTTTCAAATTAAAGCTTTGATTTTTGGGGGGGGGAGTACGATTATGTGCCAATTAAAAAAATTCCACAAATACGCAGCAATTTAAGTAATTGCATAATCACATGGCACCAGGGTCCCTGACTAGAGAGCAGAAATCAGAGAGCTCTGAATTGCTAGATCTATAATTTGCCTGTTTACTGTGCCCATGTCACCTCCTGCATCCCTCACTGTTCTTTGACTTCGAAGGGGTAAAGAATAATAGCCTGCTGTCTCTTAGGCTCTGTCTATGCTAGGGAAATTTAGGAGAATTTCCCCCATCAACTAAACTGATGTTAGCAATGCTAGGAGCCATAGTATCATTGGGATTTCAGTTGCAGACATAATTTTCAGTACTGTCCTCTAACTCTGCTGGAAGTTACTCTGACCAATATGGTGTCGGCAATCATAGAATCATAGAATACCAGGGTTGGAAGGGACCTCAGGAGGTCTAGTCCAACCCCCTTCTCAAAGCAGGACCAATCCCCAACTAAATCATCCCAGCCAGGGCTTTGTCAAGCCTGATCTTAAAAACCTCTAAGGAAGGAGATTCCACCACCTCCCTAGGTAACCCATTCCAGTGCTTCACCACCCTCCTAGTGAAAAAGTTTTTCCTAATATCCAACCTAAACCTCCCCCACTGCAACTTGAGACCATTACTCCTTGTTCTGTCATCTGCTACCACTGTGAACAGTCTAGATCCATCCTCTTTGGAACCCCTTTCAGGTAGTTGAAAGCAGCTATCAAATCCCCCCTCATTCTTCTCTTCTGCAGACTAAACCACAACTCATCTACACTAGGGTTCCTATTAGCAATGCTGTGAAACTTTTCTAAAATGTCCTTAGTATAGATGGGCTCTTATTCCCATGCCTTAGCTTCTCCCATCCCCCTTATGCAACCCCTATAGTGTGATTCTTTCTCTTAGCAGCCACTAATTTGAGCAGTTAGAGTTAATAATACTTAGTACTTGCATACAACTTTACCACTTCAAAGCACTATAAACAGTCTTCACCAATGTGCCCTTGTGAAGTAATATCCCCATTTAACAGATGGGAAAACAGATAAGATCCATTGGTTGATATAGCTGCTAAAATTATGTAGAAATGCCAGAAAGCTGCCAAAACCAAACCTGTGCTGATGGAAGTGGTTTCTAGGTTTGGCTATGAACCCAGCAAGACCCTAGCCCCTCTTCAGTTAATGTATGAGAACTCACGGTACACATGCTCTAGATCCCAAGAGTTCCTCCAGCAAAATCAGAGAAAAACAGATTTGACATTCAGGATATTTCTGAATTAAAAAGCAAGCAAAAACCTTTTAAACTCTCCACTCCTGCAGATTTTCAGACCCTTACTTATTATTAAGAAGCAAAACAAGATACAAGTCCAATTCAAAAAGATCTTTTGCAAGTCACCTTTATGTGTTATGGGTAAGGCTGCGAGTCCATCACAGAAGTCACGGATTCACGAAGCACCAGCAGGGGGCCCGGGCCGTGTGGCACGGCGCCCCCCCAGAGCACCTGTGTCCCCCCCAGCCCAAGTTTTAGTTAGGGGTATATAGTAAAAGTCATGGATAGGTCACGGGGCGTGAATTTTTGTTTACTGCCTGTGACCTGTCCATGACTTGACTAAAACGTAGCCTTAGTTATGGGGATTGGCTTGTATGTTACCAGGAGATTTGATAGTTCGGTGATATTCAACTCAGGTCTAAGCCACCCAAGAGAGATGAAAAAGAGCGGAAGAGACGGAGTCCATCGCCCAGACCTACCAAAGTGCATGTTGGGAGACTCACCAGAAATGTGACCAAGGTAATGGCCTGCCCCTCTTTATCCTTGAACTTTCACATCTTTGGGAGAGTGATTTGAGTTTTTAAAATAGTATCTTCAGAAACAGTTTATTACTAGGTTGCAATCAGGTGTCACTGTGTTGGAAGTTCTTACATTATCCATACGCAAGGTTGAGGTGCATTGGCAGACCTGTCTGGGGGGAAACTTGCATGGCACCTGATCATATCATACTTGGCTCAAGCCAAGAGGAATTAATCCATGGCAGGGTATGGTTCTCTCAAGACCTGTATGCCATGTCCCAGATCTAGTGCCCTGTGTTATCAAGCAGGGGACTTGGATTTAAACCCTGTACTTGGTTTCCTGGTTCTCTCGCAGGGTGTTGTGTAACTTACATTTGACTGGGTTGGAAGATGAAGAATAGCTGACCCCTTTGTTGAAAAATTTACAACTGGAGGCCAGCTGAGAATATCCGCGGTTGATCTGCAGGAGTGGTGCTCAGTTCAGTCCTCCTTGCCAGATAATTGTTCTGGTGAGGTGAGAGGCCTTCGTAGAGGGAACATGTAACTATATGATGCTATATAAATGATCCTAAATGTTAAAGAGAGAAAATACATCTGTCGCCTTGAGCATTTGACCTCAGACTTCATGATTTCATTCATTCTTTCACTCCTGAAAAGTTTACCACAGCCTAGATCCTCTGGCCTTTTTTGAGGAGGGTAGTCAGTAGACATTTGTCTAGGGTTTGGGAATTCCAAGGAAGAAACTGAGTAGGCAGCAATAGAGAGCTGGTGGGAATTCAAACTGTATCTATATCCAGTTAATAAGATTGGTCTTCCTTGATGTTAGTATTGGTTTTTGATCTTGTATTGGGTATGCCTCCAATTTAGCATTCTCTATCAATACCACATGGTAAAGTGGGAATTGGCACTGTCCTTAATAATCACTATTTTTTTTCTAGGATCACATCATGGAAATATTTTCCACTTATGGGAAGATTAAAATGATTGACATGCCCGTTGACAGGTTAAATCCACATCTCTCCAAGGGTTATGCCTATGTGGAGTTTGAGAATCCAGATGATGCTGAAAAGGCGCTGAAGCATATGGATGGAGGTAGGTACCAGATGTTGTACAAAGAAACCAGCAGGACTAATAGAAATCCAGGATATGAGGGTTGATACAAGTGAGTTAAAAGGATCATTGGCCCTGAGTTGTTGTGGGTTTACAATCCCACTTTCTTAATTCCCCCCTCCTCCCCCCCCCTGGCCCATGTCTTTCTCTGCTCTATTGCTGGGTGACAGACTCTCACAAGCAGCGAAACCGACCATACAGGGGAAACAGCTAAACTGACCTTACATAAAGCACTGTCTCACAAAGTCAGATGATCCAAAAAACCCAAACTCTGTCATCTGAACTGTTGCTTGTCAGAATAGTAGGTTCTAAACCTTTCATGGGTTTTAGGCAGAAGTGATTTTTAAGTTGACTGTCTAAATGATTTGCTCAGGGCGAGACGGTGAGTCAGTGGCAAAGTTGGGGATAGACCCTAGGCCTCTTGATTTCTTGCTGTAACCACTAGATCACGAATGCTCCAAACGTACCAAAGCAGCAACCTTGTGAGGATGGATGTCTGTAGCAGGGGTGCAATAGTGCTGTGTGTAGCACACTGGTGCTGGAAATTTTTAGCTTATTCTTTGTCTTTTTAACTGTAAACAGGACAGATTGATGGTCAGGAGATCACTGCTACAGCTGTACTGGCACCTCGGCCTAGGCCACCTCCCAGGCGCTTTAGCCCACCAAGGAGGATGCTGCCGCCACCACCAATGTGGCGTAGGTCACCACCTCGCATGAGGAGAAGGTGAGCCATATTTTATGAAGTACCGTAGAAGTGTGTAAGCTAAACAGGGGTGTGGTAATGTTTAATTCTTGGCACCAAGCATCTTGTCTGTGGCACAGATTTCATAGACTCATAGACTTTAAGGTCAGAAGGGACCATTATGATCATCTAGTCTGACCTCCTGCACAACGCGGGCCACAGAATCTCACCCACCCACTCCTGTAACAAACCCCTAACCTATGCCCGAGTTATTGAAGTCCTCAAATCGTGGTTTAAAGACCTCAAGGTGCAGAGAAGCCTCCAGCAAGTGACCCGTGCCCCACGCTGCAGAGGAAGGCGAAAAAACTCCAGGGCCTCTGCCAATCTGCCCTGGAGGAAAATTCCTTCCCGACCCCGAATATGGCAATCAGTTAAACCCTGAGCATGTGGGCAAGACTCACCAGCCAGCACCCAGGAAAGAATTCTCTGTAGTAACTCAGATCCCACCCCATCTAACATCCCATCACAGACCATTGGGCATATTTACCTGCCAATAATTAAAGATCAATTAATTGCCAAAATTAGGCTATTCCATCATACCATCCCCTCCATAAACTTATCAAGCTTAGTCTTGAAGCCAGATATGTCTTTTGCCCCCACTACTCCCCTTGGAAGGCTGTTCCAGAACTTCACTCCTCTAATGGTTAGAAACCTTCGTCTAATTTCAAGTCTAAACTTCCTAATGTCCAGTTTATATCCATTTGTTCTTGTGTCCACATTGGTACTAAGCTTAAATAATTCCTCTCCCTCCCTGATATTTATCCCTCTGATATATTTATAAAGAGCAATCATATCTCCCCTCAGCCTTCTTTTGGTTAGGCTAAACAAGCCAAGCTCTTTGAGTCTCCTTTCATAAGACAGGTTTTCCATTCCTCGGATCATCCTAGTAGCCCTTCTCTGTACCTGTTCCAGTTTGAATTCATCCTTCTTAAACATGGGAGACCAGAACTGCACACAATATTCCAGATGAGGTCTCACCAGTGCCTTGTATAACGATACTAACACCTCCTTATCTTTACTGGAAATACCTTGCCTGATGCATCACAAGACCGCATTAGCTTTTTTAACGGCCATATCACATTGGCGCCTCATAGTCATCCTGTGATCAACCAATACTCCGAGGTCCTTCTCCTCCTCTGTTACTTCCAACTGATGTGTCCCCAATTTATAACCAAAATTCTTGTTATTAATCCCTAAATGCATGAGCTTGCACTTTTCACTATTAAATTTCATCCTATTACAATTACTCCAGTTTACAAGGTCATCCAGATCTTCCTGTATGATATCCCAGTCCTTCTCTGTATTAGCAATACCTCCCAGCTTTGTGTCATCCGGAAACTTTATTAGCACATTCCTACTTTTTGTGCCAAGGTCAGTAATAAAAAGATTGGTCCCAAAATTGATCCCTGAGGAACTCCACTAGTAACCTCCTTCCAGCCTGATAGTTCACCTTTCAGTATGACCCGTTGTCTCCCCTTTAACCAGTTCCTTATCCACCTTTCAATTTTCATATTGATCCCCATCTTTTCCAATTTAGCTAATAATTCCCCATGTGGAACTGTATCAAATGCCTTACTGAAATCAAGGTAAATTAGATCCACTGCGTTTCCTTTGTCTAAAAAATCTGTTACCTTCTCAAAGAAGGAGATCAGGTTGGTTTGGCACGATCTACCTTTGTAAAACCATGTTGTATTTTGTCCCAATTACCATTGACCTCAATGTCCTTAACTACTTTCTCCTTCAACATTTTTTCCAAGACCTTGCATACTACAGATGTCAAACTAACAGGCCTATAGTTACTCGGATCACTTTTTTTTCCTTTCTTAAAAATAGGAACTATGTTAGCAATTCTCCAGTCGTACGGTACAACCCCTGAGTTTACTGATTCATTAAAAATTCTTGCTAATGGGCTTGCAATTTCATGTGCCAGTTCCTTTAATATTCTTGGATGAAGATTATCTGGGCCCCCCGATTTAGTCCCATTAAGCTGTTCGAGTTTGGCTTCTACCTCGGATGTGGTAATATCTACCTCCATATCCTCATTCCCATTTGTCATCCTACCATTATCCCTAAGCTCCTCATTAGCCTCATTAAAGACTGAGGCAAAGTATTTGTTTAGATATTGGGCCATGCCTAGATTATCCTTAACCTCCACTCCATCCTCAGTGTTTAGCGGTCCCACTTCTTCTTTCTTTGTTTTCTTCTTATTTATATGGCTATAGAACCTTTTACTATTGGTTTTAATTCCCTTTGCAAGGTCCAACTCTACATGGCTTTTGGCCTTTCTCACTTTATCCCTACATGTTCTGACCTCAATAAGGTAGCTTTCCTTGCTGATCCCTCCCATCTTCCACTCCTTGTAGGCTTTCTGCTTTTTCTTAATCACCTCTCTGAGATGCTTGCTCATCCAGCTTGGTCTACAACTCCTGCCTATGAATTTTTTCCCCTTTCTTGGGATGCAGGCTTCTGATAGTTTCTGCAACTTTGACTTGAAGTAATTCCAGGCCTCCTCCGCCTTTAGATCCACAAGTTCTTCAGTCCAATCCACTTCCCTAACTAATTTCCTTAATTCTTTAAAGTTAGCCCTTTTAAAATCAAAAACCCTAGTCCCAGATCGATTTTTGTTTATCCTTCCATCTAGTTTGAACTGAATTAGCTCATGATCACTCGAACCAAGGTTGTCCCCTACAACCATTTCTTCTATGAGGTCCTCACTACTCACCAAAACCAAATCTAAAATGGCATCCCCTCTTGTTGGTTCTTCAACTACTTGGTGAAGGAATCCATCAGCTATCGCATCCAGGAAAATCTGAGCCCTATTATTACTACTAGCACTTGTCCTCCAGTCTATATCTGGGAAGTTAAAGTCTCCCATGATCACACAATTCCCATTAGTGTTTACTTCATTAAAAACATTAAAGAGGTCTCTATCCATATCCAAATTGGATCCCGGCGGTCTGTAGCACACCCCAAGCACTATCTCAGGGGAGGCTCTAGTAGCTTTCTTTCCCAATGTGATTTTTGCCCAGACAGACTCCGTCTTATCCATTCCATCACTTCTTATTTCTTTACAGTCTACCTCATCATTGATATACAATGCTACTCCACCACCTTTGCCTTTATTTCTGTCTTTCCTAAACAGCACATCATTGGTAACTTCACCTCCCTGGGCTTGATTTCACCAAACCTTATCAGTGACCTATTAAACCTGGAGACTGATCATCTTCACTCCTGGTTTAGTAAACACAAACTCTTAAAGATCTGTTAGAAGCTGCTGTTACCACTACGGGACATGATTGGTGATCTTTACTGGGCCCTGCTCAGAACAGCTTCTGAAGTTTTTGAAACACCTATTTCTTTACATACTAGGGCCTAAAACTTAGATTGACCTAGCTATATCACTCAGGGCTGTGAAAAATGTCATGTCCTGTGTGATGTAGCTATGTCGACCTAACTCCCAGTGTAGACACAGCTAAGCTGACAGAAGAACTCTTCTGTCGACCTAGCTACCACTTCTCGGAGAAGTGGACTACCTACATTGCTGGAAAAACCTCGTGTCTACCTTGAAGTGCGTGGTAGCTATGCAGCTGTATTGTAGACATACCCTAATAGCTGAAACAATGAGGAGTCCTTGTGGCACCTTAGAGACTAACAAATTTATTTGGGCATAAGCTTTTGTGGGCTAGAACCCACTTCATGCATGTGCTCCTGTATTTTTCACTTCATGCATCCGATGAAGTGGGTTCTAGGCCACGAAAGCTTAGGCCCAAATGAATTTGTTAGTCTCTAAGGTGCCACAAGGACTCCTCGTTGTTTTTGCTGATACAGACTAACACGGCTACCACTCTGAAACTTAATAGCTGAGTTGACATGATGTAAGATCTACAGTATATCCATCAACCACCAAACTCTGCTTATTAATATCCTTCAGATGTTAACTCTTGTATTTTCCCTCCTTCTTTTAATCTCTGTCCTTCCTTAATCTTTGTTCAGTAGAACCTCAGAGTTACGAACACCAGAATTACAAACTGACCAGTCAACCACACACCTCATTTGGAACTGGAAGTACACAATCAGGCAGCAGCAGAGACGGGAAAAAAAAGCACCAGTACAGTACTGTGTTAAAAGTAAACTACTAAAAAAATAAAGGGAAAGCAGCATTTTTCTTCTTCATAGTAAAGTTTCAAAGCTGTATTAAGTTCATTTTGTAAACTTTTGAAAGAACCATAATGTTTTGTTCAGCTTACGAACATTTCAGAGTTACGAACAACCTCCATTCCCGAGGTGTTCATAACTCCTGAGGTTTTACTGTACCAGGTTAGTTCATCTGATTTTTATAACCCTCTTGGGCCCTGTTAAAACTACATTGACAGTATGGTTTCAACCCATGTTCTGTTTAAACATGGTGTGGCTACTACACTTTTGACTACAGTGTTGACCAAACTTAGAGCGTGACTATCAGTTTCTTTAGAGGTGGGATTGTTCTGCAAACCCTTTCCCTGCATCTAAAAGTCAGCTTTCTGTGTTGTCTTGGCTGTGGGAGCAAAGACCTACTTGGCAGAATAAGGAGAATCTGATGTATGATTAATTTGAGTTGGACTTTATTCTTCTCTCCATTTCTTTCCAACATGTTGGAAGCCCCTTAGTGCACTTAGGATATAAAGTTAGACACTAACTTTCTTCTCTAAATGGTCCCTCACTGTAAATATCCTCTTATCCGCTATATATAACAAGAAGGACTGGAACTCTATAGGAAGTGGTCTACATAACATGATGTTTAAGGGGTGGATAAGAGATGCCAGCTGAGATGTGCAGTCATTCTGCGCTTCAAGCACAGCTGCATTTTGGAATGTCTGATTATTCACTTACCAACAATTAGGATTTTTATTCTTAGGATTCACTAAAACCTTTCTTCTTATTCGAGTGCTTGCTCATGTTCAGTCCATGTCAGGTGTGCATGTGCCGTATACATCATTGCTGGAGATTTTTCTCCCAGTGGTAGCCATAGAGTTGGCTCTAGCACCCTCTGGAGGCCCATGCTCATGCACCAGTATAAGGGGTGCCACCGATCCTGTGCCCTTTGAGTTCCTATTTACCGCCAGTGACAGTTGCTGGAACAGTATTCTCCCTTGCTTCGGCATGCCCCCTTCCCCGTCCCCCTTCAAGGACCCTTCTCATGAGCAACTTCTTGTCTAGGAGGTGCAAGCCCTACAGGCAGGGGCTGTGGAGGTAGTTCCTCCAGAACTGAGAGGGAAAGGATTCTACTCCCGCTATCCCTAGATTCCCAAGGCGAAAAGGGGCCTGAGACCTATCCTAGACCTGCGTTGCCTCAACAAGTATCTCAAGAAACAGGTTCTGCATGGTTTCTCTGGCCTCCATCATTCCCTCGCTAGATCCAGGGGACTGGCACACCGCCCTCGATTTGAAGGACACATACTTCCATATCTCCATCTTTTGGAGACACAGGTGCTTCCTCAGGTTCATGGTGGGCCACTGACATTACCAGGTACAGCACTTGCCTTTGGCCTCTTGGCAGCCCCGCAAGTCTTCACGAAGTGTATGGCAGTAGTCACAGCCCATCTCAGGTGCCGAGGTATACAAATCTACCCATACCTTGACAACTAGCTGATAAAAGGCTTCTCGAGGGGTTAAGTCCAACACAGCATCTCGGTACAAGCGACTTGCAGAGTGCTGGGCCTCCTAATAAATGAGCAGAAATCAACATTGGGCCCAGTGCAAAGATCAGAATTTATAGGAGCTGTACTTGACATGTCTCAGGCCAGGACCTTCCTGCCGAGGCCAGGTTCAAAGCCATGTCAGACTTAATCACCTGAGTGTCAGTGCGCCTGCTGACAACTGCCCGGTGTTCCTATGTTTACTAGGCCACATAGCGGCATGTAACTACGTGGTGTGGCATGCTCGACTGTACCTCAGATGAGCCACATCTGTAGCTGTGTTGGTCTACTTACTGAGCAGGCACCATCTTGACTCTATTCTTACCATTCCTGTGTCAGTCCTGGCTTCCCTGACATGGTGGTTAGATCGGTTCTATCTGGAGTACCCTTAGAGTTCCCATGGCCTAAGTTCCCTCTAAGCTGTGCAGCCATGCAGCAGGGGCTCATGGCCGCAGCGGGGAGAGGCGCCTCTCCCCCAGCACGGAACTGCTGTGGCAGGGAGAGGTGCCTCCCCCCCCCCCCCCCCACCCCTTTCCAGCCCAGGTGCTGCTGCAGAGCATGGGGGTGGGAGAGAAGGTCCTCTCTCCCCGCTGTAGCCCCCGGGCAGCCTGCACCCCAAACACCTCATCCCCGGCTCCACCCCAGAGCTTGCACCCCCAGCCAGAGCCCTCACCCCCCTGCACCCCAACCCTCTGCCCCAGCCCTGAGCCNCTCCAGAGCTTGCACCCCCAGCCAGAGCCCTCACCCCCCCTGCACCCCAACCCTCTGCCCCAGCCCTGAGCCCCCCTCCCACACTCCAAATTCCTCGGCCCCACCCCCACCACATGAATCTTGTTATGTGCACCAGTATGTTACACATCACCTCCATATTGGTGCACATAACATTCATTCTGCACATGCGTGGGAAAAATTAGAGGGAACACTGCCCATGGCCCTCAATCATGCTGGTATCAGATGCATCGGACCTAGGGTGAGGGGCCCACCTCGGCAGCCTCAAGACCCAAGGTCTCTGGTCAAGGGACGAGCTGTCATTACACATAAATGTGAAGAAACTCAGGGCAATATGCCTGGCCTGGCCTCAGGCAGAGAGGTGCAAGTACTGATGGAAAAAGTGTCAATGTTTTATATCAACAAACAGGGAGGGGGACACTCCAAGGTCCTCTGTCAGAAAGCCCTCAGGCTCTGGGATTTCTGTCTGAAGCACTCCATTCACCTGGCGGTGTCCCGTTTCCCCAGAGAGTGGAACGTGTTGGCAGATCACCTCAGCAGGTCATTCTCCTCTTACCACAAGTGATCTCTCCACTCATAGGTCACCAGCATCATCTTCCAGAGGTGGGGGACTCCCCAGGTGGACCTTTTCGCCTCTGCACAGAACAAGAAATGTTACCATTTTTGCTCTAGGCTTGGTCAAAGCAAAGGATCTCTCTCCGATTCCTTCCTGTGGTCATGGTTGGATGGCATAGGTTCTTCTGAAGATCAAAAGGGAGAAGACAAAGGTCATCCTAATCACCCTAGCATGGCCTCGCTAGCATTAGTTCAGCATGCTCCTAGATTTCACAGTTGCAGCCCTCTGGACTTCCTCTCAGACCGGACTTGCTGTCGTAGGACCACAGGCGACTGCTCCATCCGAATCTAGTAGGCCTGCACTTGACAGTGTGACTGCTGCATGGCTAAATCTGGACAAGAGAGCATGCTTGGAGCAGGTCCAGCGAATTTTGCTAGGTAGCAGAAAGCCTTCTACTAGGGCAATCTACCTGGCCAAGTGGAAATACTTCACTTGCTGGGCAGCCGAGCAGAACCTGTGCCCATCACAGATGTCCTTGTAGTCCATCTTGGAATATCTCCTTCACCTGAAGCAGCAAGGCCTTTCACTGTCTTCAGTCGTGGTCCATCTTGGCGTTCCATCCCCCGATCCGAGGCAGATTGTTCTTCGGCCAGAAGATGACAAGCAAATTCATTAAAGAGTTGGAGAGGCTCTACCCACAGGTCCGTGACCCGATTCCGCCTTGGGACTTAAACCTGGTCCTCTTTAGGCTCACAAGGCCTCCATTCGAGTCCTTGGCATCCTGCTCCTTGCTGCTCCTCTCGTGGAAGGTCACTTTCCTGGTGGCAATCACTTTGGTCAGGAGAGTTTCAGAGCTTCAAGCCTTAACCTCGGGGCCTCCTTACACTATGTTCTTTAAAGATAAGGTCCAATGCGTCTCCACTTAGCCTTTCTACCCAAGATGGTATTGCAGTTCCACGTCAACCAAGCCATTTTTCTGCTGGTCTTCTTCCCAAAACCGCATAAGTCAGAGGAGGAAAGATGCCTACACTCTCTGGGTGTGAGAAGGGCCTTAGTCTTCTATGTTGACCAGATGAGCCCCTTCTGCAGATTGACGCAGCTGTTTGTCACAGTTGTGGATAGAATGAAAGGTCTCCTGGTGTCCTCCCAGTGGATCTCGTCCCAGATTACGGTCTGTATCCAGGTATGCAATGAGCAAGTGAAAGTCCTGCCTCTGGCCATTGTGAGGGCCCATTCTACCAAGAGCACAAGCGTCTTCAGCGGCCTTCCTGGCGCAAATACTGATCCAGGACATCTGCAGGGCTGCAACATGGTCGTTGATCCACATGTTCGCGTCCCATTACGCAATCACCCAATAGGCCAGAGATGACGCCAGTTTTGGGAGAGCGGTGTTGCTATTGGCACGCCTGTGAACTCCCAGCCCACCTCCAAGGACACTGCTTGTGATTCACCTGACATGGAATGGATATGAGCAAGCACTCGAAGAAAAAATGGTTGCCTACCTTTTGTAACTGTTGTTCTTCGAGATGTTGTTCATGTCCATTCTATGACTCGCCCTCCTACCCTGCCGTCGGAGTTGACAGCAAGAAGGACCTGGAAGGGCGCAGGGCCGATGGCGCCCCTTATACTGGCACATGAGCGTAGGCCTCCAGGGTGTGCTAGAACTGGCCCTACAGGTACCACTGGGGGAAAAATCTCCGTGCATGGGGCGCGCACACATCTGATATGGAATGGACATGAGCAACACATCTCAACAACAGTTATGAAAGGCAGGTAACCATTTTTTCTTGGCTTTAAGTTCATGATATCTTGTTTTGTGCTTCCCATTAGAAGCATATATAGGTCCTACAGAGTCAGTTAAGATTATTGGTTTCTGTTTGTAGTCCAGGCTCTGTCCCCCTTTCTGTTTAAGGGAGAAACTCTCTGAAGTTGCAGTATGCTAACAGTTCTGCAGTATGATAAAGAAAAACAATGCAAGTTTAATGCTCTGAGCCAGAGGGGCTGTACTGCTGGTGGTAGTACTGGCATTGGAGTACCTAGTCTCCCTGGATTCACAGGTTGAATACCAGTAAGATCAACTTAGCTCTTTGTTTTTCTGTGAAATATAAATAGAGTATAGTGCTCTTTACTTTACAAGGTCTTTCAGGTGAGAATTTAAAAGCCTGAGGTCCAGTTTGTTCTCTGGTGGCTTGCCATGGTATCCTTGGTCAAAATATTCCCTCTTGCTGAGTTGTGTGCTGTTGAGCTGCCTCTTTCCACCCCAGAGATGGCTGCATTTCACTGGAGCTCTTTGTATAAAATGTTTTGGGATCCTTCTGGATAAAAGGTGCTAGATGTGTGTAAAATATTTTAAACCCGTTGTCCTAATGAAGCTTTTCTTCTCCTTTCTCTGGCAGGTCCAGATCTCCAAGACGCAGGTCCCCTGTTCGCCGACGGTCAAGATCCAGATCTCCAGGCCGAAGACGTCATCGCAGCCGCTCCAGCTCAAACTCTTCACGATAAAGCGAAAAAGACTGGACAGCTTTTTATTTTTTAACTTAAATCCCACCAGACTAAATATTGTACCTTTTTTATAATGGGCCTGGGTAAGGGGAAGTGAGAGAAATCGAAACCTGGCAGTGAAGGCAAACTAAGAGGAAGGGGTTTCCTGGTCAGTAGGCAATCTGTGCCTTGCAGCTTCTAGATTCCAGGCATTGAACCTAAATGCTTTAAACGTGGCTTTGGGTTGAAGGCTGCAAATGTGGTATATTGTTTTCTAGACAAGCTACCAGTAGGAAAGATGATGTAGCCTCTGCTCCTCTAATCAGCGGGCTGCTGCTTCATGAATTCCGAAGGCTTAGCATGCCATGCAGAAAAAACTAAGTACTGACCTATTTTGGGAATCATAAGGCTGGCTACTACTAAGAGAAGGGGGTGGTTATGTCTATCTCAAGGCACCAGTGCAGACCTTCAGCACTGGTGGTACCCAAACACAGAAATCTGCCTCAAACTTAAATATTCAGTTGTCATTCTGCTCCCATGCCCCCAATAGTGAGATCGTAAATTTCTGTTTGCACAAAGAGGCAGGGTGCTGCAGACTTGCATGACATTAAAGATGATGGTTTTTGGCCAGTCCTACTGTATGTCATCTACTGCATGTTAGAAACAGGCCAGGAATCGAAGGACTGTTTTGTAACTGCCCTCTTTAGGGATCCCCTTGCCCTTCCTGAAGGGTTTTGGTACAGATTTCACACACAACCCTCTACCAAATGGTGTAAATGTTTCCACCTTTAGAAAATACAATACAAACTGGCAACAAAGTATCAAAACTCCACCTTACTGCAATGAAAAGGGGGAGGTTTGAGACTGATGCTGTTTGGATTAATTTGGGTAATCTTGCAAAAGGCAAGTAATTTACCGTGTATTGTACAGTCAATCTACAAAGGTTTTTTTGTTTTGTTTTTTTTGTATAACTTTGTAGCAGCTTAGGTCAGGTTGTGTTTGTATTTGTGTAGAATGACCATATTGAATAAACCAAGAGGGTTAAGATTAAAGAATATTAATTAATTCCTTCCCTGTAGACTATTGGCCTCACTTGTACATTGTGTATAGAGGAAGCAACTATAACAGCTCCTTTTATTTTAATAGTTAAGATCAAATCTTTTCCACTTAATCCTGGAAAGGGCGAGCTTCATGTTACTGGCAATGGCAGCTGGCTCATCAAGAGGAACAGTAATGGAATTAATTTGAGCTAGAGAACAGTGATTGTGTCATGAGGCCAGTGCATGCACATGGTAAAAATAAAGCAAGTGCAGCTTGAACTGCATTTTTCTTCCCTTCTACTCCCCTGCTGCTTCCACTACAGTCTGGAAGGCTTGATCAGAGATTCCTCCCAGCATAGTTGTACCAGAGGGCATGTCACATGGGTACTAGTTTCAAAGGAGGCTGATGCCACTCCTGAATTTCTGCTACTATGGGTCAGAGTCTGTAGTGAGACCCATACTCTTCTCAGTCGATGAAGGAATCACTTGGAATTCTAATCTCTTCCCTTGCTCTTGAAAATAACTTATCACAACCCTTTGCATCCTGCCAAGACAGCAGTGAGAGACAGCCAGTGGGGCACTATTGGAGGGCTTTTTGTGGCTAAAGATCAACAGAGCTGACGAGCCAGTGACATTCAGTAAAAACCTAAATTTGCAAAAACTAAGCAAAAAAAAAAAGTATGGTGGACAGTCTCGTTCTGTATGTTGTCACATCCCACTAACTGCCCTAGACAAATGTGGGAGGGAGTCAAATACACCTGATGCTGGGTGACAGCCTGCCCCAAGGTGCTGCAGTAAGAGGCACAGTGGCGTGGAACAGGAGCCCAGGAAGAAGAGCAGTGTAAAGAGGCAGGAACAGGCAACAGAATATCTCCCTGCAGCCCTGACCAAGTGACAACAGGGGTAAGCGTGCAGCTGCCAGTCCAGATCACATGGTAGACGTGATGTAGCCCAGCTAATACAACCCATCCACATAAGGCATGTACACATACAGCCTCTGGCCAGAACATGTTTCCTCCATGGGTACTGCCCCCTGCAGCAGAGTTGCTTGCTAGGGATAAAGAAATCCCAGGGGCCCATTCTGGGCTAGTCTGCATGTTGCTTATTACACCTTTGCCTTTTCCAGTCCTGGGGCCAAGATCAGCCCCCCACCCCCGCCCGGGTGCTGTGACATGCCTTGAACGAGCCTCCTAGTAGCGCCGCTGTAAGCTCTCGGGACTTGGCTTTGGTCGGGAGACACCACAGGGTAGGAGTGGGGTGGGGGAGACCCCACGTGGGGTGAATAGTGCATGGAGGCAGTGCTGGGTTTACAATGGTGTCACTTACACAGTGCCCCAAGATCCCGCTGGCCCTTCCCCCCCCCCCCCCCCTTGCTCCTCTCGGCCTGCCTGCCGAAGGCTCCTCTTCACCCCCTGGCTTCTCTCTGCCCCCTGGCCAGAGCCCAGTCAGCTTCGGGCAGTCTCTGCTTCCCACCACCTTGGGGCCCCACCTGTCTCCCTGGAGCTGAGCTGTCTGGGACTGGTCCAGAAGCCTGGCCAGTCTTGGCCAGTTGTGGGGGGACGGGGACAGTGTGGAGGGCTTGACTGGGCCCCTCCAGGCAAGTGGGTTCTGAGGGAACCTGGCTGGGGCACCACTCCTGAGGGGCCGGAGCGATTCCCTGGGACCACTGGGAGGCAGGGTGTGGGGGAGTTGGTGTCTGGAGGGCTGGGGCAGGGGAGTGGTGCTGGGTTGTGAGGGGGCAGGGAAGATCTGTGTGTTGGAGCACTAGGGAGTGGGGGTTCTGTGTGGGGTGTTGGGCAGTTGTGGTGGGGCTGTGGGCAGGGGTGGTGGTGTGCAGGGTACTGTGCATTTGTGGCAGGGGGAGGGGCTCTGGCCATAGGGAATTGGAGGGCTGTTCCAGTGTTAGGTGGGGGAGGGGGGGCTCTGTGCCGTGGCATGGGCCCACCCCTGAGGTGAAGGGGCATGCTGGCACCACAGGGCTGGGTGGGCTATTGTGCGTCTATACTGCTGCTTTGTAAATAGTGCCCTTGCAGCAGGCTNCGGTGTCTGGAGGGCTGGGGCAGGGGAGTGGTGCTGCGCTGTGAGGGGGTAGGGAAGATCTGTGTGTTGGAGCACTAGGGAGTGGGGGTTCTGTGTGGGGTGCTGGGCAGTTGTGGTGGGGCTGTGGGCAGGGGTGGTGGTGTGCAGGGTACTGTGCATTTGTGGCAGGGGGAGGGGCTCTGGCCATAGGGAATTGGAGGGCTGTTCCAGTGTTAGGTGGGGGAGGGGGGGCTCTGTGCCGTGGCATGGGCCCACCCCTGAGGTGAAGGGGCATGCTGGGTGGGCTATTGTGCGTCTATACTGCTGCTTTGTAAATAGTGCCCTTGCAGCAGGCTGGGCGGAGTGGGGCCAGTGTAAAGACACAAACAGCTCCCGCTCCCAATTCCCTACTTTGGGTGTACTGAGCATGCTCATCCGAACTGAGCATGCCCAGTAACCTTCACTGTTGCCACTGCCCTCTCTCCGCCCTTACTTCTACTTATGATCTGCTGTCTGCTCTTTGGAGGGGTTTAAAAGGATTAAGGGGGACAAATCGCAGCGGGGGGGCTGTCAGGGTCTGAGCAGGGGGCAGAAATTTACTGGCCAGGGGGGATCAAGCTACTGTAGGTAGTGGCAGGAGAGGGGCTGAAGGGGAAAAATCAGGGGTAGGGGGTGGTAGCCGGGGTTAAGCCCAGAGGGGGAGACGCTGCCAGACCCTGTGCGGGGACAAAACCCCCGTTTAGGGAGGAGGAGAGGGGGGAACAGTGACCCCGTGGGATGAGCCACCTGCTGTGCTCGCAAATCTAGGGGTGTGGGGGGTGCAAAGGCGGTTTTCGTTCTGCTCACAGGACGCTGCATGTCAGCCCGGGAGCAGAGGGCGGGTTCCTGGGGCTGGGTTCTTAAAGGCACAGGCAGCCCACTTTCTAGCCTGTCAACGCTTAGACACCGCAGCTCCTCTCTATCTTATATAAGTGTTGCAGGGCTACTTTACTGCTACAGCCAGGAGACTGACTGCTGTGAAATATTGTACTGACACTCCCTCCCTCAAACTCTGCATCTCACATTTTGAATATGTAAAAGTGTCTTCTATCAGTTTCTATGTCTATATGAAATCACTGCAGCTCCTTTCTCTTATATAATGTGCTGAGTTGCTAACTCCCTCCCAGAGCCCACATGTCTGTACCCCCTCCTGTACCCCAATCCCCTGCCCCAGGTCAGAGTCTGCACCCCTCACTCAAACTCCCCATAGCCTGCAACTCTCCTGCACCCCAACTCCATCCCAGAGCCTGCACCCCAAAAAGGGCTGGATTAACCTTTTGTCGGCCCCCATGGGGGAAATGGAGGCAGGGGGGCAGAGTCCTCAGAGCGAGGGGCTGGCCGGGGGCAATGGGAGATGGGTCATGGCACGGCAGGGACAGCCCCGCTCCACCCAGCCCAGTACAAGGACACTGTTTACAAACCGGGAGCTGCCAGACGCACACTGGCCAGCCCGGCCCTGCGCTGCCATCGTGCTTCTTCCCCTTGGGGGCGGGCCCACGCCGCACCATGCTACCCCCCTGCCCAGCACCCCTCTGACTCCCTACGCCCAGTGCCACACCACTCAGAGACCCCCACAGACCCCCATGCCCAGTGCCCTCCCACAGACCACTCCCCCACCCACTCAGAACCCCCCACCATGCCCCTGGCCAGCNTGCCCAGTGCCACACCACTCAGAGACCCCCACAGACCCCCATGCCCGGTGCCCTCCCACAGACCACTCCCCCACCCACTCAGAACCCCCCACCATGCCCCTGGCCAGCCGCTCACTCCAGGGACCAACCTCCCTGTGCCATGCTGCATTGTCATAGAATCATAGAATATCAGGGTTGGAAGGGACCTCAGGAGGTCATCTAGTCCAACCCCCTGCTCAAAGCAGGACCTAATCCCAACTAAATCATCACAGCCAGGGCTTTGTCAAGCCTGACCTTAAAAACCTCTAAGGAAGGAGATTCCACCACCTCCCTAGGTAACCCATTCCAGTGCTTCACCACCCTCCTAGTGAAAAAGTTTTTCCTAATATCCAATCTAAACCTCCCCCACTGCAACTTGAGACCATTACTCCTTGTTCTGTCATCTGGTACCACTGTGAACAGTCTAGATCCATCCTCTTTGGAACCCCCTTTCAGGTAGTTGAAAGCAGCTATCAAATCCCCCCTCATTCTTCTCTTCTGCAGACTAAACAATCCCAGTTCCCTCAGCCTCTCCTCATAACTCATGTGCTCCAGCCCCCTAATCATTTTTGTTGCCCTCCGCTGGACTCTTTCCAATTTTTCCACATCCTTCTTGTAGTGTGGGGCCCAAAACTGGACACAGTACTCCAGGTGAGGCCTCACCAATGTCGAATAGAGGGGAACGATCACGTCCCTCGATCTGCTGGCAATGCCCCTACTTATACAGCCCAAAATGCCGTTAGCCTTCTTGGCAACAAGGGCACACTGTTGACTCATATCCAGCTTCTCGTCCACCGTAACCCCTAGGTCCTTTTCTGCAGAACTGCTGCCTAGCCACTCGGTCCCTAGTCTGTAACAGTGCATGGGATTCTTCCGTCCTAAGTGCAGGACTCTGCACTTGTCCTTGTTGAACCTCATCAGGTTTCTTTTGGCCCAATCCTCTAATTTGTCTAGGTCCCTCTGTATCCTATCCCTACCCTCCAGCGTATCTACCACTCCTCCCAGTTTAGTGTCATCTGCAAATTTGCTGAGAGTGCAGTCCACGCCATCCTCCAGATCATTAATGAAGATATTGAACAAAACCGGCCCCAGGACCGACCCTTGGGGCACTCCACTTGAAACCGGCTGCCAACTAGACATGGAGCCGTTGATCACTACCCGTTGAGCCCGACGATCTAGCCAGCTTTCTATCCACCTTATAGTCCATTCATCCAGCCCATACTTCTTTAACTTGCCGGCAAGAATACTGTGGGAGACCGTATCAAAAGCTTTGCTAAAGTCAAGGAATAACACATCCACTGCTTTCCCCTCATCCACAGACCCAGTTATCTCCTCATAGAAGGCAATTAGGTTAGTCAGGCATGACTTGCCCTTGGTGAATCCATGCTGACTGTTCCTGATCACTTTCCTCTCCTCTAAGTGCTTCAGAATTGATTCCTTGAGGACCTGCTCCATGATTTTTCCAGGGACTGAGGTGAGGCTGACTGGCCTGTAGTTCCCCGGATCCTCCTTCTTCCCTTTTTTAAAGATGGGCACTACATTAGCCTTTTTCCAGTCATCCGGGACCTCCCCCGATCGCCATGAGTTTTCAAAGATAATGGCCAATGGCTCTGCAATCACATCCGCCAACTCCTTTAGCACCCTTGGATGCAGCGCATCCGGCCCCATGGACTTGTGCTCATTCAGTTTTTCTAAATAGTCCCGAACCACTTCTTTCTCCACAGAGGGCTGGTCACCTTCTCCCCATGCTGTGCTGCCCAGTGCAGCAGTCTGGGAGCTGACCTTGTTCGTGAAGACAGAGGCAAAAAAAGTATTGAGTACATTAGCTTTTTCCACATCCTCAGTGAGCTGTTTTGTCCACATGGGGGCCCACAAATATGTTTGGCGCTGGGCCCACAAAAGGTTAATCCAGTCCTGCGTGGAGTGGGAACACCTACAGCCCCGGGGGCTGGGAAGAGCAGACGCTCCCCTGTCACACGTTACTGTCTCTTTAAGACGGGGCATTTCAACCATTGCCTTCGGCGCCGGCTCAGTAGATTCGACAGGCCTGGACCGGGGGTGGGGTGTGTGGCGAATCTTAGGCTGGGTGACAGAGCGAGAAGGTGTCGGCGGGAAGAGCGCGCGGGCCGGAGGGGTCAGTCTGTAAAGGCGTTCTGTAGGGAGATACATCGCGGCGCCCCGCCCCCACTCGAGCCTCGCGCTGGGCCGGGGGTCCTGCTGGCCCCGTTCCTGCCCCTGCCCTCCGCGAGACTGAGGGGGGCTGCGGGCCGCTGCGAACCCCGACCGGCGCAACTGGAGAGCGGGACAGGCGGGCTGCGAGCGCTTGGGACCGGGACGCCCCTCACCGTGTGCGCAGCGCCTAGCGCCGCGGGCTGTGTGTGTGCAGCGCTTAATGCCGGTCTCCCCCCCCGCGCGCGCGCACAGCATCTAGGGTTGCGGGCCGTGTGTGTGGGCGCAGCACCTAGCGCCGCAGGCCCCATGTCCATGCGTGTACCTGAGTGTGAGCTGTGCCTGGTGCCGTGTGTGTGTGTCCCTGTGTGTGTGCAGCACCTAGTGCCATGGGCCCTGTGTGTGTGTGTGACCCTGTGTGCGTGCAGCGCCTAGTACCGTGGGCTCCGTGTGTGTGCAGTGGTGGGCCTGTATGTATGCGTGTGCAATGACACAGGCCGTGTGTGTGTGTGCGCACAGCATCTGCACCCTCAGGATGTGTCAGGGGCAGGAAAAGAGGGGTTCCTTGTGCTTTGAGGTCGTGTGTGTAAAGGCCTAGCACATTGGGGCCCAGTGTGTGTGTGCACAGCACCTAGCACCCTGAGACCACGTGTGTGCATGTGCTGTGCCTAATGTCCTGAGGCCCAGTGTGTGTGTGTACAACACCTAGCTCCACAGGACCCTGATCTCAGTCAGCTCCTGTGCAAACAACACTTAGCACCCTGAGGCTCCATATGTGTGTACAGCACCTAATGCCATGGGATCTCAGTCAAATCATGAGCCCTGGTACATGACAGGGGATCTTAAGTAGAGCCCTGTGCGGATACATGTGCATCCGATCCACATAAATGGTTTGCGGATATTGAATTTGCAGGGCTCTTCTCTGAAGTGCTACTGCAATACAAATACATTATAATAATTAACTAATAATCCTCCAGTGCTGAGCAGAGGCCTGCCAATTTATGTGGGAGTTTTGTGATGTGGGGAAACACCCACTAGTGGTTGGGCTGAGACTACCAGACTCATCTGGTCTGCAGGCTAAACAGTGTCCTTTCAGAGGGATCGCAGTAGCCAGGTGTCTGGGCATCATCATTCTCTGCTTCATTTTCCCCTTTGTTTGATCAGTTCCAGAAGTGACTTTACCGAATGGATCCCGAGCCCTTTGAAGTTGGACGTGCGGTACAAGAAGCTATCAACATCCTTTCCTCTTCCAGGAATGGAGTCCAGATCTCAGAGGCGCTTGGCACAATTAAGTGCTACCTAGGTGGAACTGAAAACCAAGCCCCCCTGAAGGAGAGGGAAGAATTTACCCATGTGCATTTTTCTGCCTTTCTGCGAGGTCTTGTCAGTAACCTGAGTCCAGATTGGATAGAACTTCTTACCTCTGATCAGCAGAAGGAATTATGGGATAGCTTTTTCTTGGAAGGGCCAGCTGACCAAGCCTTTCTGGTTCTGCTGGACTCCATCATTTCTACGGGGTAAGCCTGGCTTCAGCCCCATATTTGTTAGCACTAAAAGCATGTAAACATGTGATGGCCCCTTCACACTACAATTCCAACCTAGTCAGGTGATCTGGTAAACATGGCTTCAGTTTAGTGCAGAAAAGACCTATTTGTAGCCTTGTCCATGAATAATGCTAACTCCGTGGTCATTTCCCATGCTTTAATCTGGGTGTTGAGTATGGGCACTGGCCTGCCTATACTACACATTGCAATAGTTGTAATGATGTGAAAGAATGAGTGTGTTGTAATCAAATCCCCAGGCTCAGCTGTGGTTGCAGCATAGAGAGGTCTTTTCACATCAAAGCATAAAAGGGAAATGTTCAAGATGGTCCTGATGATTCCTGGCTTTGGCATCCTGGCCATGATTCAGGGCCCAAGGGTAGAAGGCATATAACTACATTGATAGAAAGATTGTAATGTGGTTAAAACACAGGGATGGGAGCCAGGAGACCTGACTTCTATTCCCAGCTCTGCCATTGACTCACTGTGTTGCCTTGAGAGGGTCACTTCAACTCTCGGTGCTTCATTTTTCCGTTTTGCAAATGGGGAAATGATGCTTCTTCCACACCTTCCATGGGGGTAGTGAGGCTGAATTCATTAACATGTGTAAAGTACGGTGAGAGTTACAGGCAGAAGGAGCTGTAGGGATACAGTGTTATTTCACTGCTAATCTTAAATTACATTCTGGTGCATTGTGGCACTATGTATGATTGATGGGATCACAGCAGAAAGTGGCATGATTGCCACTCCATCATTGGAGATTTTTAAGAGCAGGTTAGACAAACACCTGTCAGGAATGGTCTAGATAATTAGTTCTGCCATGAGTGCAGGGGACTGGAGTAGATGACTTCTCGAGGTCCCTTCCAGTTCTATAATTCTCATTTGTGTGTCCTCTTCCTCATTAATTAAAAGGGGGGGGGCACTCTTATTTCTTTCCAGTCCCAGCTTTCGCCTGATGAAGGTCATTAGCATCCTGGAACAGTTTCTGCAGACGGGAGGCATGTCGGCTCTGATGTGGGAGGTCTGTCATCAGCAGGCACAGGCTGGTTTACCCATATTTCAAGAGACCCTTCTCAACAAGGTTGTGTGTCTGCCTGACCACTTGTGCAACAAGCTCCAGGGGAATAACCTGCCTATATTCTTCCCACAAAACTATTTCCCTCTGCTGGCTACTGAAATCATCCAGGTGTTGCAGAGGATCTCTGACTCGTTGAGAGGTGAGATTGCAGACCAACTACAGCTGCACTGAGAGAGTGAAACAGTACAAGGGGAGGTCTCCTGATAATCAGCCTCTAGGAAGATGTCGATGGCTGGCAGTCTAAGTGTTTCATTAAACATGTGTCTCATTATACCACAGGTGGCTTGGACTGTTCCATCTCCTTCGTGTCTCAAGTGCTGGGGAAGGTATGCGTGCATGGGAGACGAGGTGAGTGCCTTGTAACATGGTTTTGGGCTAAAGGATATGATAGAATTACATCAAAAAGGAACCGTGATTGTAATAGTGTGGTCACTAAAAGAGGGAGGTCGAGGGTAGATTCATTTGTGGCCTGGAATGTTGCCTACAGTTTGTAGACATGGCCTTCTCTCTTTTCTGAGGCATCCCAACTGTGTGTCTGTTACCTATCTCTCTCTCTCTCCGTGGCTGATCTGAGTGTGTTCCATTCTCCTTCTCCCAAGAGTCAATGAGAACGCTAGTCTTCCAGGAGCCCTGCTGTCCTGGGCATTATACTTCCCTAGTGCCTTCCATCTGAGGTTCTGAAAATGCGTTGCAAACACCAATGAGTTAAAAATCACAGCCCCTAGATAACAGGCTGTGCATGTGATGAGCCTTCATTTTGCTTTCACTTAGCATTTTGGAGCAGGTGAAGGCTGCTCCCCATGTGCAGTAGCATGTAACAGATGGGGAAGTTAAGGAAGGAGTTCCAATCTCCTACTTCAACAAGGGATTCCTGGAAGCTACTGTCAAGCTGTCCGGCAGTGGCTCAAGAGTGTGTGGGTACCAACCTCAGGGCAGACAGTTAAGAAGCAGGGTACAAACCCCAAATTAGTTGTGAGTTCTATACTTAGATTTCACCAGCCAATTATCATGTGTAAACTCCTCAAGCACTATAACAGCCTTAACATGGAGCCACAGATAGATCACAGTACCCAAGAGGACTATCTTGCCACTCAGGAAAACCTTCCTTTGTGATAGATGGTTCCTTACACCAAAAATCACAATAATATTCAGGTTACTCCCAGTCCCAAAGGACCAGTCACTTACCCCAGGTCAATTTCTCCTTAGGTCTCACACCAAAGACAACTCTTAGTTTATTAGAGGATTGACTATATCTAAAAATTTATTAACTAGAAAAAGGAAATAAGAGTTATTTACAAGGTTTAAAAGAGGTAAATGTATATAACCACAAATGAGTTCCAATCTCAAGTTTCAAAAAGTAATAGAAGCTTCTGTAATAAGCAAGATCTATATGTCCTTTTGGGGCTAACCCCGGCCAAGCCCTGGGGATCTTTTGCTTATGCTTAGTAATCCTTGCCCTCAAAGCCCAAGCAGCATAAAAGATACAGTTCCTCCTTGTTAGGGCTTTTTATTCCTTCCCCCCGATTCTGCTTCAAGTTGAAAATTCAGCTGTTGGGAGCAATTCACTCGCATGTCTCCTCTTCATGAGGGGTTGGGCGGGGGAGCAATCAACAAAGTATTTTGTCCTCTGATGTTCCACAATAGTTTGTCTGGTGTTGGGAAGAAGATAACATTTCCTGTGGGAAACTAGTATTTCACGCTTCTTAATGCTTCTCTTCTGTCTTGTGATTTACAGTTACAGAGCAAACACTTTTACCTTATAATATGGCATGCAGATATTATAAATGAGATTAATGCATGCAGCAACTTACAAGCATTTCATAAAGTCTAAACACTAAACACATCCTTATAATTCTAATACCTATTTGAACAATACTAACACACAGGTGAACCAGACTGGTTCCAGCTATGTATTTGTCAGTGTTCAGTGGAGACCTATGTGCCTTGGTATAAGCTGACACCTGGTCTGCCAGTGTCACAGCTACTAGGGCTACAAGTGAAAGCCCAGGTGAACCTGCAGGTAGGGCATACCTGTGAGAAGAATTGTGTGTTGTAGGTGCTGAATCATTGGGGGCAAACTTGTGTTGGAAAAGGCATTGTCTTCATGTTTATCTCTATAAGCAGCTTGATTTTGCAAACCATCCACATGGACTATGCAGTGGGCTATTGCCCCAGCTCCCTCCAATCAGTGAGCTTCCTTTTGTTCTCTCCCAATACAGAAGAAATTCTGAATGTGTTGGTGCCACGCCTAATGGATCTCACCAAGGTGGACTGCATCTGGCAGAGGATGTGCTGGCGACTGGTCGAGTGTGTGCCAGATCGTTGGATGGAAGCAGTGGTTTGTGGCTTTGTTCAGAAAGCACCAGGGTAAGAAATCAAGATTTGGGGGACAGGGAAGTAGTTGTTCTAGCTACACCTTACTCCTGGGGGGATTCTGCGGGACTGCGTGCCCGCAGAAAACAGCCTCCCCGCAGATTTCCTGCTTTTCCCTGCAGAAAACAGCAGGGAAGCTGGGGGGGTGGGCGGTGATCATGTATGCAGTTTTTTTGTGGGGGGGATTGCTCCCCAAACAAAGGTGAGGCATGGGGGGCACATGGGGTTACATGCCGGGGCACATGGGGTTACATGCCACTGCCCCCACCCCCATTTCTGCAAACGCAGAGCTGCCTAGCTCGGCTGCGTCTGGGGCTCCGCTGTGCCAGTTGTGCTCCCCTTCTGTGTGCTGGGAGCCTTCCTATTTTCTGTGGAACAGTGAGTGCCCGCAGTGGGGCTGGGTAGTGGGGGTGGGGGGAAGAGGCAGTGGGGAAGGAAGGAGGGTGGAATAGGGCAGGGGGAGGGGGATGGAGAAGAAAAGGGGATAGGGGAACCACGGGGGGGAAGCAGGAGCCTGGCATGCGGTGTCCCCTCAGCAGCAGCTGAGGATCCCCCGTTAAGCAGGCCCATCGAACCCTCACCCTGACAAGCCCTACCTCCCTACACCTGGACCCGTCCAACAAGCCCCCCACACCCAGACCCCCATCCCACTGAGCCCCAACCAGTTGCACCTGGACCCCCACTCCCCCAGCACCCGGACTCCCCCACTGAGCCCCCGCCAAGCCCCATTTTGCCACACCCAGACCCCACCACTGAGCCCAACCACCATCACCTGGATCCCCTGCAGAGTCCCATTGCCCCTGCACCCCCCAACGAGCCCCTGTGCATCCAGATCTCCCACTGAGCTACCCGCACCCAGATTACCCCACACAGAAACCTCTCACCACACACCTGGATCCCTCCACACTTAGATCCTGCTGGGCTGAGCCTGCCCAGCCACACCTGGTGCGCCTGGCACAGAGGGGCAGGGCCCTGAGGTGTTTCTGGGGCAGGCCCAGCCCTTGCACTGTGTCAGGGTCAGGTGCAGCCTCACTGCCGAGTACCTGTACTGGAGGAGGTGGGGGCTTCAGGGTGATCTCCCACCTCAATGCAGCCAGTGGCCTGTGCTCCCCACTGCCATTCTGGAGCCACATTTAGTTATTGACAAAATTTGCAGAATTTTGCAGAATTTTAAAATATTGTGCACATAATTTTTATTTTTTT
Source organism: Platysternon megacephalum (assembly GCA_003942145.1). Lineage (NCBI taxonomy): Eukaryota > Metazoa > Chordata > Testudines > Platysternidae > Platysternon > Platysternon megacephalum. Next base: position 1,847,594 of record QXTE01000146.1, read on the forward strand.
GGCGCAGAATTCCCTCAGATGTATAAACACCAGTACATTATTTCTTGAAGGATCTCGGCCTGTGCACCATCATTTCACATGGTGCCACTTCCTGGGAAAGGTTGGGACTGGAATAGCTAGGGATTCCTTCACTAGTAATCCTTCGACACCATTTCAAACAGCACTAGATCTTTTTACAGAAGTGATTAATGTAGCAGTTGTGTCGTAGCACTGCATGGAAGCTGTTTGACTGATCTACTACTTTTGATTATATTGCAATGGGCAGCCACTTACAAAATCATGATTTGATTGAAATCAGCCTGAAGCAGTTCAGATAAATGGATCCCTGATAGTTTGCTGCTGACCTGTCTTGCTAGGGCGGATGTCTTGTCTCGATTACTGGGGAATCTGGTTGTGAAAAACAAGAAAGCTCAGTTTGTGGTGACCCAGAAACTACTACTCCTGCAGTGCAGCTATGTGGTAAGGGCTCTGCTGTGTCAATATGGGGAATGTAAGCCCTCCTAGCTGTTAGGAAGGCCAATGTTTTTCAAAGTGCTGAATTCTTGCCCAGGTAAGCTCCAGGTCTCTGGTCGTGGGCTTTATTCTGAAGCCTTTCCCTAGACTCCATACTCCTCACATATACTTGGCCCTCAGCTGAAGATTGCTATAACTTCTCCCTGTCCAGTAAGGCAGACCAGGTGGTTCCTTTCAAGACACTAGGCTTGTATTCTGCCTTGTAGGTCAATCTGTGGTGATCAGCAGTGTTGTCACCTTTTCTCCTGGGAACCAAGGGAGGATTTGCATGTGACTTCGGCAGTCTGGGGAGCTAGAGGCCCTGATCCCATCTAGAATCCAGGGGGAGAGGCTGGGAGCAAGTGTGACCTTCCCCCAAGAGGACAGGGAGGAGGAGTGCACTGGAGAAGCTTGGAGTTTGATTTGGAATTATCTGTACCCTCAGAGGTTGGAGAGAAATTATGTGGAAGTGAAACAGGGCAGTGGGTGAGCACTAGAGCCCATGAGGGTGTAGAATGTGAAGATCGTGCTCTGCCTTATGTTCTGGAGCATCTTGAGCATTAACTAGATTGTGGGTGGGAGAGAGGCACAAGATTTCAGCGAAGGGAAGGACAAGGTTCCCTGACTTCACGTTCCTTTTGTTTAATAGTAGGAGCAATATTTTAAATAAGACTTTCTGTGCATGGGTTGGTTCAGTGGGGTTTTTACTAGAAGGAACCCTCTCTTGGGTGCCGTAGACATCACTGAAACTGTGTGATCTGAAATAATTTGGGCACTGAAATACCCAGGCACAACAACATGCTCTAACTAACTTTCCTAAGAGCGCTGTGGGTTTGCATAAACTCTGCACAGTCTTTCCCTGAACATTCTGATCAAATCACTCGGATTGGGGTGGTGGTGGAAGGGGAGAGAGTGTGAGTGTGTAAAGTCCTTGCTGATTAATAACTTTCTGCTCAGTATAACTAATCCTATTGTTTTCATTGTAGACTGCAGTGCTGCAGAACCTCCTTGGATACCTGGCCCTAGACAGCCTTCGACGTTCCTTATTAATCAAAGTAAGTTAGGTACCTTCAGTGATATATATTTAGGTTGGAATTTTTACTCCTGAACCCTCATTTTGTCCCAGTATCTGTGATGCTTCAGTGCTGTTTGATGAAGCTGATAATGAGGGTCACCTGTGTGAATGGGGTGATAAAGAATGCCCCCATGGTGGTCCTGGACAGAGCTGCATGGCCTCATTCAAAGTGTAGCAGAGAAGTCCTCTTCATAGGAATCACTGCCCTTCTGTCTCATCTCTAGAAAAGTAGTAAGATGGCCACCAGGGAACGCTGAGAAGGAAGGGGGAATAGAAAAGGAAGGAAATGTGGCTCAAAATGAAGGAAGAGTTGCTGTCCCACTTAAACAGACCACAGTTCTCCCAGAGCTTCTAATGATACATTGTACTTCTGTAGCATCTCACATCTATGGATCCCCAAGCCTCACAACTCCCCTGTGAGGTAGGTTAGTTTTATCAATCCCATTTTATAGATGGAGGGGAGGGGGAGAAGTGATTTGAAGTGACTTATCCAAAGAGAGCGAGTCAATGACAGTTGGAAATAGAACCCATGAGTCCTCAGACCCAGCCCTAGGCTCTAACTGTAAGATCATCCTCATATTTTCTAGGGCACAACAGCAGAGAACTCACTTTGGGGTCTGATTGGGAAGCCACCAAATGAAAGGCTAAAAATAATTTTCTTAGTGTTTCTAATAAGCCCTTCTTATACTAAACTCCTCTTAGCTCTTCTTTTTAGTTCATGTATTAGCAGGAGTATTGTAAGCAAGACACGAGAAGTAATTCTTCCGCTCTACTTTGCGTTGATTAGGCCTCAGCTGGAGTATTGTGTCCAGTTCTGGGCGCCACATTTCAGGAAAGATGTGGACAAATTGGAGAAAGTCCAGAGAAGATCAACAAAAATGATTAAAGGTCTAGAAAACATGACCTATGAGGGAAGATTGAAAAAACTGGGTTTGTTTCGTCTGGAGAAGAGAAGACTGAGAGGGGACATAAGTTTTCAAGTACATAAAAGGTTGTTACAAGGAGGAGGGAGAAAAATTGTTCTTAACTTTTGAGGATAGGACAAGAAGCAATGGGCTTAAATTGCAGCAAGGGCGGTTTAGGTTGGACATTAGGAAAAACTTCCTAACTGTCAGAGTGGTTAAGCACTGGAATAAATTGCCTAGGGAGGTTGTGGAATCTCCATCATTGGGAATTTTTAAGAGCAGGTTGGACAAACACCTGTCAGGGATGATCTAGATCAGGGGTCTCAAACATGCACCCCACAGGCCGCATTTCCTGCGGCCCGCCATAGGCACCGCATCACCACGCCTCCGCCTACCTCTGCGCTCAGGATGTGCCAGCAATGTGCTTCGTAAGACCTCAAACAGCTTACAGTCTAGCAGAGATAAACAGGAGCCAGGATGCACAGGAAGACCGAGAGGGGGGATTAACTTGGAGCGGTCTGGGAGAGTGGGTTGTTTATTTGGGCATCTGTGGCGTGATTTGAATCATACCTGTCATTCCTCTTGGCTTCAGGGCTTTGTTGCAATGCACGTGCATTGCGAGCCTGTTCTGAAAGGTGCTAAGCACCCTGAGATCCCACTGGTCTCAGTGGGAGGAGAAGGCACCTCAGCTCCACACAAAGGCAGTTCTAACAGAGAGATGACCCAAGGGAGGGATTCAAAACCTGTGTCCCAGCCCCTTGCTGTTCTGGGCTGTGACCTGAGGCTGAAAGGTGCTGCCAGCTGCCTTCTGTGAGGTTCAGCGCATGCTCACGGCCAATGGCTCTTAGCCCATCAGTCCCCATGACTTTTGTATCATTGTATGAAAAGGTTTCAGTGATGTGGCCCTCGGGCCAATGTACTAGTCCTCATGTGGCCTTCATGGTGATTTGAGTTTGAGATCCCTGGTCTAGATAATACTTAGTCCTGCCTTGAGTGCAGGGGACTGGACTAGATGACCTCTTGAGGTCCCTTCCAGTTCTATGATTCTATGATTTAAGTGTTTTTAAAATGTTTTCCTTCAGACAGTGGCAAATCCATTAAAACAATTTTAGCCAACACAGGCAGTGAGCTACGATTCTGTGGTGAAGGAGTACCCCTTACTGCTTTAAAACATTCTTGATCACCACATGAAGCACTGGTGAATGGCTCCGAAGGGAGCTATGTCTGGTTACTCTCATCCAGAGAGATTCTGCTGTGATGTGGGGGAACTGGTTTTCCCCTTTTGTAACTGCTGTTATCTCTTAGACTGTTTTGTTCCACTTCCTTCTTTTCACTGAGTTGCATAACTGTGATTTTGGTCAGTTAATATATAGCAATGTCCATGACAGCCTGACCTCCATTGGGCTGTGACTGGAATGTTCAGAGGTTGGGCATCAGAAATCAGTCCTGTGTGTTTGATGAAGAATGCGGATAGCAGAGAGGCTGCTGGTTACTAGTTTAGGGAGCTAGGTGTTAAAGTTCCTTTCCCTACCAAAAAATTTGTCGCCTCTGCCCTGTACACAAAGGGGAGGGACGCTTCGCCGCCATACCGCTCAAAAGTCTCAGCACACTTTGAGTTTTTTTGGGGTAAGCATAAAATAAATAGAATGTAATGTAAAAATCAATAACCCCAGGCTTTCTGCACTGACTGCATTAGTCATTGTCCTATTGAATTTAAAACCTCCATTATTTAATTTACCCAGAGCTGACATGGAATTTCCAGCCAGTGGCACCAGTATGTCATGGAATTCAGGCCCCTTGCCACAGAAATTCTCTCAGTGGAGAGCTGGAGCCCTGCACCCAGGCAAGAGGCCACCACACTTTACAGGGACTGATTATGCTGAGTGAAGGGTAGAGTAGTCCTTAGGCCACCTGGTTGGTTGAGGGTGTGGTGTGTGTTTGTGAGAGAGTGACTTTCAGATGCAGCACAGACCCACTCCATCTAGCTAATGCTGTAAACTTATGAACCAGGTGCTGAAAGAACTCCTGGAGACCTGGGGCAGCAGCAGTGCTGTGAAACACTGTCCAGTTGAGCAACAACTGTATGTTAGCAAGGCCATCCTGATCTGCCTCTCCCACCTGAAGGAGCCTGAAATAGAGAGCAACGGACAAGGTGAGGGAGGAGGGAAGGAGCAGAGAGAACAAAGAGGTCTCCTTCCCTCCATTGGATTCTAACTTTTCCCCTCTTTAGCCCTCTGTCCTTGAAGCCCCTAATCATAACCATTGGCTCCACGTCCTGCAGGCCTGATCCTACAAACACATATCCAAGCTCTGATCATTTGAGTAGTCCCACTGAATTCAGTGAGGCTATTCATGTGAGTGACGCTGCTTATGTGTGTAAGTGTCTAGAGGATCAGGGCCTAACCAATTTCTTCTCCGTGCATTTTTCACTTTGGAACCTTATCTTAAACTCCCAGTATCTGAAAGCCACAAATTCTGAAGTCTGGAAAATCATGAGGTGACCTATTCCTGCTGCAATGTGAGTATTTATAGTGCAAGATGATTTTGAAACAAAGCTTTGGATTTGGACTCTGTGGAGGCTAAGGAAGGCTGCCTTGCTGAAAACATGAGAATTTGTTAACACCAGTATGAAAGTTCAGTGTCAGAGATGCTGACTAGCAATAGGAACATCTGTAGCACCTTCTTTTGAAGACCTCCTAGCATTTTGAATCATTGATTGGTTAATCTTCAGAACATTTCTGTGATGAGGTAGGGTGCATAGATTTTTTGAGAAGGAGCAGTTGGGCACGTCAAATCCTCCCTGTCTCTCAAGGTCCTGGAGAGAGGATCTGCGGCAGAGTAGGAAATGGAACTCAGGTCTTTGGACTCCCACTCTTGAGTCTTAGCCAGGACTGTCATCCTTCTCCTAAACCATAATCTAGTCTGGTTTAATTCAGATATGGGTTATGGGGGCATGGAAATATGGAACATTATCATAGCATAATATCATAATAGCAAGGCAAAAGAGAGATGTTCTGTTTTAGAGTGGGGAAACCTTGATTGTGTGATTCTACTCGTATGACAACTCATGTTCTGTTAAACCCAGTGACTAATGTGGACTCATTCAGCCCGTTAGATGTATGTGTGGCAGAGAAAGAGCTCTTCATTGTGCTGCTCTTCAGCATGCTATGTTCTGTCTGGCTTAGGATAAGGAGTGCTTTCTAGTGGTTAGAGCAGACACTGGAAGTTCAGAACCAGGTGCTGAAAGAACTTCTAGGGACCTGTTGGAGCAGTAGTGCTGTCAAACACTCCTGGGTTCTGTTCCCAGCCCTTACACTTTCTATGTGACTTTGGATAAGTCATCTCTGATCCCTCTTTGTAAATTACATTAATATTTGTTAAGTAACAAAATTACATAGACAGTTACTGACAACGGTCAGGCTGCTGGTGTGCTGAGACCACTGCCTATCATGCTGACTGGTCTCTCTCATTGTTTGCTTGTGCTCCCCAGCTGTCTGTCTGTATCAACCTGTTATCTCTTGTCTGATCGCAGGGACCATTTTTTCACTCTGTGTCTGAACAGTGCCCAGCACAATGGGGTCTGGGTTCAGGACTAGGGCTTCTGGTGCTACCACAATACAAATAATAAATGATGATTCACCTACACCCAGGGGGCTCTTGAGAGGGTGAATTAACTTTCATGCAGTGCTTTGAAAACATAAGTGCTATTTATCAGAAAACAAGTTTATTTCATCCTAGCCAACTCAAGATTCTTCTGTTAAAGCCTGGCCTTGTATAGATACAAACTATGGTGTGTTAATGAATGATCAGATTTCTCGCTGGCTGACGTTAGAGAGATGTAAGCTTTTATTGGTGAATAACGGTCAACCTGTCAGCAGTCAGAATCTATTTGGGGGAGATGAAAGACAGCTGCCACTCTGAACAATGGGTTCAGAAATGCCACTGGTAATTAATTACCTGTCACAGCTCAGGCACATGGTGAGAAGTATTCCTCCCTGTGTGAGTTCCAGGTTGTTGCACTGATCAAAATGGATGCAATTTCCATAATAACACAGTCAGCCCATTTCATCTGTCATAGCAGTTTTGAAGCCATTGGATTTATGCCTGGGATTAATTTGGCCTAACACACTTTTTTGGTATTTTGGTGAACTCTTTTATTAAAACAAATGTTCTAGGATGTGTGATGTGTTTGTACCATTGTGTTTGGCTTCAAAACCTAGCCCTGCTGCATATCTTTCTGACATGATGGGGAAAGAAAACAGCTCTGCAGAAAGAGAATTGCTGTATAGAATGTCAGCCTCCACCCCAGGGCCTTTGTCTGTCTGTCTTTCTGCCTGTAGTTGGAGTTGTGTAGCTAAAGATTTGGGCTCTCAGCTGGGTGTGCTATCTGGGAGCTGCCATAGCCAGGGATGCTGTGCTCACTCTGCCATGTGCTGCTTGTCCTTTCAGAGCTTCTCACCAGCATGATGGGAGGGATGAAATGCCACCTGGACAGCAACTTGCCACGGGTTCGGCGTCTGGGAATGATAGTGGCAGAAAGCATCAGTTCCAGAATAACTACAGATGGGCCCAGCCTGAAATTCCAGGCGAGATTACAGTGATGCCTGACTCTGCTGTGCAGGGATGGGGAGAAATGTCCTCTTTAAAGCAGATGGTTGTGTTGCTGCTGTCATTGCTGACGCCTACTCTCTGGAAGGGAAGAGAGGCACCAGTACCCCTCAGAATGAGGGGATATCAGTTTGCAAAATGGAATTGCATTGAAAAGATGCAAAGGCAGCATAGAGGATGTGAGCAGGGGCAAGGTGAGGGGTGCATGGGGGTGTGGTGAGAGAGCATATGCCTCAGGAGGACTTGGTCACAGCCAGGCAGAGTCAAGGAGAACGCTGACATGACAACAGGGTTTAGGATGGCCAGCTCCAAAATTAAAACTACTGCTAGATTTCCATATCATGCAGCACCTGATCAATGGGAGGTGTCCCATTGAAATCCCCTTCAGCGGGAGTTGATTAAAGGGAATCTTAAAACTGGGGTGAACATCCAGAAGGAGGGTGTGTAAGGTCACTGGTGGTTGTGATTTTCAAGACTGAGTAGGGGATTTAGCCACACAATCCCCATTTGTTTCAATGGGAATTAAACCCCACAGCTCCTTACTTGCCTTTGCGAATCTTAAATGTTGTTTGCACAGCATCAGCTGTAGTGCTGCATTGTGACTTCAGACCTGTTAAATGCTTTAAAGATTATAAATAACACTGAGACCAAATCTGACCAAGCAATAACTTGTATATCGTGAGCCCAGTGTGAAAGGTGCATATGGCTGAGATTGCAAATCTCCACATGCATTTATCATTTGATCCTTCACTGTTTAAAAACTAAGGCCTAATTCTGAGAGGTGTTGACCTCTCATAACCTTCAACTGCAGATTTATTGTATTTAATCGACGTAAAAGCCTCCTCAGCATACAATAACTTCTATTTTGCATGTCTAGTATGAAGATGATGATGAGACCAGAGAGCTAAAGTCTCTCCTGCAGACAGCACCACTACAGCTCCCTGTCACTGACCTGCCAAATGCTGGGTGAGATTGCCACTCATAGCCGTATATCTGCCTAGTGTAAAAACATAGTGAGCACAGATACCAGGCAAATCATTCTTAGTAAAGGTTATAAAGACAAGGCCTACCTCTGACTATAATCCTTCCACGTTGGTGGATGGTAAACTCCAGAGAGACAATCCCAGCTCTGAAGGCAGGAAGTCTGTATTTGTTAGAATCCGCTAAGGTGTAAATTGCTGTAATCTTCACTGTGCTCTGCACTACAGTTGGCTATCTCTCTGCAGCCAGCATGTTTCTAGTTCAAAGGTCAAATGGAAGCATGTTTTAGAATTGTGTGTCTGATGGTTGCATTTCCTTGGGATTCTTGTAACTCTACGTGCCCCTGAAGTGATCCAAATGGGCTGGGGAATCTTTGGGTATCTCAGGGTAGACTGGGAGCTGTGTGTCCACAGCCTGTCCATTGCTAACTGAAATACAGTATTAACTTCTGTCCAAAAGCATTAACTTCTGGCTATACTCTGACCTTCCATGGGATTTGCTGTCTGAAGATCTCAAAGCACTTTACAGAGGTTAGTGAGTGAAGCCTCCCAATGCTATTATGAGGTAGAAATAGTGACTGAGAAGTGGAGAGGTGAAAGTGACGTGCCCAAGGCAACATGGCAAATTGCTATTGGAGCTGTGTGGAGAGCTCAGATCTCTTGACTCTGTCTTGTACATTAACCACTACTGAATGGTGCCTCCTGATTTGTTCATGGTTTTCATAGCTCTTAAGAATACACAGGCCAACACTTCCTCTGCCCTGAGATGACTCTGTGTCTGCTCTTACCCAGAGTGTTTTGGGTTCTCTCCATTAGCATAGTCTCAATCTTTGTTAGGAACTAAAACAAGCTCAGGTGGCAGTCCAGGGAACTAGCTCATGCTGTCTTCTATCTCCACTCTTCCCCCATCATGAGGTCTCCCCACTACTCTAGCTTTTTCTCCTCATAGCTGGACCATTCTAGGTGAACCCACACTGAAATGAGATTCCAGTGCCTACTGTAGATAGAGGGTGTGGGTGTGTGGATTGGGGGTTTTACCTTGGAAAATCTAGTCTCCTGCTTGTGATCATGGATTTTTAAGATCCTTGTTACTTTATGCCTTTGACACTTTCTCATTGCCAACAGCAGGAATGACAGTCCATCTGCTACACCAAAAGCTGTGTCAAAACCAAGTGGGAACCCACACCCAGCAGCCCCTGCAGTGCCAGAGGAGGGATCTGACTTGGAGCTCGACAGGTACATGCAAGAACTAAACTACTAAGCAAAAAGCTGATTTGAAATAAAAAGTAAATGGCAGATCCTTGAAAGCTGACTGTGTGAAAGAGGGGCTGTACTGCTCAATCTGAACTGGGGAGCAAACCAGGCTGTGTGTAAACGGTAATTGCAGATACAGGTGTGCTCGTGCCTAATTTTTACACCCAAATTGGACCCAAGCCCAAGGAGGCCAAGTTGTTTTCCAGCCCAGCCAAACCCAACCCTTCTCCCCAAACCTGTAAGGTCGCCCCAGTGGGAGTGTGTGCAACAGCTCCATGCACTGCCATAGTGGGCATGTCAGTGACCACGGTGCCCACTCCACAGGCCAGAGAAGGAGAGCTGACCCAAGCCTGAGTGGGCCCGGTTGTTTTCTGACCTGGACCTGACACTTCTAGACGGGCCCCTTACAGAGCTCTAAGTGCAGATCAGCATTCCAGGATATGGGTTTACTTTTTAGTTTTGCTGCCTGTGGTGGTGTTTTTGCTATTTGTGTTTATTTCACTTAAATTGTTTAGACACCTATGGCCCTGCAGATTGTCCCGATTCCACTGCATCCTTCAGACTTTATATGTTTATCAGGCTGCCCGTTTTATTACTGGACATGCTCTAGTCCAGGGGTAGGCAACCTATGGCACGCGTGCCGAAGGCGGCACGCGAGCTGATTTTCAGTGGCACTCACACTGCCTGGGTCCTGGACACTGGTCCGGGGGGCTCTGCATTTTAATTTAATTTTAAATGAAGCTTCTTAAACATTTAAAAAAACTTTTATTTACTTAACATACAACAATAGTTTAGTTATATATTATAGACTTATAGAAAGAGACCTTTTAAAAACGTTTAAATGTATTACTGGCACGCAAAACCTTAAATTAGAGTGAATAAATGAAGACTCGGCACAGCACTTCTGAAAGGTTGCCGACCCCTGCTCTAGTCTATCATATATGGTGGTAATATATTTGCTACTTGAGTCTCGTAGATTATTGGGTCAGGGGAGTTGCTCTCTAGCGGAAGCACTTGCATGTTTTGGCTAGTTGAGATCTGTAGCCATTTGCCCTTCTGGCTGTCTCTGTCTAATGGGGCTTGTCTACCTCACAAGGGTGTTGTGAGAGTCAATGACTGTATCTTTGTAACATGCTTGAGAACCTTCCATGGAAGCGGCTATATTGGTGCTGTATATTTATTATTTTGGCCAGTTCATAATAAGCTGTGGAGCTGAATGGGAGTCTAGAACCTTAGTGGATAAAATTGTTCTGACAGTCCCCCCCTGAATCAGGGTGCATATGCTTGGTAAGCTGTCTTCACAGACTATTCAAGTCTCCTCTAAAGGATACACCTTCATTTCCTTTTACTAAGAAAATAGGCGGGGAAATAGTGAGGTGTTGTAACTGGCATGGAATTGGCTCCATTCTGAGTGAGGAGAGTCCATGAACTGCTCTAAGAGGAGGGTGCTGTTAAATTGTGGGCACCAAAGAGGGACTTAATTTCACAGTGACCTCATGCTCCTTAGCCTCGTCCTGTAACCATCTCTGCTGCCTGTAGCGCAAGAGTGTGAAGCCTAACTCATTGGTGGGGCTTCCAAGTGCCTCTTTTAACCAATCTTATCAAAGCCTTCCTGAAAAGGCTTCACAGGGGTGTTTAAAAAGGTTTTTTCAATGAGAAAACATTCCCCTGAACGTGATGAGCATAGTGCTGGTCTCCGTCACTCAGAGGAACTGGTTTGAGAGCGAGGGGAAGAGGGGGATCTGAAAGCACGCTATAAATATTAAAGTATCAGAGGGGTAGCCGTGTTAGTCTGGATCTGTAAAAAGCGACAAAGAGTCCTGTGGCACTTTATAGACTAACAGAAGTATTTGAGCATAAGCTTTCGTGGGTGAATACCCCCATGCGTCTGACCAAGTGGGTATTCACCCACGAAAGCTTATGCTCCAATACTTCTGTTAGTCTATAAGGTGCCACAGGACTCTGTCCCTTTTTATAATATTAAACAAATTAAACCTCCCAAACACTTGTCTGACGTGGGTGTCTGACTCTGGCAAGGAGTTCCACAGGTTGACTGTGTGTCGTGTGAAGAAATACTTCCTTTTATTTGTTTTAAACCTGCTGCCTCTTAATTTCATTTGGTGACCCCTAGTTCTTGGGTTATGAGAAGTAGTAAACAACACTTCCTTATCTACTTTCTCTACACCACTCATGATTTTATAGACCTCAATCATATCTCCCCTTAGCCGTCTCTTTTCCAAGCTGAAAAGTCCCAGTCTTATTAATCTCTCCTCATACGGAAGCCGTTCCATACCCCTAATAATTTTTGTTGCCCTTTTCTGGACCTTTTCCAATTCCAATATATCGTTTTTGAGATGGGGTGACCACATCTGCACACAGTATTCAAGATGTGGGCGTACCATGGATTTGTATAGAGGGAACAAGATATTTTCTGTCCTATTACCTTTCTTAATTATTCCCAGCATTCTGTTCGCTTTTTTGACTGCCGCTGCACATTGAGTGGATGTTTTCAGAGAACTATCCACAATGACTCCAAGATCTCTTTCTTGAGTGGTAACAGCTAATTTAGACCCCTTCATTTTATATGTATAGTTGGGATTATGCTTTCCAATGTGCATTACTTTGCATTTATCAACATTAAATTTCATCTGCCATTTTGTTGCCCAGTCACCCAGAAAGATAGAGAAAAGTCTGTGTCCAGGATTGTGGTTTGGAAAGACTTTGGGAATTGCACAGCTGGGCTAGACAGTTGTTAGGGAATTACACAGTAGTGTCTGTAACTTGAAAATGTGCCTTTTAAATATGGGAAAATGTGGCGCTGCATGGATCAGAGATACCTTTAATCTTAAATGGGCATTGAAATTAGCTGCTGCCTACGTCAGAGGAGGGAATGTTTTATCAAAGGTGAATGATGTCTTTTTTTAATCTTGGTAGCCCAGCTGGCTACTTAATTTAGCTACTGCAGGTCTTCACTACCCAGCCCCCATCCAGAATTGTCATACTGGGTGGATGGATTTCCCCTTGCTATAGACTGCTGTCTAGTGCCTGAAACAGTTAACTTCAAGCTCCTTGAAAGTAATAGTCTGTCTCTTTCCAGCAGACTGTGCAGAGGAGTCTGTACATGTGGATACTGGTGGGTTTTAGCCCACGAAAGCTTATGCCCAAATAAATTTGTTAGTCTCTAAAGTGCCACAAGGACTCCTCATTGTTTTTGCTGATACAGACTAACACGGCTACCACTCTGAAAAAAATCTTCGGTGGTTCAAAACTGAATCCAGGCTTAAAACCATATTTCTTTATCCAATAGGCTATATTTTGTGGCTGTGAATGCAAACTCATCCCATTAGTCTGGATGTGAGCACGCTAATGTCATGGGACAAAAAAATCGGTCTGCACAGTCATTTTTATCCATTGAATTACTCTGTATTTAATCCCCCCTCAAGTAATTGTCTGAAATACCTAAAAGGCACGAAGCCCACGTTGTAGATTAAGAGCCTCCAAATGTCCAGCTTAATAAAGAATGTTTTTATGGTAACAAAACCAATGGCACATTATGTGATTTGCACATGCTGTCTCCTGAATTCAGTGGTTAAACACTCCCACATCTCTAGAGCCCTGCGCGGATACAAAAATGTGGATGTGGATCTGCATCTGCCAGGATCAACCCGCGATCCACTAGCAGGCTTTTACCTCTATCTGCAATCCGCACCCACCGCAGCAAGCAAGGGCTAGGGAGAGGGGGCAGGGAGGGAGCAGAGATGAGCAAGTGGGGGAGCGGGGTCTTGCAGAGAAGAGGCAGTGTGAGGGCAGGGATTGGGGGTAAGGGGTGGTGCGGGGGCTGGGCCTTGAGGAGAAGGGGTGGCGCTGGGGGAGGGGGGGGGAAGGGGTGTCACATCGCATGCTACTCCCGGGGGCGAGCGAGTGACAGCACCCGGAAGCAGCAGCACGGGACAGAAGGGTGGGGCGCTGGGGCCCCGCTCGCTCTAATCCCCATGGCTGGGGGAGGGCCCTGCTGCCCAGGAGCCGGTGGGCCGGGAGCGCGGTCAGTGTTGCTGGGCCGGGCCATGGTGGGGATGCTGGCCCTGTCCATGGGGCCCGAGCCACTGGATGGGAAGCGGCGTGGCAAACGGGTGCTGGTCAACCCCAACTCCGGCCTGCTGTCCAGCCACTGGCTGCCACTGGGCTGCCCAAGCTGGACGCCGCAGGCCAGGCTCTGCCGGAGACGGAGGTAGGGCTTCTTCCTGACCAGTTTCTCCCTTGTTACAGTAGCGTAGTTTCCGCTTTCCATTGGCCGCTGAGCTCCACTAGTTGATGTGTTTAAGGAAGTGCAGGAAAGAGTTTACCTATTTTACATACCTCCCTGTTCATCAGCAGAGCAGTTAAGGAGTAGCAGATCTTTAGAGCCCTGCGTGGTTGTAGCCACATCCACGCCACTATCCACAGTAATGGTCCATGGATATTCACAGATTTGCAGAGCTCTACCCATCTCGCCGTCCTCAACGCTTGATAACCAATGCTTCCTTTGCCTGCTGGATCCTTGTAGGTTGGGGTACCGAGCAACCTCTGTTTGGTGTAAGGATGGAAAGGTGAGGAGGGAGGAGAATGTGCCCTGTCTGTCCGTTTAGCATGAAGGAGGAGAAGGTGACATGGTCGAATCCACGTGGACTAATTCATGCCTACGCTTCTTTCACAGCGATGATGACCTCATCCCTTACGACATGTCAGAGGATAAAGAGCTGAAGAAGATGAAAGCTCCTGTCTATATCCGAGACTGTGTTGAAGGTAGGAGATTCTGGGTAGAGTCTATTGAATCTTCACTTGGAAATGCTGATCTCTTACTCTGTTCTGGGGTGGTTCCTGTTACAGGCTAGTTTTTGTGAGTTGACTCAAAGTTGTGGTACTTCGGAAATTGGTGTTCCAGTTTTGAATTGTTAGTTCCTAACGGCATGTCTATACTACAAACTTTAGCTGATGCAAGTTATGTCGGCATAAAGCCACCACACTTGTGCACGTGCATACTTGGCTCCTTGCATCCACGCTGGGCATACTCACCTGGGGTGTTTGTTTCGATGTGCAGTGCACCGTGGGAAGGTATGCCACAGTCCAGTGCTCTGTCTTTTGGGAAGTTTTGGCAGTGCACAGTGGGGCAGAAACAAATTGCGCAAGGGTGACTGCTACTGCAGGATCAAGTTCCCATCGTGCAACTTTCTCCACCCCATAATGCCATCTCTATTCTATCATTTTCATGCCTATTTTGAAAACCCAAAGAACCTGCCTGGGGCCTGTCGCTGTCCACCATCTCTGACCAAAGCATGTAGCATGCATTATTGTCATGAGCATTGCAAGCACAGTATGCATGATACTCGGGTATTTGCAGTCACAAGAAGAGCTCCGAGAAACATGACAATTTGCTGAAGAGCAGATTGCTGTGGGACATAGTGAGAACCATATTCAAGGTTGTTGGTGGCATTCACGGAGCAGGTGCAAATGGTGGAGTGCCGCTTCTGGGTCCGAGATACGAGCACTGACTGGCAGGGTCCCATCGTAATGCAGGCTTGGGATGACAAGCAGTGGCTGCAGAACTTTCAGATGTGCAAGGCCACATGCCTCAATCTGTGTGCCAATCTTGCCGCAGTCATCCAATGGAGTGACACCAGAACGAGAGCTGCACTGACAGTGGAGAAGCGAGTGGTGATTGCACTGTGGAAACTGTGGTCAATGGGAAATCATTTTGCAGTTGGAAAATCCACTGTGGTGGCCGTTGTCATGCACATGTGCAGGGCCATTAATCGTCTCCTGCTATGCAGGACTGTTAGACTTAGCAATGTGCAGGATATAATGGTTGGATTTCCAGCAGTGGGGTTCCCAAACTGCGGTGGAGCGATAGATGATGCACACATATCCCTATTTTGGCACCAAACCACCTTGCCACAGAGTAAATCAACAGAAAGGGCTGTTTTTCTAGGGTTATGCATGTGCTGGTGGGTTACCAGGGACACTTCACCGACATCGGTGTTGGCTGGCCAGGTAAGGCTTATGATGCACGCATCTTTAAGAACACAGGACTGTTTGGAAAGCTACAAGCAGGCACTTTCTTTCCTGACTGGCGGATTACCACTGGCGATCGTGAAATGCCAGTGATCCTGGGGGACCCAGCCTACCCCTTACTCCCCTGGCTCATGAAGCCGTACACCAGCCACCTCGACAGCACCAAAGAAAGAGTCAACTCATGGCACAGCAGGTGCAGCATAGCAGTTGGGTGTGCTTTTGGAAGATTGAAGCGGTGCCGGCAGAAGAATGGATTTCAGCGAGAAAAATATCCCAATGGATGTAGCTGCCTGCTGCGTCCTGCATAAAATCTGTGAAACAAAGGGGGAATAGTTGCTGCCAGGGTGGAGGTGGAGCGTCTGTCTCCTGAGTTTGAACAGCCAGACACAAAGTCTATGAGAAGAGCTCAGTGCAGAGCTAAATGGCTCATGAAAAAGTGCTCTTGCAAAGCTAACAGCGAGCCACAGTAATGCATTCTGGTGTCCTATGCTTTACCTGGCCCTGCTGTTTGGGGAGATGTGCTTGATGTACATCTGTGTACATAACACTGACAATGAACCTATTAATCTTGTGGTGCTTGCTGTGCATTTATGATTATTACCCTGTGTCACTGATCCTATGAGTTTTGTGCATTGTGACATGATAACTTCTAAGTGGTGCTTTTACTACTGCCAGGCATTATATAGCATAGGTTGGGAACTAATAAAGATGGATTATTTTCCAAACAATAGAGTTTAATGAGTAATGAAAACACTTCAAAAACAATTCTGTGCAAGTTAAAAACAAATACATTAAAACCTTAATTTATGAAACAAAGCCTAAAGAAGGGGAAGGAACATTCATGTCTATTTTAGCTACATGTACGTCAACCTTGGCACACTCAGGTCAGTGTACGTGAGGCTCTGGTTGTCCTTAAAGTCATCTGGTGTGGGGAGGTAGGAATAGGGATGTGGCCCCTGATGCCATGTGGAATGTTGAGGGGGCATGTAGGGAGGTGCTATACTGGAGTCCTCTATGGACTGCAAAGGGAGTCCAGCCCAGGATTGTTGAACCTGTAGGTCTTCAAGAGTCTGCAGCACCTGTGTTTTGCAGCCAGAGAAACCCCATTATGTCCTGATGCATCTCCCTCTCCTGGGCCTTTTTCCTGTCTGCTCTTTCCTTCTCCATACAGTCTGCAATATTCATCCTCCAGGCCCTGTGCTCACTGTCCAATGCAGCAGTGGCTTGAAGGATCTCGCTGAACATATGATCCCAAGTCCTCTTCTTTCTCCTCCTTTTCTGGCTCAGGCATTCCGCAGGTTTGGAGGGGGAACTCCTCAAGGTTGCAATGGCAGTAGCTACAGATAAAACACACAGAGGTACCACTGTCCATATAGTCACAACAGAAAGTGAAAGTTAAGGTTCAGAATTCCATTCCATTGCTCCCCTAGAGTTTTAAACAAGACTTGCTGATTGACACTTCTGCTTGGGAGTGCTTGTGCACAGCGCCACTCTCAGCACCAGCCACGGTGAGTATGGCACGCCAGGGGTGAGGGAAGTGAGGAGGGAATTGCTCGGTTGCATGAAACTGAGTCTAGGGCAGTGGCGCTGAATACGGGTGTGAGGGGTTGTCACCCCTGGGGTGCAATCTGGAAGCTGTGGGAATTGCTGCATCTCTCTAAGACACACAACTAGGTTGGGGACACAGCTAGCCTCACCCTGTTATCACCCAACATGACAGCAGGTAGCACCACTCACCCAGACTGGGTTATCTGAGTGCAAACAGCAGACCCCAGCCAGTTTCCCAGCTCCTGAGGCACGCACCCCCCTCTGTAGTATAAACCCAAAATTATGTCGTCTTGTACTGCACAGGGATCTGCACGGTGTAAGCTCATTAATATGTCCTCCCCTACCTCAATGTGGAGAGGAATATGCACATTTGTGGTAACCAAGCTGAGACTTTTCCCCAGACATGTCACTTAAAGGCACACTGCTTTAGGTTAAAATATAAACAAGTTTATTAACTACCAAAAGAGAGATTTTAAGGGATAATAAAAAGATCAAAGCAGATTATCTAGTAAATAAACAGAACTGCAAACTAAGCCTAAAATACTAGAAAGATAGGATATGAATTAGCAAATTCTAACCCTGGCTTATGATACAAGCAGGCTTGCAGATTCTTAAGGGATAAACTGCATTTGTTCTGCATCTTGGGATCCCCTCCCCCATTCCAAGTCTCTCTCTTTAGGAGCTTCTCTCAGGTGTTCAGTTGTGGGGGAGTGAAGAACAATAGATGATGTCACTTCCTGCCTTATATAGCTTTAGAATATGGTGGGAACCCTTGGTTTCAAAAACAGTTCCCAGCCCAGTTTGTGGAAAAATACATGCCCCCAAAATGGAGCCCAGAGTCGTGGGCTGGTCACATGCCCCTTGCAGAGTCATAGCAGCCATTCATAGAATCATAGAATATCAGGGTTGGAAGGGACCTCAGGAGGTCATCTAGTCCAACCCCCTGCTCAAAGCAGGACCTAATCCCAACTAAATCATCCCAGCCAGGGCTTTGTCAAGCCTGACCTTAAAAACCTCTAAGGAAGGAGATTCCACCACCTCCCTAGGTAACCCATTCCAGTGCTTCACCACCCTCCTAGTGAAAAAGTTTTTCCTAATATCCAATCTAAACCTCCCCCACTGCAACTTGAGACCATTACTCCTTGTTCTGTCATCTGGTACCACTGTGAACAGTCTAGATCCATCCTCTTTGGAACCCCCTTTCAGGTAGTTGAAAGCAGCTATCAAATCCCCCCTCATTCTTCTCTTCTGCAGACTAAACAATCCCAGTTCCCTCAGCCTCTCCTCATAACTCATGTGCTCCAGCCCCCTAATCATTTTTGTTGCCCTCCGCTGGACTCTTTCCAATTTTTCCACATCCTTCTTGTAGTGTGGGGCCCAAAACTGGACACAGTACTCCAGGTGAGGCCTCACCAATGTCGAATAGAGGGGAACGATCACGTCCCTCGATCTGCTGGCAATGCCCCTACTTATACAGCCCAAAATGCCGTTAGCCTTCTTGGCAACAAGGGCACACTGTTGACTCATATCCAGCTTCTCGTCCACCGTAACCCCTAGGTCCTTTTCTGCAGAACTGCTGCCTAGCCACTCGGTCCCTAGTCTGTAACAGTGCATGGGATTCTTCCGTCCTAAGTGCAGGACTCTGCACTTGTCCTTGTTGAACCTCATCAGGTTTCTTTTGGCCCAATCCTCTAATTTGTCTAGGTCCCTCTGTATCCTATCCCTACCCTCCAGCGTATCTACCACTCCTCCCAGTTTAGTGTCATCTGCAAATTTGCTGAGAGTGCAGTCCACGCCATCCTCCAGATCATTAATGAAGATATTGAACAAAACCGGCCCCAGGACCGACCCTTGGGGCACTCCACTTGAAACCGGCTGCCAACTAGACATGGAGCCGTTGATCACGAGCCGTTGAGCCCGACGATCTAGCCAGCTTTCTATCCACCTTATAGTCCGTTACTCACATCGTTCAACAAAAAAACTTCAAAAACCGACTTCAAAGAGAAACTGTAGAGCTACAATTCATTTGCAGATTTAACACCATTAATTTGGACTTGAACAGGGACTGGGAGTGGGTGGCTCACTACAAAAGCAATTTTCCCTCTCTTGGTATTGACACCTCCTCATCAATTATTGGGAGTGGACCACATCCACCCTGACTGAATTGGCCTTGTCAGCACTGGTTCTCCACTTGTAAGGTAACTCCCTTCTCTTCATGTGTCAGTATATTTATGCCTGCATCTGTAATTTTCACTTCATGCATCAGAAGAAGTGGGGTTTTTATCCACAAAAGCTTATGCCCAAATAAATCTGTTAGGGCTAGTCTACACTGGCAATGCTAAAGCGCTGCCATGGTAGCGCTTTAACGTGCCTTGTGTGGTCGCTCTTAAAAAAACCCCACCTCAACGAGGGCGTGGCTCCCAGCGCTGGGGTACTGTTTACACTGGCGCGTTACAGCGCTCCAACTTGTTGCACTCGGGGGTGGTTTTTTTTCACACCCCTGACTGCGAAAGTTGCAGCGCTGTTAATTGCCAGTGTAGACGAGCCCTTAGTCTTTAAGGTGCCACCGGACTCCTCGTTGTTTTTGTGGATACAGCCTAACACGGCTACCCCTCTGATGCTTAATCACAGATTCACTAGCAGGGGAGTTGGAAATAAGAAATTTACAATTCACCTGAAAGACAGTTGGCAGCTCACTTACGCCATGGAACTGCCTGACCCCATAACCCAGCAAAGACTTTTCCAGTACAAAGGGTCAGATTTATAAGGGGGGAAAAATGCCTCTAGATACCTCTCTTCCCCCACTCCCTGCTTGAAAGACAAAAGGACATCATTGAACTGGGGGGAGTGGTACTGGCCTGGAGGTTTTCCAGCCAGTACAGACCGTAGTAAACTTTTGGGTGAGAGAAACCTTTTTGCTTTGAAACTTACTAGCCTTGGTAAAGCTTAGGAATTAGTTTGCATGTTTATTTTGTTTTTCTTTTGTAACCAATTCTGACTTTTATGCCTTATCTCTTGTAAATCACGTAATCTATCTTTCTCAAGTTAATGAACTTGTTTTACTCTTTTATCTAAACCAGTGTGTTTGATTGAAGTGTTTGGGAAATCTCAGCTCGGGTCAGCAGGGCTGGTGCATGTTCATTCCCTTTGTTGGAATGCTGGACTAATTTATGAGCTTGTACCCTCCAGTGGGCTGGTGAACAGTACATTTCTGGGGGGCAAGTCTGGGACTGAGGGATATGTGGGTGTCGCCCTGTATATATTCATGGATGGCAGGACATATCATTTATGTATTCAGCTGGGAGTGACTTTGCATGCTGGTGGCTGGGAGTGAACAGAGCCTGTAGGGGTTTGCTGTTTATTAGCAAAGCAATGTAAAAGGCATCCCAGGCTAGAGAGCTAAGAGGACACAACAGTTCAGGTTGCACCCTGGGGAATGTCACAGCTGTGATCCTGCTAAGTTGGGGGTGCCATCATTGAAATGGGAAATTAATTTACACACTTACTTGAGGTTCCTTTCCCTGCATCGGGCTTGCATATGCTTGACTGCTGGGACTGACTGGATTGCGGTGGAATCTCAAACAGATCCTGGCTCTCCGCATAGCTGGACCACCCCAGTTGCATGTCCCCTTCCTCTCAATGTCCCTTCCAGTCCTATGATTCTATGATCCTCCTTTCACGCAGTGGCGTGTGACTTAGGCTCCTCAGAGGTATCCCCGGTGCTGTGCGGGATGGCAGTGGGGTCTTTGCCAAGTATATCATGCAGCTCTTTGTAAAAGCGTCATGTCTGCGGCTCAGTACCAGATTGACTGTTGGCGTCCCAGGGTTTCTGATATGCCTGCTGCAGTTCCTTCACTTTCACGCAGTGCTGCCGCTGATCCCTGGCATACCCCTTCTCGTGCATCCCCCGCGCAATGTGTTCATAGATGTCCATGTTTCTCTGGCTGGTCCATAGCTGTGATTGCATAGCCTCTTCTCCCCACAGGCCCAGGAGATCCACTCCAGGCCATAGTGCATCTGGAACATATAACCAGCATGGTCAGCTGGGCAGTTGCACACAACAGTGGAGAGCTGCTCGGTGTGCTCACCAAGATGGACAGTCAGGAAAAGGCATTTCAAAAGTTTGCAGGGATTTTAAAGGGTGATGGGACTTCTGGACTCCGTGACCTCTAGGGCAGTGGAGTTTACAATTGTGACTGGAGTGATCAGTGTTGAACATTCTGGGACAACTGCTGGAGGACTGTTAGGATCATCATAGGTGTCTACATTCACCCTGTGTTGACCTCAGTACACCGACCATGGCTCAACGCCACTTGGAGAGGTGGAATCACTATATCGGCATAATGGAGAGCTTACGTCGCTGGGAGACAAATTTAAGCATAGACACATGCACGACTAAGCTTACGCAAGGCAGCTTACATCGACCTAACGTTGTAGTGTAGACCAGGCCTAAGTAACCTCAGCTTAGTTCCTAGTGTCTGATCTTTCTGCTGAGTTGGTATTTTCTTCCTGATGGAAGAGACCAGTTAGAGCAGGGGAAACTCAGGGGCATAAGAACTATCTCCCTGTCTATCCAGGTTCTTACACTATATGCTGAATTTCTACATCTGGCCTTGGTTGCAACTTTCTCTTGAAGAGCAGGAAGGGAGGGGATATATCTGGGATTCTTGCTAGTAGAAA
This sequence comes from Platysternon megacephalum, assembly GCA_003942145.1. NCBI lineage: Eukaryota > Metazoa > Chordata > Testudines > Platysternidae > Platysternon > Platysternon megacephalum. Next base: position 1,869,184 of record QXTE01000146.1, read on the forward strand.
CATTCTCTCAGCTGGTCAGCAGCGCTGAAGTGGTTGGTTTTTGTTTATCTTTAGTCCTAACTGGATCTGAAGACATGGACAAGTGGGAAGCTACAATGAAGGTTTTGGAGAGTCTGATTCGAAGGAATTCAGCTACTACAAGAGAGGTAAGGCCACATGAGCTGTTCCAATGGGCTTTAGTCAGAGGGTTGCCATCTTGGCCTCAGAAGGAAGCTAGGCATAATACAGTGCAAGATGGTAACATATAAAGAGCAACAGACCAGGCTGACTTGTCCTGGAGTTGGGACAGACCATGGTGATGGCAGCTGGCTCTTCTTGTGTCTCTTGGACTCCTTTTGCAGTGGGAATGGAGACCAGGAGACAGGTAGAGCCTTCCAGTGAGCTTAGGGTTGAGGAGGGTATTGGAAGTGGCACACTTTGTCCAGGGCGAGCAGAGCTGCCTGTGGAGCAGTTTTGAAGCCTAAGCAGGTGCAGCAATGCAAATCAGAAGACAACAAAATGTCTTTATGCTTTCGTCAGACCCATTGTGTTCCACTCTTTCTGGCTCCTCATCAAGAGATGTTTGGAGCAGACTAGTCAAGATGCAGAGCCTGGGTGGGCAGAGAGAAATTGGGACAAGGGGTTGCTGATGCAATGGCTCTTCACCATGGGTCATCTGCAGGGACTGAACTTGGATCTTTTCAGTGCCAAAAGCATGGGCCTCTACCAACTGAACAAGAGATGTAACTGGTAGCAGTTGTAGGTTCTTATTCTGTTGTGTGGGTGGGCCAGTGGCCACTAGAGGGATCACTTACTGCACACATGCACTGTAGGTTTTACTGAGATGTCTTCTCCATTCCTTGCCACTAAGGTTCTTCCAAAAGCCATGTTTAAAAGGGACATGGATGTCAACCAAGTGGTTAGTCACTGCTTTGAGCAGTCCCATCTCAGTGGCACCTGGCTTGTCATGTCCTCTGCTGTGTCTAATACTCAGGCCCTGCTTCTTCATGTCCAGTCCTCTCACAGAGGCAGCCAAAATGAAGTTTGTTTCTGCATCTTCCTTTTTAAACCCTCAGGGGAGGGAAGAGCTTGCAGCCCAGCAGGTGGCCTCTCTGCTTTTGTATTTTGTGCAGGTGAGCATGGAGCTGGTTAAAGTACTGCTGCACCTGGAGGAAAAGACCTACATAGAAGGCTTTGTGGAGCTCCGTAAGAGAGCCCTAGTGGCTGTCACCATCACAGATCCAGTACCAGTGAGTCTCTGCTTCTCCTTCCTCGTAATAGGCACAGGCTTAAGGATTTGAGCAATTGCAGCTGGTGTCTCTTGCTGGCATGGCAGAAGCAGTTTCCATGATGGCAGGCTGGATGACCCTTTAGGGAACAGGCTGAGTTTGTGTGAAGAACTGTCCTGCCTCCTCACCAGCTGGGCCATGAACTGGAATGAGTATCTGCATTGGGATGATTGGAGCCAAGGTGTTAGAGGGTTAGTGGCTGAGAGGGAAACTCTGGGCTAGAGATTTAGACAATTGAAATGATTGGATAGGAAGTGTCCAGAGGTGATGGAGAAATGTGAGTGTCTCAGGGCAAATTAGCTAGCCTTGGGCAAGTCCCATAGCCTCATTGTGCCTCCATTTCCGCATCTGTGAAAGGAGACTTCTTTGCTTCTGAGACGTGCTAAGGTTGGATTAGTTACTGATTGCAGAGCACTTGGAGACCCCGGGTGGAAGGTGCTATAGAATGGCAGAGTCATGTTGGTTGGTATTGGCTTCCTCTTGGGAGGATGTGGCAGTGCAAGTCCCTGAATTTCCCCTGCTCGGATTTTCCTGGTTTATTACTAACAGGAGTTAAGATTTCTCCTCTTTAGAACTCTAGCCCTCGGGGAGGAGTTGGGGGGGAGCAGGTTTCTTCCCCAGTTATTGGTTCATGCTCGTTATTCCCTGGCTTGGTGCAGGTGGTGCAGTATCTGACCTCCCAGTTCTATTCCCTGAACTACAGTCTCTGTCAGCGCATGGACATTCTGGATGTAAGTGACTCACCTCTTTGTTCTCTAGCTCCTCCCCTTCCTTTTACCTTCCCATCCATGAGTGCCCCTGTTGCACCAGACCTGTCTCTGGGAGACGAGCTGGGGTAATCCCTTGACTCCTGATTAAAAAGGACAATGGGGCGAACCAGGAACAGCCTGGGCAAAGCTGTTACGTTAACATCAGTTACTGCCCTTCACTTCCTGCCCTCAAAGGTTAACGCGCTGTACAGTTGTGATGGGAACCAGGGAGGGAAGAGATAGCAACGCAGAGGCCAGGATGGTGACCACTTGTCTGGAAGCAGACAGTGGTTTTTAGGGAGTCTACTAAAATGTCCTGGTGCTTTTTCAGTCTACTGCCTGATTAACTTCTTAACCAGGCACCCTCCCCATGCTGCCACCCCACTTCACTTACTGTACCTAGAAAAGGAACCGCGGTCTGCTTTCCAGGCTGGACAGGTAAGCTCCTCCGCTGAATACCCTCTGCAGCATCTCAGAGGCACTCAGTTGCCTCAAACTTATGGGGTCAGTCCTTCCACCCTCACTTGAGCTCTTTTGTGCCCGCCCCTCTCCTCATTCCTGCCCTACTCCCAAAAGCTCAGTGCAGGTGACTGTTGCTCTTAGTCTCTTTGTTAGGGAGAAGGAATTATCGTCTTCTAATGGAACCTCTTTCCATTTATCTAGGTCCTAGCTTTGGCTGCTCAGGAACTCTCTCAGCCCCAGGCCTCTGGGAAAAATAAGCCCCGCAGCACCCAGAGTCCCTGCATCCAGACCGTCCCTGGCAGTGACAGCTCCCAGAACTGGAGAAGGATTGTGGATGAGAGGATCAAAAGCAAGACGCGCCATTTGGCAAAGGTGAGGCCAGGTTGCTCAACAGTGGAAATGCAGGAGCACCTCATACCACAAAGCAGAGAGAGCTGCAGTAGGGCTAACTCTGAGAATTGCCACAATCTTATCCAGGCCAGGGACCAGTGCAGCATCATGAAAGGCTGGGTAACTTCATTTTAAAAAAAGAATTCCACAGTCTTCTGTGTCTCCTTGGCAGGGGGCTGTATCCAGCTCCTTGAAGCACTCGCACCCCCATCCCCACTCCTGCCCCATGTTGGGAGGGGACTGTCTCTATATCTTAAACTCCCTGCCTCACATTGGGAGCTCCCAGTCTCCACTCTGCGCTTCCAGTCCACAGAGCTGCCCTCTGCCTACCCCCATGAGGGGGCTGTAGCTCCACCACTCATTTCTCAGCCCCTTCCTCCAGTCCCATCCTGGGAGCCAACCACCTCCATTTTGTATCTCTAACCCCCAGAGCTTCCCTCTATCTTGCATTGATAGAAGTTGTTGATTAACTCCCAGAGCTCCTTTACCTCCTGTGCTGGGAGGTAAGCCTCACTTCTGAGCCTCACTTACCTTGTGCATGTTGCTTTGCTTCCCCTCAAGTTTCCCCCTCCCATACCACAGGACTGGACCCAGACTGTGTAGAACTTCTCAGAGATGGAGATGAGGAGGAATTGGAAATGGGGAAGCCAACTCTGGGGAATTTGACTCAAGCATGCAGTGTTGAACCAGTGTAGGCCCAGCTGGGAAATGCCAGTCAGAGGCAATGTCAGGAGTGTAGGAGAGCAGCAGTGGTAGGTCAGGACACTGCAAGGTACAAAAGACACTTCAGTGTTAAAAAAAAATGCTACTACGGTGCTTTCCCCTCTCTGCAGCAGCTAGGTCTGACAGCACTGAGGAGTGAGGTCGTGTAACCCCTTCAGAGGCACTTACTGCGGCTGACTATGTTTCCGCTCTAAACCTCTTTTCTCTTTTGGACAGGGTCAGTCTCTAGTGGAACCGGCTTGTGGCCCAAACAAATTCAGTTCTTTAGCTGGACATTTCTTCTTCCCCCTGATTCAGAACTTTGACAGGTGAGATGGCGAGTGACTTGGGGTCCTGACTTACCAAGGGACTATGGCAACACATGACTGCGAGGGTGGACCTTGACCTTGCTCTGTTAATGTCATCAGTGACTGAACTGAGACACAGAGAGGTGGTGTGACTTTCTCAAGGCCCCCAAGGGAGTTGGTGCCTGAGTCAGGAATAGAACTCCTGGAGAGCCACATACCAGTCCACAGCTCAAATTCCTAGGCTATGTCTCTTCCCAAAGTGACCATAATACAGCAGTGAATTGGGACGAGGGCTTGTGTTTTCAGAAGTAACTAGGGACTTGGGAGCCCAATTGAGACAACTTAAAGGGGCCTCATTTTCAGAAAGTGCTGAGAACCTGCCCTCTGAAAACCAGGACGCTCTAAGGTGTCTCAAGTTGGGCATCCTGAAATGGAGGCACCTAAACTACTGGTCACTCTTGGAAATGTATGCCTAGTTGAGCAAAGAGCTTTGCAGCAAGAAAATGTATGCCAACAAGCAGGGCTAATGGAAATAGCCTTCTTTGCAAGCCAAAGTGTGGTGTTAGTGCTGTCAGCCAACCCTTCCAGAGCTGGATTAGAGCAGACCAGACCTTGCATGAATTATAGGTCCTGTTATCCCATGTTTGGAGTCAGTGAAATTGGATCTTGAGCTATTCCTGGTCTGCTTATTGGAGGATGATAAAATGGAGGCTAGATGCTTGCTTGTCTGCACACACACTGGTGGTTTCTTCCCTCTTCTTAGAGATTTATAGTAGCAGGATGGCTCTGCTGTAATGGTTCATATCAAGGCAGCTTCCTTCCCTTTTTTTCTTTTTCTTTTTTTTAAACTACAGTACATTCAGAAATATCATAAATAATACTAGAGTTGTCAGAGTAACTGGACAAAGCTTACTTGACTATAATACCCCTGCTTTGCTCATAGTTTCCCTACTGACTAATTCACTAGTCAGTAATGTGCAGTGGTTTTCAGGGCCTTATCCTCAGCCCATTGAATTCAGTGGAAAGATTTCTACTGACTTCAGTAGACCATGGATCAGCCCCTGAAGAAGTTCTGCTGGAACAGTTTTCAAAGTTGGTCTGATTATTTTCCTCCAACAAATGTATCAGTGCCCTTAAAAAGGGCCTGTTATACTTAGTGGCTATGCAAAGGCAAATGAATGTGTGTGCACCGGTGGGGAGAGAAAATGGTAGAGAATCCTACTTCGGTTATAGATTTGAGCAGTGAGCAATGATTAAAATAGGAAATCACTTTGCCGGGGTGTTCTTTAAGTTGCTCTGCAGTGTACTAAGCACAACCAAGCCATGCCTTACCTGTACTGGGGCTAGGAAACGAACCCAAGATTCAGGAGGCTGAATTTCAGCAGAATCTCCTGTTTTCCTGGTTTCTATCTGTGGGTAATACTGAAGCCCCATTTATCCCTGGGGAATATGGAGCTCCCAGCATCACAGGGCTGATCCTTTCAAAAAAAGAGAACTCTTCAGATTGTCATGTTCATTTTCTATAACTGACCAGAGAACAGAAGCACTAGACTGTGTTCAGTACTAGTCAGCCCATCTCTAGCAGTGAGGAAGCTCTGGAAGTATCAATGAAAATGGCTAGCAACCCCTCCCAACTTGGTGTCATTTGCATATTTTATAATCATATACTCCACTCCAATATCCAAGTCAATAACAAAAATATTAAATAGTACCGGGCCCAGGAAAGAGCCCTGCAGCACCACACTAGATACACTCTCCCAGTTTGGCAGCAAACCATTGATAACTACTTTTAGTACAGCCTTTCAAAAGTTATGCACCCACATTATAGTAAGTTCATGTAGACCACATTTCCCTAATTTGCTTATGAAAATGTCATGTGGGACAAAAGCCTTCCTAAAATCAAGATATATCACGTCTGCAGCTTGCCCCCCATCAACTAGGCCAGGAACTCTGACAAAAGAAATGTAGGTTGGTTTGGCATGATTTGTTCTTGGCAAATCCATGTTAACTATTGCTTATAATCCTCTAGGTGCTTATAAATTGAGAATTTAAAGCTTTGTTCCAGTATCTGTACAGGTATTGAAGTTAGGCTGACCAGTCCATAATTCTCTGAGATCCTCTCTTTTTTCCCC
>QXTE01000146.1:1875291-1972755 GCA_003942145.1 Platysternon megacephalum
CCCCCCTTTAGAGACAGGTACTATGTTTGCCCTTCTCCAGTCCTCTGGAAAACTCTGATCTACTTTACTTGTGGGGTGATGAGGATGAATTAATATATGTAAAGTATTTTGAGATCCTCTTTAAATACACTCCACCAATTGAAACTACAGTAATAAAAATAAGCTGTCAGCAGGACTGTGTAGGCAGGAGGTACAATGGGGGATGCCCGAGAAGCATTTGGATGGCTCTAGCCTACTCCAGGAGTCTGATGGACAGGGCTCTGTGTCTGGAAAAGAGGTGGAGCACGGAGAGTGATGCTTTGCTTTTGGAGGATGCTAAGCAGTAGTTCCTTTGAATGGCCACAAGGGGGCTCTGACACACTAACAGTCCAGACAGTTCATTCAGTAATGGAAGGACATTTATGAAGTTTTGGTGCTATGCATGGTTATCAGGCAACATTCCTACAAGCTATTACATCTCAACTGTAAGGAGCTGCAGTCTGTGGCCCTGGATAGCCCCCATGGCCACAGTGTTGCTTCCTCCACCTTGCCAGGTACTTGGATTCATAGTTGACCAAATCTAGGCAGCAGTTTAATGTTAGTCGGGTAAGGATGCTCTAAGGTAATTAAGGGCCTGGGCAAAGTCCTAACCTGCCTGAAGGAGGCATGTTACAGACAGCATTAATGCTGTCTCCGTTCTGATTGTTTACAACAAGAAAACGGGACCTGGCATTTGCATGTATTTCTTCCTAGTTCAGTCAGACTTCACCAGCAAGCCAAGTCAGAAGTTCCCCTGGCCAGATGGTGAGCAGTGTTGTTCTCAGCACACTTTGGGGGGCACATGGGAGCCAGTAGATGTGGCGGGAGGCATTCTCCATTTTACTTTGGTAGCCACTGTCTCCAGGACTGAGATTGCCAGTGACCGGCTGGGCACAGTGTTTCCTGTTGACCTTCCAAGTCACGCTCTGGCAGGTCTGAAAAGGCAATAAGAAAACTTGCCAACCCAAAGGAACTGTCTCTCTTGCATTGCAGGCCTCTGGTGACCTTTGACCTTTTGGGAGACGATCACCTTGTGCTGGGAAGGCTGGCGCACACTCTGGCGGTCTTGATGTACTTTGCCATCCACACTGTGGTAAGGAAGTTGAGGCCCATAATGCAGCACTTGCTGACTGCAGTGGGGGTGAGCCCCGCGATGGCCTCTGAAGTGGCATTGGAGCATGGCGCCTGCTGCACTCATTGGGGAATGACCCCAATGTGTGGGGGATGCCATACCAGTGAGCAGCTGGCTGATGCTGGGGGATGGGCCAGAGAACAGGGCTGGGAGCTAGGAATCCTGCATTCTGCTCCCTGTGTGTACTTGGGCACGTATCTGTTTCCCCATCTGCAAAATGGGGTTAAGAGTTACCTTCCTGCTTCCCAAGAGGGGCCTGAATGGAGGAAAAAAACCCAGTATGTGCTGACTGCTATAAGAGGTATTGAGTTCCCCAGACACCCATCTGGGTGACTTTTTCCCATTGCATGTGGTCCTGGATGTGGACAAGTCAATATCCCTTGTGGGTCAGTGTGTGAGAAGCTGCCTATTCACTGTGTTCCCCTCAATCCTGTCCTGCAGGCAGCTGCTGCCATGGGAAAGTCACTGCTGGAGTTTGTCTGGGCCCTGCGCTTCCACACAGACTCGTGAGTTGTGTGTTTCTATGGTTATTTTGGTGATGGGAAGATGATCAGCTCGAGGGCCAGGTGCTCTTACTGGGACTTTTCAATCTCAGGCAGAGAGAGTATTGCCTGATGCCTATGTGGATGATTTAATGCACCATTCTCTTTGCTCACCTCTGCCCCCTTCCCCACCCTGCCCCATATTAGAGCAAAGCCTGCAGTGCCTCATGCAGGCTGAAGAGATAGATGTAGACAGGAGATGGGGCTGTCCTTAGGAGCCCCATCAGCACTAAACACTCCTTTAACCCTAGTATCACAGCAGCCACGATAGTTTTGGCTAAGGTGGAGCTTTCATTGCCAACTCCTGTGTCCTGGCACCTCACTCACCTTTTGGTCTGAAACCTCTCGAATGTCTTCTCTGTCCAGAGGTGCAGTCAGTACATGTAGGAAGCATGGCAGAAACCTTTTGGACCCATTTTTGAGTTATCCCTGAGGTGGCTTCACCATGTAAGATATTTCCCAAGTGTTTTTTCTGCAGGAGCTCAGAGTAACTGAATGGTTTGGATTTAAACCATCACAGCTGGAAGGGTATTGAGCAGATCTAGTAGCCTTTCTGCTCACACCCAGCCCAGGCTTCCACAGGCTCCCAGCCTCTTCTGGTCCAGGGAGCAAGAGACTGGCCCCAGCTCTGCTGGGTGGCAGCATAGAGCTGAGCAAGGGGACCAGGCCTGCTAGCTCTGATTAAATCCCTGCTCACTAGGAGAAACTTGAGGGCACTGCAGTAAAACACTGTGTGGAGAAGAGCAGCTAATATGGTGTGTAGGTGAAAGGAAGAGGGAGAAGCTGCAGCCTCTCACTTGGTCATTGCTTCTCCATCAGGTATGTGCGTCAGGGCCTCCTGTCTGCAGTCTCCTCCGTCCTCCTCAGTATCCCTAGTGAGCGGCTGCTGGAGGACATGACAGACGAGTTCTTGGAGACCCAGTCCTGGCTGGCAGGTGAGGGAGGTGGTGATAGTAACAGGGTGTAGTGTCTGTAGGACCGGAAGGCATAAGGGATGTTTTGCTACTTTCTTTGTGCTGCTGAATCATAGAATATCAGGGTTGGAAGGGACCTCAGGAGGTCATCTAGTCCAACCCCCTGCTCAAAGCAGGACCTAATCCCAACTAAATCATCCCAGCCAGGGCTTTGTCAAGCCTGACCGTAAAAACCTCTAAGGAAGGAGATTCCACCACCTCCCTAGGTAACCCATTCCAGTGCTTCACCACCCTCCTAGTGAAAAAGTTTTTCCTAATATCCAATCTAAACCTCCCCCACTGCAACTTGAGACCATTACTCCTTGTTCTGTCATCTGGTACCACTGAGAACAGTCTAGATCCATCCTCTTTGGAACCCCCTTTCAGGTAGTTGAAAGCAGCTATCAAATCCCCCCTCATTCTTCTCTTCTGCAGACTAAACAATCCCAGTTCCCTCAGCCTCTCCTCATAACTCATGTGCTCCAGCCCCCTAATCATTTTTGTTGCCCTCCGCTGGACTCTTTCCAATTTTTCCACATCCTTCTTGTAGTGTGGGGCCCAAAACTGGACACAGTACTCCAGGTGAGGCCTCACCAATGTCGAATAGAGGGGAACGATCACGTCCCTCGATCTGCTGGCAATGCCCCTACTTATACAGCCCAAAATGCCGTTAGCCTTCTTGGCAACAAGGGCACACTGTTGACTCATATCCAGCTTCTCGTCCACCGTAACCCCTAGGTCCTTTTCTGCAGAACTGCTGCCTAGCCACTCGGTCCCTAGTCTGTAACAGTGCATGGGATTCTTCCGTCCTAAGTGCAGGACTCTGCACTTGTCCTTGTTGAACCTCATCAGGTTTCTTTTGGCCCAATCCTCTAATTTGTCTAGGTCCCTCTGTATCCTATCCCTACCCTCCAGCGTATCTACCACTCCTCCCAGTTTAGTGTCATCTGCAAATTTGCTGAGAGTGCAGTCCACGCCATCCTCCAGATCATTAATGAAGATATTGAACAAAACCGGCCCCAGGACCGACCCTTGGGGCACTCCGCTTGAAACCGGCTGCCAACTAGACATGGAGCCGTTGATCACTACCCGTTGAGCCCGACGATCTAGCCAGCTTTCTATCCACCTTATAGTCCATTCATCCAGCCCATACTTCTTTAACTTGCCGGCAAGAATACTGTGGGAGACCGTATCAAAAGCTTTGCTAAAGTCAAGGAATAACACATCCACTGCTTTCCCCTCATCCACAGACCCAGTTATCTCCTCATAGAAGGCAATTAGGTTAGTCAGGCATGACTTGCCCTTGGTGAATCCATGCTGACTGTTCCTGATCACTTTCCTCTCCTCTAAGTGCTTCAGAATTGATTCCTTGAGGACCTGCTCCATGATTTTTCCAGGGACTGAGGTGAGGCTGACTGGCCTGTAGTTCCCCGGATCCTCCTTCTTCCCTTTTTTAAAGATGGGCACTACATTAGCCTTTTTCCAGTCATCCGGGACCTCCCCCGATCGCCATGAGTTTTCAAAGATAATGGCCAATGGCTCTGCAATCACATCCGCCAACTCCTTTAGCACCCTCGGATGCAGCGCATCCGGCCCCATGGACTTGTGCTCGTCCAGTTTTTCTAAATAGTCCCGAACCACTTCTTTCTCCACAGAGGGCTGGTCACCTTCTCCCCATACTGTGCTGCCCAGTGCAGCAGTCTGGGAGCTGACCTTGTTCGTGAAGACAGAGGCAAAAAAAGCATTGAGTACATTAGCTTTTTCCACATCCTCGGTCACTAGGTTGCCTCCCTCATTCAGTAAGGGGCCCACACTTTCCTTGACTTTCTTCTTGTTGCTAACATACCTGAAGAAACCCTTCTTGTTACTCTTAACATCTCTTGCTAGCTGCAACTCCAAGTGTGATTTGGCCTTCCTGATTTCACTCCTGCATGCCTGAGCAATATTTTTATACTCCTCCCTGGTCATTTGTCCAATCTTCCACTTCTTGTAAGCTTCTTTTTTGCGTTTAAGATCAGCAAGGATTTCACTGTTTAGCCAAGCTGGTCGCCTGCCATATTTACTATTCTTTCTACACATCGGGATGGTTTGTTCCTGCAACCTCAATAAGGATTCTTTAAAATACAGCCAGCTCTCCTGGACTCCTTTCCCCCTCATGTTATTCTCCCAGGGGATCCTGCCCATCAGTTCCCTGAGGGAGTCAAAGTCTGCTTTTCTGAAGTCCAGGGTCCGTATTCTGCTGCTTTCCTTTCTTCCTTGTGTCAGGATCCTGAACTCGACCATCTCATGGTCACTGCCTCCCAGGTTCCCATCCACTTTTGCTTCCCCTACTAATTCTTCCCGGTTTGTGAGCAGCAGGTCTAGAAGAGCTCTGCCCCTAGTTGGTTCCTCCAGCACTTGCACCAGGAAATTGTCCCCTACACTTTCCAAAAACTTCCTGGATTGTCTGTGCACCGCTGTATTGCTCTCCCAGCAGATATCAGGGTGATTAAAGTCTCCCATGAGAACCAGGGCCTGCGATCTAGTAACTTGTGCTAGTTGCCGGAAGAAAGCCTCGTCCACCTCATCCCCCTGGTCTGGTGGTCTATAGCAGACTCCCACCACGACATCACCCTTGTTGTTCACACTTCTAAACTTAATCCAGAGACTCTCAGGTTTTTCTGCAGTTTCATACCGGAGCTCTGAGCAGTCATACTCCTCTCTTACATACAATGCAACTCCCCCACCTTTTCTGCCCTGCCTGTCCTTCCTGAACAGTTTATATCCATCCATGACAGTACTCCAGTCATGTGAGTTATCCCACCAAGTCTCTGTTATTCCAATGACATCATAGTTCCTTGACTGTGCCAGGACTTCCAGTTCTCCCTGCTTGTTTCCCAGGCTTCTTGCATTTGTGTATAGGCACTTAAGATAACTCGCTGATTGTCCCGCTTTCTCAGTCTGAGACAGGAGTCCTCCCCTCTTGCACTCTCCTGCTCGTGCTTCCTCCCGGTATCCCATTTCCCCACTTACCTCAGGGCTTTGGTCTCCTTCCCCCGGTGAACCTAGTTTAAAGCCCTCCTCACTAGGTTAGCCAGCCTGCTTGCGAAGATGTTCTTCCCTCTCTTCGTTAGGTGGAGCCCGTCTCTGCCTAGCACTCCTCCTTCTTGGAACACCATCCCATGGTCGAAGAATCCAAAGCCTTCTCTCCGACACCACCTGCGTAGCCATTCGTTGACTTCCACAATTCGACGGTCTCTACCCAGGCCTTTTCCCTCATAGAGCCTCATGTTGAAGTGCATGTATCAATCCAGTACAGTCCTTGCTGTAAGGGAGGGTGTGCTGCAGAGGCATCCAAAGTGCAAGCCTTGGGCCAAATATGGCCTATAGCATTCTAACATAGTCACCCTCACCTTCCATAGGGAAATACGGCCTACGGAGACTACAGGTCCCAGAATGCAGTGCACTTACGCCAAGCACTGTGTCCCCTCATATTCCATGGACCTGTAGGCTGGACCTTCATGTTTTAAATTACTTGCAGACCTTGAACTTCTGATAAGCAACCAGTGTGCTCCTGGGTTGGCAGAATTTGCACAGCCCAGGTGCACTGGGTGCATGGAGAATGGGGAGCATCCTCAAACCAGTTTTCATGGTGGCAAAGGATGAGAACAGGAGGGCATGGTCATTTCTTCCAAATTTCCTAGTGCTGAGGGAATGAACATCTGGTCTACAAAACTCCTGCAGCACAACAGCACGTATCACACAGCACTGCCTTTGAGGTGACATGCTGGAAACTTGCAAGAGGAAATGGCACTGTATGCTCTCAGCCTCTGGCTAGGTTTGGATACACTTCTGTGTGATAATTGGTCCCTTTACTATTCTTCTGCCCTCTGTTGGTTTCCTTCACCATCCTGACATTTAGAAAACTGGCTTCCCTTGGGGGGTGGGCCGGAAGTGACACCGACACAGCCGGTCTCTGATCCCTGCAGGTTATATAGCTCTGTGCCCTTAAAGGGAAAGAGCAGCCATGGGGGCCAGAAACTCCACATTTCCCATGACATGGTGTGCGCTGAGGAATCTGCCTCCCTCTGCTGTAACGTTCCTGAGGGCAAGGGGAGTCTTTCCAGGAATGTTGTAAATGTCTGAGGAATTCAGTACAAGGAGGATTGTGGTCTATCTGTCTTTAACTAGCTGATAGTTGTAGCTGTACTTGGCAGGGAGAGGGGCAGGACTAGGACAGCAGCACCTCCTTTCTGTGTCTGAAACTAGTCTTGTGGATGCCTCTTCTGGTGCTAGGAAGATACAGTGTATCAGTGGTGATGCTTGTACAGATGCAGTGAGCACAGTTGAGTTCAGGTAGCATGGTGATGAGTGCAGGATAAGAGCATAATAATTGCAGCACAAGCCTGCACAGCCCCGTCATACACACAAGCCTCGGTTCCTGCCCCAAGAACTATTTTCTAATTCCATCCCAGACAGAACCAGTCTGACACATGCAGTGCCCTGGATGCCATTAGAAAGTCAGTGGTTTCCATCAGGTACTACAGCATTCCTCTGCACTTGGAACGGGAAACAACTGGGCTGTCTCTCTCTCCCACTGCTGGGGATCACTGGTTGGCAAATGCTGACTTGATGGCGATCCCTGAATGGGAGAAGCTGCCCTCAGTTGGAGAAGGCACATCATTCTTGCATTGGTCACTTCTGATAAGCTTCAGCGGCAGAGCATTTTGAGGATGAGAGTTCTAAGCAGCATTTAATTTGTCACTTTCCTTGTTCTGCCTCATCCCCTTGGGTAGGTTATGCTAGGCCCTGCCCTTAAAATTCAGTTACTCCATTATCTTGAAAAGACATGATCCCTTCTTTGGCTCAGCTGCAGAGGTCCTTGGAGGGAATCCCCTTCACCCCACATGAGGCCTGGAGCTGTTTGCAGGGAGTGTGTGTCAGGACTTCACTGAGGTGCAGGGTCATTCCCCTTCCTTTCTCCCTACCTCACCCTTGCAGCATAGTTAGCTCAAGCTCCATGCTCTGGCATCCTCTCCAGTTGCATATCACAGGCTCTGAGCTAAGAAACTGGGGCTGTACACTCTCATATGGCTGCTTCCCCCACCTTGAGTATGGAAACACCAGCCTGAAGCTCTCTCTGAGTTTATAAATAACCCTACTCCATCCGTGTGAGTCATGTGCTTAGGCTGACACAGTGCTGGGCTCTGAGCACACCGCTTGTGCGTACAGGATATCCTCACACAGACTCTCTGCTCTTCCAGACTCCCTCCTGCTCTGACATCCTGAGTGCATCCTGAGTTTTTACTTTGAGCCCATTATGGGCCCTTGAAATAACAGTTTCATGGATGTTCTGCAAATGCCTTAATTTACATGCTGCTCACAGCGCCAGGTCTGTGTGAAGGCACCATGATCATAGAATATCAGGGTTGGAAGGGACCTCAGGAGGTCATCTAGTCCAACCCCCTGCTCAAAGCAGGACCTAATCCCAACTAAATCATCACAGCCAGGGCTTTGTCAAGCCTGACCTTAAAAACCTCTAAGGAAGGAGATTCCACCACCTCCCTAGGTAACCCATTCCAGTGCTTCACCACCCTCCTAGTGAAAAAGTTTTTCCTAATATCCAATCTAAACCTCCCCCACTGCAACTTGAGACCATTACTCCTTGTTCTGTCATCTGGTACCACTGTGAACAGTCTAGATCCATCCTCTTTGGAACCCCCTTTCAGGTAGTTGAAAGCAGCTATCAAATCCCCCCTCATTCTTCTCTTCTGCAGACTAAACAATCCCAGTTCCCTCAGCCTCTCCTCATAACTCATGTGCTCCAGCCCCCTAATCATTTTTGTTGCCCTCCGCTGGACTCTTTCCAATTTTTCCACATCCTTCTTGTAGTGTGGGGCCCAAAACTGGACACAGTACTCCAGGTGAGGCCTCACCAATGTCGAATAGAGGGGAACGATCACGTCCCTCGATCTGCTGGCNGGCTTGGGCCTGTCTTACACTTCCATCAGCTGACTGCTAGTGATACTTAGGGGCTATTCTTATTCTCCACTACACCCATTTGTGCACATGGTTATGTGATCTGTTGGTGATTGTGTACAAACAGAATATGTGCACACAAGAGTTAGAAGCTGCCTTAAAACCTGGCCCTTCTTTCCCTGATGTCAGGTTCCCACTCCACCTACATTACCTGCTCTCATGCCAGTCATTTTGGAATTAACATTCTAAGCGTTAGTGGGCATCTGGGTGGGTGAGTGAGCATGCAACATAGGCTAAAACTAGTGTTTGGTCTAAGCAATCTGAGTGTAGATATCTCGTTGGAGATAAGTTGAGTATCTTCTGGGCCTAAATCTGGGCAGTGTGAGAAGTGGGTTAGTTTCCTTTCACTGTTGTTGGATTGCAGCAGTTCAGGAAAGGACTGTAAAGAGCATCCTTGTTTTCCTCCCACTGTCAAATAATGGCATTGTCCTCTTTTGCAGATGTAGCAGAGAAGGACCCAGATGGGGACTGCAGGAGGCTGGCCTGGCAGAACCTGCTGCTAATGGAGAACTTGCTCAAAAAACTCAGTGTCCCTTCCTAGTTGTGGGGGGAAATTGAAAACAGAGGTGACCTCCACCTAACACACTTGCCAGCTGGGTGTTCATAGGCACTGCTGGGCCCCTTCACCAATCACCTGCCTGGAGAAGAAAAGGGGCAGGGTGTACAGCTAAAGCCAGGGAGCCCGACTTGACACCTGGACTGTGTAGTGGGGGCCAACTTAGTGAGCTATTTGCTATCCGGTACGGAGTGTACAGATGCAGGAAAATGGACTAGTGCTGCCATCCTCTCTACACCTCCCCCTCTCCAACACACTCTGCACCAGCTATTTATAGCCTTGGCAGAGTTGAATGTTCAGCTAAAAATATAATGAAGACCTCACAGCAGACTTCTCTTCAGGAAAACAGTAGGAGTGGATGTGGCCACTTACCTCATGAGGCCGGCTCTATGGTATCCCTGTAGTGAAGGGTTGAGGGTCTCCCAGCAGTCAGCCTTTGGCAGACAAGTTACCAGCCTCCTGGGAGGGATCATAGATGAGGGTTGGAAGAGACCTCAGGAGGGCATCTAGTCCAACCCCCTGCTCAAAGCAGGACCAACTCCAACTAAATAAACCCAGCCAGGGCTTTGTCAAGCCGGGCCTTAAAAACCTCTAAGGATGGAGATTCCACCACCTCCCTAGGTAACACATTCCAGTGCTTCACCACCCTCCTAGTGAAAGTGTTTCGTAATATCCAACCTAGACCTCCCCCATTGCAACTTGATACCATTGTTCCTTATTCTATCATCTACCACCACTGAGAACAGCCTAGCTCCATCCTCTTTGGAACCCCCCTTCAGTTAGTTGAAGGCTGCTATCAAATCCCCCCCCTCACTCTTCTCTTCTGCAGACTAAACAAGCCCAGTTCCCTCAGCCTCTCCTCATAAGTCATGTGCCCTAGCCCCCTGATCATTTTCGTTGCCCTCCGCTGGACTCTCTCCAATTTGTCCACATCCTTTCTGTAGTGGGGGGGCCAAAACTGGATGCAGTACTCCAGATGTGGCATCACCAGTACTGAATAGAGGGGAATAATCTCTTCCCTCAATCTGCTGGCAATGCTCCTACTAATGCAGCCCAGTATGCCGTTAGCCTTTTTGGCAACAAGGGCACACTGCTGACTCCTATCCAGCTTCTCGTCCACTGTAATCCCCAGGTCCTTTTCTGCAGAACTGCTGCTTAGCCAGTCGGTTCCCAGCCTGTAGCAGTGAATGGGATTCTTTCATCCTACGTGCAGGACTCTGCACTTGTCTTTGTTGAACCTCATCAGATTTCTTTTGGCCCAATCCTCCACTTTGTCTAGGTCACTCTGGACCCTATCCCTACCCTCCAGCATATCTACCACTCCTCCCAGTTTAGTGTCATCCGCAAACTTGCTGAGGGTGCAATCTATTCCATCGTCCAGAGCATCATTAATAAAGATGTTGAACAAAACGGGCCCCAGGACTGACCCCTGGGGCACTCCGCTTGATACCGGTCGCCAACTAGACATTGAGCCGTTGATCACTACCCGTTGAGCCCAACAATCTAGCCAGCTTTCTATCCCCCCAATCCATACTTTTTTAACTTGGTAGCAAGAATACTGTGGATTGAGTGGGATGGAGTGGTTCTTTGTAGAGGATGATTCTGGTCAAGAGTTACACATTTTGAACAGCTCCAGTGGACTCCTGCCTACTGAAAATGTGCATAACCTTAGAGCAGAGACACTGTCCACCAGGGATGGTGTGGGGGAGGAAGGGCTCTCTAGTTTCTAGTTACAAGGTGTCTTTTTCCTCAGGTGTGAATAGTCTTAATATGGTTGGAAGCGCTGCAAGCAGAGGAAGGAGACTGAGCACTTCCCATGCTGCAGTCTATACTAGCATTCTATTAAAGAGAACCTGTTGCTAAAAGCTGGCGTGTCTTGTTCTTAAAGTGGGACTGAAACAAGTTGTGCCTTAACACCAAACTACTCAATATTTGTGAAATCTCACAAAGGAAACCAGCCACTCCAACCCTCCTGTTTAGCGTCAGGTAGTATGGATTGTGTTTAGGTGGCTGCTGAAAACATTGTTTCTCGTACAGATCTCTTGCTAGGGATAACAGCAGGGACTAAGGCCATGCCTATGCTAGCATCCCCTGAGCGACATACATTTTGCTGGCATAAGCGCTTGACGAGCTGGTTTTATTATGTCGCTGGGAGAGCTCTCCCGTCGGCATAATGCAGCTACATGAGCACTTAGAGTGGTACAGCTGTGCTTCTGTAAGCTTTTAAGTGTAGACATGGCCTTAGATAAGGACATTGCTACGGTGAGATTGAGGGGGAGAGACTGACAGGTCTGATCCTGCCTCCGAGTTTAACCTAGATATTCAGTCATGAGGTAGGGGGGCTTGTCTTCTCCTTTTAGAACAAAGCCCAGTGAGAATGGTCCTGATGTTTCACTAGGAATATTTTCCCAATTAAAATCAAGCAAAGAGTATTGAACTTTATCCACTTTAAATCCAGGGTTTGGTTTGGGAAACAGGCTTCATGTTAAGAAAACTGTGTAGGATAAGTTACTCAAACTCCAACCTACGCAGGAGTGGAGGAGGTAGAATTTCTTCTTCTGTAACTGCAAGCTCTACTCCAAGTGATCCTTTGCTAAATTAAATGCAAGATCTAGAGGGACTAGTTAATAGGGAAGAAGTCTCCTACTTCTGCAGAAGGTACTGATTTGAATGTTGATAAGGCTGTGCATGACTCAGGCACTGCTGGACCCATTCTCTCATAAAATGGTAAAAAAAAGCATTGCTTCCTCGAGTTTTGACTCTCAGGGAACAGCTCACCGTGTTGTCCTAGTGGTTGGTCCTTTAACAGACCAGAGCTATCTACTATTTGAGGCCTTGTCATATCATTGCGAAGTGTGTCTTACCTAAACTGCTTTCTGTATGCATAGACAGTTAGAGCTAGACATGCTCGATTCAGCACTCACTTTTCTGCTGCTCCTGTACTCATGGGATTAGGATTATCTGATGCCTTAATTAGGATCGGACATTCATTTTTTTCCTTACAAATTTATTGAAGTATTAAAAATCTCTCTAAATTTGGACATTAAAAAAGTAAGATTAATAGCTGTCTGAGGCCCAACCTCTCCCTCTGCACTGACTTGGTGCTTGAGCTTTAACAGTTTTGCTACATAACAAATGAATCTTCTTGGTATGACCCAAGTAGACTACAGCATCAGGCTGTTCATTACTGAAGTATTTGACTTTCTGCCCTTAACAAGCCTAGACCAGGTAGCTGGGTGCTGTAGCAATGGCCAGGCTTCCTCACAGCTGTATGTGAATGTTGATAGTAAGCCATCAGGGATCCTTGACTTCATCAGCTACATCCTCTTCCACCTCCTTGTTGTCTTCCATGCTATTGTGGCGAATTCGTTCTGGGACAGGGTTCCGGTTCCAGGGGATGCCCAGCCCTCTGTGAACTGCCTCAATGGTCCGTTCATTCACATAGTAGGTCAGGTTTACACATGGAATTCTTTTCCGCATCTCCTCCAAGTATCTATAGGCCTAGGGGTAATAGATGGTAGGGTATCAGGTACGGGATGTGTTCTTGTTATTCTCATATCACAGCAATGTGGCAAAAAGCATCTAGATATGTTTCATTCAGATACAGTTTGCTAGGCTCAGACCTCCCAGCCTATTCAAACTGAGTTACCAGTGCAGGGCTGGCTTACTAGCTCCCTTCAGCTACCTGCGGGGTTTGTCCAATATTGGTATTAGCACAGAGGGTGCTGCAGTCTCAGTTCAGGCATCACACTAAACTGTTCAGTGTTGTTGTTGGGGATTCCTAGGAGGCCTGTGAGATAACTCTCTAGAGCTTCCCAGGTTAGGTAAGTGATGGATACTCACCAGCCCTTTCCAAGATTTAAAAAAAAATAAATCAAGGAATCAGGGCCTTCACTAACCCCTAAACTTTTAGTAAACCCTGGAACTTTTGCTTGTTTTTGCAGAAGAGCAATAACATGGAAACCAATCACTAGAATGATGAGAGTGTTTTGAATAAAAGCTGTGATGAGCATTGAAAACCAAAGGAAGGGAGGACACGGATTTTCCAATCCCAGCCCTCTGCCTTGATACCTGAAGCACTGTCAAGGCTAGAGATGTCAAACTTTGGTTTCAGTTTTCTGAGGGTACCCAAATTTCTCAGACCCACTTTTAAAAAAAAAAATTAGTGAAATAGAGCATTCCTGAAACAAAATATGTAAAATTGACAAGAATGTCAATTTCATTGCTCCATGGTTGAGCCTGCCAGCCCCAGGAGCTCTGGCTGGAGGCAAGGTTCTTGGTGCTGCTAGGATCCAGGGCAGCCCTGCCATTCAGATTAGTCCAGAGCCAAGGACTCTCAGGCTGCCCTACTCCTGAGCTGGGAGCCAGCTGGCCCCAGGAGCCTGGAAGCCCTAGGATCTCTGGCCCTGGAATAGTCTGTGTCATAGGGCTGCCCCAGACTCTGGGAGCCAGTCTTAGGACTTCCAGGTTCCAGCTCCAGTCGGGGCTGCCAGACTCTCTGCTGCAGAGCTGTCAATTCCAGAACACTAGCAGGTTTCCAATGGATGGATGTGTAACATTACACATTCCATTACACACGGAAACCTGTCACTGGTTCAGGAAAAGTTTGATCAAATCTGCACTAGACTTGGCAAAATGTTTTGCCCAGCGACTCATCATTTTTCAGCTAAGAACATAAGAACAGCTACACTGGGTCAGACCAAAGGTTAATCTAGCCCAGTATCCTGTCCACCGACAGTGGCCAGTGCCAGGTGCCCAAGAGGGAATGAACAGAACAGGTAATCATCAAGTGATCCATCCCCTGTCATCCATTCCCAGCTTCTGGCTAAGTTTCATCAGAAAATTTCTGAGTGGCTCTAGTCAAGACAGCTTGTAATAAACAGGTTAGTGCCCAGAGCGGGAGCGCATGATGCTCAGCACCTGGCTGTCCAGAACAGCAGGTTACTTTTAGTCCAAGGCTTGTAATCCTGTGCCATTCTGCACTCTGCTGTTTGGCACTTCCTGCTCTGAACAAATGACTCATCACTTCCCCAGATGGCTACAAGTTAATGATTTCCCATTTTTTCTGGGCCAGCCAGGTGGCTGTCGGAGGCACAGTGCAATTGCAGAGAAATGACCTACTGCTCCTCCCTCTCTATTAATGGGAATGGTTATGAGTATCCCAGGAGCCACCTCTGTATATGTTACTCTCCAAGTCTGTAAAGTAAATTTATTTCTCCCACCACAGATTAAAAATGGATTCAGTCTTGCTGCTCCTTCGGCATACCCTACACTGGGATCAAAATTGCAAGCACCAGACAGTGCTTAGCAGTGATACTTCAGCTCTCTTACAGGGCAAAAGTCAACATAAATACTCCAAGGGTAGCTGTCTACTTTGGCACCTCTACACTTGCGAAGGTTGAGTGTGCACAACAGTGAGCTGCATTCCCTAGGGATGCAAACATTTAGATTGTACACTCCTTAGGGCTTCCTTTGTCTTCCTCTATACAGCGCCAGGAACATGCACGATGCCCAAATAATAACTTACCATCTGGAATTCCTCCACCTGTAAGTAATGTTCAACCAGAAAGCCCAAGACATCGCCTAGGCGGATGGTACTGTCAAGGTCTGGCTCGTCTAGGAGAAGCTCACACTGCCTGATTGCCTCTTTGGGGTCCTCAGAGTAAACTCTAGTGAAAGAACAGGTTGAAACTGTAAATATCCCATGGGGGGGAGGAGACAGATTCTCCCTTATTGCATCTGGCTCTCAGCGGAACCACAGTTTGAGACCTGTGTATGCCCCATAGCCTCCCTTCTGTAAGATGGACATCCTCAGTATCTTAGCTCCAACTAGGAGGGTAGGCAGAGGCTTCATAAATCAGCAGATGGGGCACTCGCCTCAAGGCTACCTTCACCTTTTACTCAGAAGTCAACCTGTCATCCCCTACACCCATATGGTTCCCTAAGGCCAAAAGTCTCATGAGTGCTTTCAGAAGTAAGTCTCCTGCATGGGACTGTGTTGCTGCTAAAGCAGAGAACTTTCCTCAGATACAGATTTTCATATACAGTGTGTGCTCTGAGCACTGCAAATTACCTTCGAGCCTGGATGAATTGCTTGACCAAAGCCATCTTGCTTTGAAAAAATGCCAGTTTGCTCTCCTGCTCTACAGGGCTTCTCGTCTTTGCCTTTGACAGGCACTTGAATGCCTCAGTCAGTGCTCCCTGTGCTTTCTCATAGTTCTGGTATTCGTCGATCTCCACCTACAGAGAGAAGACAAATAAGATAAGTGTCCTGTTCCCAGCTGTCACAAACCAAACTCCTCTGAGAATGGACAGGGACATACCTGAGCACAGGCATCATAAAAGCCAGCTAAGAGGTCAAGGGCCTTTCCCTTGGTATAGAAGCTAATGATGTTCTTCATAATCTCTGGGTCCCTTCGCCAATCCAGTGACTGTAGGTAGTTGGCTGCCATGATATAAATCTCCCTCTGTCTGGAGACTCCAGCAAAAAACACTATTTTCTCCGTGTCGCCAGACTTCAGCAGTGCTCTCATTGCCTGCAAACAGGGGAGAACAATCATTACTGTTAGCAATGTAGAAACATGAGGAAGCAAGCAACCAGGCAGAGATGGGTAGAAACTCCTCCTGGATACCCTCTCTACAAACTAAGGTACAATTCTGCTGCTTCTACCAAAACACTCTTTCACACCTCTACTGCTAGAACAGGGCCTCATCCTCCCTGATTGAACTAACCTCGTTATCTCTAGCTTGCTTCTTGCTTGCAGATATATACCTGCCCCTGGAGATTTCCACTACTTGCATCCGAAGAAGTGGGTATTCACCCACGAAAGCTCATGCTGCAAAACGTCTGTTAGTCTATAAGGTGCCACAGGATTCTTTGCTGCTTTTACTCTCCCACAGAATCCCAAGGGCGGATGCCAGTTTTCTGAGCACTTATGTCCCTACCTTGGAGAGTGAACAGGGAGATTTCATGCTGATAGCAAACCCTGTGGAAGAGAGGGGCCCTGCAGGGTTTGAGCTCTGAGAACAGGCAACTCCGGGTGGGCTGGCAAGTATTATTTAACATGAGTATTTCTGTCTTAAACCAACTTGTGGTATCCCTGAGATTAGTCCCTCAAATCAATCATTTTACCTGCAGATTAGAAGTGTATTTTGGAGCTCCACACCTGCCAATACCAAGGGTACGTCTACACTACGGGATTAGTCCGAATTTACGGAATTCGATTTTATGAAANGGCAGACAGGAAATGAAAATTCAAAAGTTCGCGGGGCTTTTCCTGTCCAACTGCCCAGAGCATCCGAGTTTCGATTGCTGTCCAGAGCGGTCACAATGGTGCACTGTGGGATCGCTCCCGGAGCCCAATACCTTCGAATTCCGTCCACACTAACCCTACTTCGAACCGGCAATGTCGAATTCAGCGCTTCTCCCCTCGTCGGAGAGGAGTACAGAAACCGATTTTAAGAGCCCTCTAAGTCGAATTAAATGGCCTCGTTGTGTGGACGGGTACAAGGTTAATTCGGTATAACGCTGCTAAATTCGAACTAACATCGTAGTGTAGACCAGGCCTAAGGGATTCAAACGTTAGTACTGTAGCTTCTCCCCACCTATGTAGACTCACCTTCAGCTTGTTTCCTGCTTGAGTGTATTTCTTGGTTGCCATGTGGTAATTGCCTTGCCGCATGCAGCAATCGGCAACCTGTTCCAGCAGTTCTTTCCTAGACTCTTCAGAGAGCTCCTTTGAGTCCTTAGAGACAGTCATCTTCTCAGCCATCTCCTCTGTGATGGTCAGGTTCTGATTCAAGCAAAGCTGCAGGGCTTCATGGTACTGGTGAAGAGTGAGAGAGCAATGAACTGCTGCTAACTAAATGTTCTGCACCAGAAGGACCTCAACCACATTTAGCCGGCTAGAATTCAAGTCTCTGAGCATGCTACAACTTTTTAGCCTTTTCCAACTGTGTGAATGGGTGCATCTGAACTCTGCAAAGGCCAGATGATTAGGACTCAGACAAGCTGTGCTGCAGAATCTTAACTTCAGAGATGGCCCTGAACCAACACCCTGCAGCTGAAGACCCTGATCTTTGAGGCAACTCTGAATCTGAAAGACTAGGCTAGGCCGTAGCTATATGAGGGGCTGAGCCAAAACCCTGCATCAGGGAACTCTGAGAATTCAAAATCCAGATAGAAATTCTGCAACTAGGGATTTGTTGCAGTGTGGGAAGGGCCCAGGATGCAATCCAGCTCACTCCTGAGCTCTGCTCTTCTACAGTCACATACCGTAGAGTTCCCAGGAACACTGCAAAGGTGTTACCTTTTTGGCTGCTAGCAGCAACTCCACGGCCTTCTCGTGCTGGGCGTGTTCAATGAAGAAGTCCGAGCAGCGTGCCAGCAGGGCTGGGTCTGACTTCTCATCCAGGTCCTCGGCAATCAGCTGCAGGGCACCAAACTGCTGTGTGGCAAAAGCCAGCTCTAGTGCTTTGGAAAAGTGTCCTGCCTGCAAAACCAGAGACAGCACTTTAGTTTTTCCCTCTCTTGTACTGATTGCCAACAGGTTCCAAGGCAACAAGCCATTAGGAAAGAGACACCAGATTTCTGCAGCAGAGCTCTGGCAAAATCAGCAGCTGCTGTGCCTCCAGTCCTTTCCTCCTTGATCAGCAGGCTCTGTATGAAGGTCTCCATTAGTTACTAAGGCCAATGAACCCAACCTGAGGTGCAGAGAAACATACAGTAGCCCTTCCCAGCTGCCGTCACCTACATGCCTGCCATTCTGCTGCAGAGCTACCACACTATAAATTCAGAGAGTGGGGACCTACTGGCTGGCCAGAGACTCAGAGGATTCTCTGTATTCTGCCTCTAGTATAGCACTTGGTGCAGAACTTGTCTGCTCAACTTCAGCAGGCAGACAGAGGAAAGGAGGGTTGCACAGCTAAGTAGCAACCCCTATTAATTGATATATAAAAAGCACTGATTGCCTGTGCTGGGAGTCTCCTGCAGTGATGCAGCGCCTTCCCCACCAATACTGTCTTGTAGTGAATGCAGGCTGATTTATTGGCATTGGACAAATGCGGCTGGAGGCTACAAAGTACAAGAGTGAGTTCATCTCCCAGACGTCATCTGAAATGTGATGTATGTCACAAGTGAAGTGAAATAGGTGGACTCAATCAAGTCCCCTGGGAACACATATTGATATTACCAAAGCCATCACTCAGTTTGATACTGATTAAAGATTAAATATGATGAAATTTAATAAGGACAAATGCAAAGTACTCCACTTAGGAAGGAACAATCAGTTGCACAATACGAAATGGGAAATGACTGCCTAGGAAGGAGTACTGCAGAAATGGATCTGGGGGTCAGAGGATCACAAGCTAAATATGAGTCAACAATGTAACACTGTTGCCCGCTCTCTTCCCCCCCCAGCAAACATAATTTTGGCATGTATTAGCAGGAGTGTTGTAAGCAAGACACTGGAAGTCATTCTTCTGCTCTACTCCACTCTGATAAGGCCTCAACTGGAGTATTGTGTCCAGTTCTGGGTGCCACATTTCAGGAAAGGTGGACAAATTGGAAAAAGTCAACAGCAACAAAAATGATTAAAGGTCAAGAAAACATAACCTATGAGGGAAGACTGAAAAAATCGGGTTTGTTTAGGATGGAGAAAAGAAGACTGAGGGGGGACATAACAGCTTTCAAGTACGTAAAAGGTTGTTACAAGGATGAGGGTGAAAAATTGTTCTTGTTAACCTCTGACGATAGGACAAGAATTAATGGGCTTAAATTGCAACAAGGGAGGTTTAGGGTGGACATTAGGAAAAACTTCCTATGGGGTAGTTAAACACTGGAATAAATTGGCTAGGGAGGTTGTGAATTTCCATCATTGGAGGTTTTTAAGAAGAGGTTAGACAAACACCTGTCAGGGATGGTCTAGTTATTAGGTAGTCCTGCCTTGATTGCAGGGGACTGGACTAGATGACCTCTTAAGATCCCTTTCCATCCTACACTTTTATGATTCTGTTATTAGAACAGCAAGTACTGCTGCAGGTCAGTTTGAGGGGCACTGGCAGAGCTGTAGAGAGGGCCCAGGAATGGATTAACAAGGGGTGCTGCACATCAGGATTGGATTGACCAGAATGGATGCAGATAATCAGGTATTCAGCTGTCCACTGTAGTGTCTTGGTCTCAATTGAAAGCTTTATACTTTGCTGAGTCAGAGTTACCTTGTGGTACAACATGACTGCTCTGTCCATTTGTTCCCCCTTCTCTTCATAATAGCAGGCTGCCTCTATCATGTCTTCTGGGGAACTCAGCAGAGCCAGATTCATCAGCTGGTCATCCAGATTGTTCTCCTACTCAAAAGTAAAGATCCATCTTCAAGCAAATACTCTATCTATGATTACTTCCAGCACAGCAGACTTTATAGTGCCATTAATTACCTACCCTACAGTTTGATAGTGCCACCCATTACCACTGTATCTGACCACCTTCCATATAAAATCTATAGCAACAGCAAAGTCCCTAGTGAACTTCATGGAGTTTCTGGTCTTCCCTTTTGTGGGGTCAAAACTCTGCTTGGGGCAGGATTTTTGGTTTGTTTGTTGTTGATTTGTTTATTTCAGGAGAGTTTTTTTTTGGGGGGGGGTGTACTTGGGCTCTAAAGGGGTGTCAGTATTGTGAGTGTCGCATTACAGACCCCTTCTCTCCTAGAAGGTGTGGGTAGAAACCAATATCATCAACTACACAGTTATATAAGCAAGCAGTATGTCATACTTTACATAATTCACAGGTTGGCTACGTTTCCTGATGTACATGGCCTGAGAGATGCCATTAGACTCATAGACTTTAAGGTCAGAAGGGACCATTATGATCCTCTAGTCTGACCTCCCGCATGATGCAGGCCACAAAAGCTGACCCACCCCCTCCTGGAATAATTCTCTCCCTTGGTGGTGAGCTCTTTGCATTCAGGTTTACATGCTGTCGTACCTTACACAAGCGGATGGCATTGTTAAATGCCTGGGCCCTAGTGTAGAAGTGCACAGCCTGCTTGATTTCATCCTGGCTCTCGTACTGGCGGGCCAGGTGATAGGATGCTGCCCAGTTTCCTGTTTCATTCGCTATTTCAGCAGCCTGAAAAGAGAGCCAGACCCTTCACATCATGCCCAGATTAAACACAAGAATGTGGACTCTCCTGGGAGCAGTGGGAAGCAGGCTGCCTTACCTTCTGGATGTTGCCCTGAAAGCAGTAAACACGGACCAGGGAGAAATAATCCTGAGCTAACTCATAGTATCTTAGTGCGGATTCCATATCTGACTGGCTCTCCAGATACTGTGCCCACCATTTCCACAAGCTCCTAGAAAAGAAACAAAATAAGTGATGATGATGATGGTAATTAATCATTGGAACACACTACCAGGGGAAGTGGTGGATTTTCTCTCTCTTGAAGTCTTCAAATCAAGACTGGCTACCATTCAAGAAGATGTGTTTTAGTCAAACACAAGTCATGGAGCTCAATACAGGGGAAACTGGATGAAAGTCTCTGGCCTGTGTTACTCAGCTCTCTCAGTCACAACTCTAGTAGCACTAGCTCGCCAACACAATACAGTGGGGCCCCTTCTAATGAACAAGATTCATGACCAAAGCAGACAAATGAACAAACTTCCAGCACTGCATGGTATAATGCATTAGCAAAAGTGTTCCCTACTAGCAATGTTTCCTCTCTATTGAATTAACCTGGAAATCTGAACACCTGGCAGGAAAGTGTTAAAACAAGTAATCTCAAACCTGAAACTCCCCCCTCAGGATACCACTCCTTCACACACTTCAGGTAAGGAAGGATGTAACATGGCACTAACTTATCTTTCATCTTGTTGACATAGATCTCCAAGGCTTGTAAATCTTCAGAGAGCATCCTGGGCACCTCAAACCTATGTGTGTCCGATTTCTCATAGCTGTGTAGAAAAAGGGCACATTAGATGGTGGATATCAGTGCTTTGTGGCAAACTGCTCAACTGCTATGTTAATCCATTTTATTTTAGTTCTTTAGTCTCTAGAATTAACAACAATACTAATAATACTCTGTCCTTATAGAGTGCTTTTCATCAACTGCAGGAACAGTGCTGGCCCCCGAGTGCCAATACGCCAAGGAAAAATAAAGGCCAAGATGCTCCAAGGTGTGGAGATCACTGAGATAAAAATGGGTGCAGAAAAATCAAAAATCTTATTTGGACCAAAGAGCCAACATGCACATCGAAGCCCCCAAAATACCTAGCACAGCTTGTACCAGGAATGATTGGGAGGCTGGGTAAGAGATGGTAAAGGATATTCAATACAGATCTTGTCTCCTCACCTCATACACAAGTCTTCATATTGCTTGCTCATCTCCACTGCAATTTCACTCTCTAACCCACAGCTGGAAGGTTGCTCCTTTAACTGTACTAACCTATCTGCAACTTTCTCCCCTCCTTCTTCCCCATTAACTGAATCACATCTTCTGCTCACATCACCTCACACACAAAACCCTTCTTTACTCCTGAGCTAGAGCATGTTGTGACCTTACACAATAAGGGAACCATGCATAAAATAAAATTTAAACTAGTATGATGCATTCTAAAAACAACAACTTCCCCACCAACTTTCCCAGGATCTCAGCAGCCACTGAAAAGAATTCTGGGTGCCACATAAGCATCAGGTTCATAACACATGAGCCACAATGAATCCCTGGGGTGCCAGGTGGGTCAAGAACTCTCCAACACAAGGGCTTATGCATACAACAAGGCGCAAAAGGGAAGGCTGGTCTAGTGGTTAAAAGCATAGGATTTGGAGACAGGAATCCAAGTTCTAGTCTTGACTCCACTGCAGACTTTCCATATGAACTTGGGCAAGTCAGTTAACCTCTCTGTGTCTCAGTTTCCCCCATTGCCAGGTTTATTTCAATAATAGTTTGAGATCCTCAGATGAAAGGTGGCAGAAAAGGGGAAAAAATGGTTATCTGCCAGTAGCAGGCACCCTCCAGACAGCCCTACTAATTTTGCCTCTGCTGTCCACAGCAGTGTGCTAAAACTCAGGATTTATTGTGTTCAGAACTAAGCTCTAGGTGCTCGGCCTTTTCTACAGGAAGCTGCTTACTAGTTGAGTGCAAGATTGCACTCTGCAGTGGCCTCCAGATGTTTGGCGTAGTTGTAGTATGTGGTGCGCAGGTGAACCCGATCATGAGTCTCAGCTACTTCCATAGCTTTCTGCCACTGGTCAGAAGCCTGGTAGAACATGTTCAGGAGGTCGTAGCGCTTGCAATTCTTGTACAGCCGCTCTGCATCTTCCTGAAAGGAGAACGAACAAACAGTGAAAAGTTATCTGGATTTGATGAGTACTTTACAGGGATTATATCTAAGCAGTAATGAGTGATAGCTTTCTAATTGCCTTCTATGATGAGATAACTGGCTCTGTGGATATGGGGAAAGCGGGGGATGTGATATATCTTGACTTTAGCAAAGCTTTTGATACGGTCTCCTACAATATTCTTGCCAGCAAGTTTAAAAAGTATGGATTGGAAGAATCATAGAATATCAGAGTTGGAAGGGACCTCAGGAGGTCATCTAGTCTAACCCCCTGCTCAAAGCAGGCCTAATCCCCAACTAAATGGACTATAAGGTGGATAGAAAGCTGGCTAGATCGTCGGGCTCAACGGATAGTGATCAACAGCTCAATGTCAAGTTGGCAGCCAGTATCAAGTGGAGTGCCCCAGGGGCCAGTTTTGTTCAACATCTTCATTAATGATCTGAATGATGGGATGGATTTCACCCTCAGCAAGTTTGCGGATGACGCTACGCTGGGGGGAGAGGTGGATAGGGTCCAGAGTGACCTAGACAAATTGGAGGATTGGGACAAAAGAAATCTGATGAGGTTCAACAAGGACAAGTGCAGAGTCCTGCACTTAGGACGGAAGCATCCCATGCACTGCTACAGGCTGGGGACCAACTGGCTAAGCAGCAGTTCCGCAGAAAAGGACCTGGGGATTACAGTGGACGAGAAGCTGGATATGAGTCAACAGTGTGCTCTTGTTGACAAAAAGGCTAACGGCATATTGGGCTGCATTAGC
Organism: Platysternon megacephalum; assembly: GCA_003942145.1. Classification (NCBI taxonomy): domain Eukaryota; kingdom Metazoa; phylum Chordata; order Testudines; family Platysternidae; genus Platysternon; species Platysternon megacephalum. Next base: position 1,898,602 of record QXTE01000146.1, read on the forward strand.
AGGAGCATTGCCAGCAGATCGAGGGAAGTGATTATTCCCCTCTATTCGGCACTGGTGAGGCCACATCTGGCGTATTTCGTCCAGTTTTGGGCCCCCCATTACAAAAAGGATGTGAACAAATTGGAGAGTCCAGCAGAGGGCAACAAAATGATTAGGGGGCTGGGGCACATGAATTACAAGGAGAGGCTGAGGCAACTGGGCTTATTTAGTCTGCAGAAGAGAAAAGTGAGGGGGGATTTGATAGCAGCCTTCAACTAACTGAAGGGGGGTTCCAAAGAGGATGGAGCTAGGCTGTTCTCAGTGGTGGCAGATGACAGAACAAGAAGCAATAGTCTCAAGTTGCAGTGGGGGAGGTCTAGGTTAAGTATTAGGAAAAACTATTTCACTAGGAGGGTGGTGAAGCAGTGGAATGGGTTACCTAGGGAGGTGGTGGAATCTCCATCCTTAGAGGTATTTAGGCCCAGCTTGACAAAGCCCTGGCTGGGATGATTTAGTTGGTGTTGGTCCTGCTTTGAGCAGGGGGTTGGGAATATCAGCATTGTGACTGAGAAACTGGATGTTTATGTGAAAGAAAGCACTCAGATCACAGCATTTACTGGGTGATATTAACCAGGGGTGGGAGTGACATGAGCAGCCACCAGTCATAAAACTCTGATTGTGACACAACACTCAGCCATATTGGAGTTACTCGCTGGCATAACCATTCTGGGCTGCGGTAGGAGAGACCCATTACCCCAGTTAAGGAGTTTGGGAGAGCTTTGCTCACTTTGTAGCTGTTTTCTCACCAACAAGGATTCAGCACTTAGAGAACCCTCTCATTCCACATTAGGTCCCTGAGACATGGATTATGTTCTTAGATTATTAATGCAGACCAAAACCTGATGCCTTTACTTATGCCAAACTTCCACTGACTTCATTTAGAGTTAGAGCCTTAGGATTTGGCCCATGGTGACACAAGCAATAAACAAATTTAAAACTGCTATTTTTAATCTTTGAGATGGACTCCTGGGTCAAGGACTTTTCCTGCCCCACCCAACTGCTTTCCAGCTGAGCTCTGTATACAATAATGGAGATACACTGTGGCAGGACAGAAGGAGCAATTTCTGTTTCCTCCTGATTCCCATTTCTTTTCAGAGAAAAATAAACCATAGATATGGAAGAGTCCTGTTAGGTCCTATTCTAGACCCTCTCCTTGCTAATGCAGGATTGTTTTCTACAGAACATTTGCTAGTGTTTTTCCCCAAAGTAGTTTTAAATGTCCGAGCAACTGTCATGAAGCTTTTTACAAATATCCAGCCTGAATTTTCCTAGTTACGCCTTTATACCACCCAGAACAATTCCTCCACCATTCATACCCTTCAAATATTTGTAGGTTGTTAGCACATTCAGATCTTAACCAAATTCTACATATTCAACTCTTTCAAATCTTTCCTCTTGTATATGAATCCATTTCAGGATCCTAACAATTTGAGTTGCTTTTCTCTGAACTTCCTCCTATTCATTAATATTTTTCTGGCAATGAGATGCTTAAATTTGAAAGCAATACTCCAGCTGCAGTTGCACCATGATGTGTAGACAGACCATGAAATCAAAGCTCCAAGATGTGGTGCCTCTGAAAACAGCGCCCAAAATTGCAATTTCTTATCTAATTCATGGTCTCCTATGAACCTTGGGTTCTGTCAGCTGTGCTGCTTTCCAGCTTTCTACTCCCCACTGAGTATGATTTTCCTAGATGTATTAACTTGTATTTTTCCAAGATATATTTTCTTTTCATTTTCTACCCATATTTCTACCCTCTTGGACCCTTTATTATTTCTGCCCTCCCTGGTAGTTGCAATGCTTCTCAATTTAGTATCATCTGTGAATTTTGTTAAAACGCTGTTTAGTCCTTCTTATACAGATCATTAATGGAGACATGAAATAAGAGCTAACCTGGTACCAGTACATGGCTGCTTATCATTATCCTTACTTTACAGTTCTCCAGCTAGTTTTCAGTCCACATGACAATGTGACTCTCAAAGCCAGTTTAGGTCCCAATTTTACTGGTGGAGTAAAGATACTATTCAAAGGGCTTGTCTAGACTCTCATAAAAGGTGTCCAAAGGGCAAGTTGTATTTTAACATGCCTTAGCTGGTGGAGGGTGAACTGCTGGCTACTCGCTAGGTTTCTCCTCTACCACCTAACACATGTTAAAATACAACTTGCCTTTTCTACACTCCAGTTTGAAAACGTGAGTTAAAATGTTTTAGCTAACCCATTTTAAGAACACCATTTATTTTAGCCTAGACAAGTCCAGAGTGATTAAGGACAGCAGAATCAAGCCCTAAGGTTTGTGAGACAGCATATCAAATGTTCCACAACAGTCCAAATATATATTACCTAAATAATGTTTTCCTCATCCGGTATTTTTAATGCTATATATGTTTTTTAAAAACAATCATGTTTGCCTGGGAAGATTCATTTGTTATAAACCTATGCTGTTTATGTCTCATTATTCTGTAATCTCTAGAGGTCTAATTCAGCCACTCTCACTCATATTGAGTACTGCCCATAATGTTGACTGTAGAACAAGGTCCTACTCAAGGTGAGTAAGTGGCATAACTGGGCCCTACATGTTTAGAAGGTGCACTCCACCCCCATTATTATTTGTTTCAGTATTTCAATAGTGGTAGAAGTTTGACTTGCAAGAAAATAACTGTCAGAATCGCCCCTCTTTACTTTTTAGAAAATTAGTATTGCATTTACTTTTCTCCAAGATTTTTGCACCCTGCCCAGACTTTGCAAAAATACTTGTCATTAGTTACATTGTCTTCACATGCGAGGACGCATGCATATCTCACTCAGATTGCTGACTGAGTCTGGACTTTGCTTATTACTAGCAAATGGGCAAGTTGCCACAGTAAACCCTACCAGCATGCCCAGCTGAATCGCCAACATGGCCACTCTGGCTTCCACTTCTGGTTCTTGTTCCGCCTCCCTTAATGCCTTAGCTCCTCTGGCATGACCCATGTTTCCGAGGCAAACTTTGGCAACATCCAGCCTCTGCGTCTTCACACACATGCGAGCCATATTCTCCCAGACTGCCTCACTACAAGAAATGAGAAGGCAAAGGGGATTTGTTATCCTGAAGAACCTCCCCACACAATAGAAACAGGGATGGGATTTGCTGGAGAAAAGCTTTCTCCAGTCCAGTACAAGGACAGTCTTCAATGTATGCAGAGAATTTGAAAGAGGCAGTGAGAGGGGGAAAAAGCAGTCTGTTAGAACTTTTACACTTACTGTATATAGGCAAACGGATACACTATCAGAAGAGCTTGCACACACTTGCTGTGTGGGGACTAAGAGAAATAAAGATGGGCTTCAGACACAAAGATCAGGGCAAGAGCTGAGCTTTCACCAAGTTAAGAGGGTACTGAAAATAATAAATAATATATGGAGATATACCTATCTCATAGAGCTGGAAGGGACCCCGAAAGGTCATTGAGTCCAGCCCCCTGCCTTCACTAGCAGGACCAAGTACTGATTTTTAACCCAGATCCCTAAGTGGCCCCTTTGAGGATTAAACTCACAACTCTGGATTTAGCAGGCCAATGCTCAAACCACTGAGCTATCCCTCTCCCCAAACTAGGATTTTGTTTCAGACATCTCTAAACAGAAGCAATTATATTTATACAGACATTTATTATGCAGCCTCTGGGTGAATTTGCATAATTTAAAATGTAAAAATTAATGATAATGCCTACAACTGGTAGCAATAGTCTCCAGCCAGGTACTGCCTATCATTTAAAAACAATCTACACAAAACTCAAGAAAACTCTTGGGTATGCAGATAAGTCTTCCCCTGTGCTGTGAAGCTCAGTGAGCTGGGACTCTGGGGAATTGAATGCAGTTCTTGTGCTGAGGTCTTTGCACTGAAAATGCTCGGCTGCCAGTCTTCCACAGTTCAAGCCAGTAGTCGCATATCAGCTAAACTCAATAGTCAGGATGATGCATAGGAAATATCTGACCAACTATTGTGTCTTAATTTAAAACTCAGTCAGAAATCCCAAAGATGCACTAACAGCCAGCTCTGGAATGTTTTTCTTTCTTTTGATCCTGTGGTGCATAGGAGTGAGAATTTCCCAATGCTAACACACTGATCTGAAAAGAGCCATTAGCACTATGAAATCTCTATAAAGCTATAGAAATGACAGTTTTTGCTAGATGCTATCCTCACATCCAGCATTGAAATTAAGGAATAAATACCAGGACACAAACATTTCATGGTAGATCTCATATTACACCTGAGGCTATTTAAAACAAAAAAACAAACAAAAATCCCAGAGACAAAATTGACTTTTGTTCAGTCTGTACAGCACCTAGCACAATGGGGTCCTGGTCCATGAGGGTTGCACCTGGGCACTACAGCAATACTCTCTATAAATACATCCAGGGGGGAAACACCAGGGAGGCGCCAGAGCAATTTAAGCTAAAGGACAATGCTGGCACAAGAACAATTGGATATAAACTGGTCATGAACAAATTCAGGATGGAAATTAGAAGAAGGTGTCTAACCATCAGAAGGGTGAGGTTCGAGAACAGCTTCCCAATAGGAGTTGTGGGGGCAAACAACTTATTAGCTTTAAGAGAGAACTGGACAAATTCATGAGTCTAGTTGTATGACAGGGTTGGTTGTGATGGTGGGGATGAGGTCCCTTCCAATTTATGTTTTATGTTCCTAAAGCTCAAGTTTCAGGGCTACAGCTGGTCACCAGAAGGGGTCAAAAAAAGGATCCTCCCCCCTCCTCCCCCCGCAGTGTATTCTGGGTTTTTTAATCATCTTCCTCTGAAGATCAGTGATGACCATTGTCAAGGTTCCTTCCCCACTCTGAACTCTAGGGTACAGATGTGCGGACCCGCATGAAAGCCCCCTAAGCTTATTTCTACCAGCTTAGGTTAAAACCTGGTACTCTGCCACCACCAAGTGATTTAACAAGAAACAGGAAAAGGACCACTTGAAGTTTCTCTTCCCCCAAAATATCCCCCCAAGCCCTTACACCCCCTTTCCTGGGGAAGCTTGAGAATAATATCCTAATCAATTGGTTACAAAGTGATCAAAGACCCAACCCCCTGGATCTTTGGACAATGGAAAGATCAGTCAGGTTCTTAAAAGAAGGATTTTATTAAAAAGAAAAGGTAAAAATCATCTCTGTAAAATCAGGATGGAAAATGACTTTACAGGGTAATCAGATTCAAAGAGCCCAGAGGAACCCCCTCTAGCCTTAGTTTCAAAGTTACAGCAAAACAGGGATAAACCTCCCTCTAGCAAAGGAACATTCACAAGTTTAGAAAAACAAAGATAAACTAATACGCCTTGCCTGGCTATTGCTTACAAGTCTGAAATATGAGAGACTTGTTCAGAAAGATTTGGAGAGCATGGATTGATTAGTCCCAAGAGCGAACAACACCAAAACAAAGAGCACAAACAAAAGCCTCCCCCGCCCCCCCAGATTTGAAAGTATCTTGTCTCCTTATTGCTCCTTTGAGTCAGGTGTCAGCCAGGTTACCTGAGCTTCTTAACCCTTTCCAGGTAAAAGGATTTTGGTGCCTCTGGCCAGGAGGGATTTTATAGTATTGTATACAGGAGGGTTGTTACCCTTCCCTTTATAGTTATGACAACCATGGTTGGAGATGGGACACAGGACAGGGTGGTCCAGAGCTCTGAGGTGGAACCAAGTATTCTCTCTCTCACGCTTAGCTGGCTGGTTTTGACTTACATGGTCAGGGTCGAACTGATCACGATCTGTGGGGTCAAGAAGGAATTCCCCCCAGGTCAGACTGGCAGTGACTTGGTGTTTTTTAGCCTTCCTATGCAGCGTTTGGGTGCGGGTCACTTGCGGGATTATTTGGGTGTATCTCATTTAATCAATTCCCTGATATTGCAGGGGCTTGGGCACTAGTGCACCTTAGTCCCTCCTATTCTCTGCCTGTGGCATAGAACAGTCTAATCTCCTGCAAACTGTAATACTTTGATCTCATTTTGGTTGTTGGGTTTAGTGTGTGGGTGCTTGGTGGACCATGGTATGCAGGAAGTTAGACTAGATGATCTGGTGGCCCCTTCTGGACGTAAACTCTATAACTAATAACAGCAACAACTTAAAGTATAATCAATTTCAAAAAGATGAATTAAATGCAGGATCAAGTCCTGCACCTGCACCTCAGTCTCCTTTGCAGGTTTTGTGGTTTTACAATCACATTTTTCTATTTAAAAAAAATGTTTTTCTCTTCCCTCTTGCTGTGGGAAAGACACACACAAACAGGAGAAACTGACTAAACAGGAAACAGCAAAACAGACTAGACACAACCTACCCTCAAACACATATAGTGGAAAACATTGAAAAAAAAAACACAGAAAAATGTTTTCCCCCTAATCTTTCCAATGGGAAGATTGTGTGTTACTTGTAACAACAACAACAGGTACAAAATTTCCATGCTGATGTCCTTTTAAATACAGGAGATACCTTTAAATCAGGCCTAGGATTTTACAGAGAAAATTAAACAGAAAAAGATCAGAAATAATAAGTCACAGGCGAATTTTCCATGGTTCAGAGGTTTGGTTCAGTTAAAGTGCTAAAATGTTTGTTTAGATGCTTATACAAATTTATTGCATCTGCATTGCGAGGACTGGACATGATGTAAAAACAGCCTCCTCTTGCATTACATTGACATGTCCAATCCCTGCCAGAAACCAAAAGGTGCATGAAAAAAAGAAAATTAATTGGGGGTGGGGGAGGGGGGAGAGAGATGAGTGAAAAGCCTTATAAAAGTTTCAGGGCCAGATCCTCAGCTACTGTAACTCAGTGTATCTCCACTGATCACAGCTATGCTGATTTACATCAGCTGAGGATCTGGCCCTCCATCAAGTTTTGGGAGATGGTTTGGGTATTTTACCTGAATGACTGTCAGCAACAAAAACTAAAACTAGCAACAGCTGAAGAAAATACTTTAAAAAACTAGGCTGCATTTGGGTATCATCTTTGTAACTCGTTTGGATAAACAAAAAGAACAAAGCACATAATCAATAAAAAAATAAGCTATCAACACAGGAACTAAAGACATGTGCATGAGTGTATTTCATTAAAGGAGAAATATACAAGTTCATGTGATTCATTTTATGAAGGCTGTAGGATGCTAACAGAAGCTGCCAATTGCTGCCTTAATCTGTCTAGTGGAACAGGATTACATGTTGGGGTTTATCAGTCTGAAGACAGCATATCTTTGAAAGGGAATAAAGATATTAAGAGTCTGACTTGCCCATGTCCCACAATGTAAAGTCACTGAATTCAAAAAACAGGAGACTATTCAAGCAATCCTATCTAGAATCACAGATAGATCATGTTTCTGATTAACTCAGTCACTGCCATACTAACACCCCCTCACCCCTCCACTCCTTCATTTTCATACCATTTCAAGAATAAATTGATAGACTCTCTAGCAGTATGTCATTAAAGTGACATTAAGTAAGTAAAGTGGCTATTAAGGAATAGTGACAATAAGGAAAACACCACACTAACTCATGGTTTATATGAAGATATCCAGGATGCCATACATTGTCAGGTAATCAGGGGAACCCTTCAGGATCTAAATACTCCCTCCCCCAGCATTGGACAGCTCAGCAGGAGGTGGATTGCACACACCAACTTCAGCACTGAAGTCAAATTTGGCTGGACATATCTGACCTTTGGAAATGTGTATTTTGGTTAAGTGGCATTTGGGTAATTGAAGATTGACTCTACTGACACAAGGAAATATTAACACCATTTGGGAAATTCATAACATTGCAATGGACATGCTAAGAGCAGGGCCGGCGCAACCCATTAGGCGACCTAGGCGGTCGCCTAGGGCGCTGCTATTTTGGGGGCGCCGGCGCCCCGTCCGTCCGTTCAATTTTGGGGGCGGGACCTTCCGCCGTTGCTGTTGGGGGCGGCATTTCGGGGGCGGGACCTTTCGCCGCCTAGGGCGCCGGAAGAGCTGGCGCCGCTACTGGCTAAGAGCAGGCCACAAACACGAGTCTGGATCTGTCTATGAACATACTGCCTACCCCCTTTGATCACAGTGCTCCCTACCCCCCTATCCCTCAGAACAACTGAGAGAATGTTTTGTCTAACTAATCTGAACCTCATCCATAAAAAGGAGTTCACATTTTCCTGGCAGAACTAAGACCTCTTTGTATGAACTGGGTTTAGATTCCATAGTGAAACCCTCTTCCAGCCCTATCCTGGAGTTGCAGCAGAGAGTGCTTCTTTTCTGACGGCACCTACCTCTCAACAAGAGCACTCTCCATGGTAGGGATTTATGCCTGTGTGCCTTCATGCTTCCTTGCTACAGCACTTTGTGGAAAATCAGCTTGCATTTTTATTTCCAGCAGCTAAACTCTGCACTCCATGCACCACACTCTGCCACAGGCCATGAAAACTGCAACTAAATCCTCATCCTGACATGTTTGTGGGCATCATGTTTTTGGCATATAAGAAAGTAAAAGGTTTTACTAACTTCCCTTGTATTTCACAGTTAACATCACCCCACATTTTAACCAGTTATGTTTGCCTAAAGGAACTGATCAACCAAAATACATCCACTCCCAATGCGGGTGATGCACTTGGTTTTTTTTTTTGTTTTGTTTTGTTTTTGGTGGCAAAAATGGCCTCATATGCATAAAAAATTGATATAAAGCGTGGCATCTGAAAATCTGTATCAGTATCTTACATCTAATAGTATCTCTTACCCCCAAAGGATCCCAAGTGTTTTGCAAAAATAAACTGATATACAAACTATACATAGGATTTCTATATCCACCACTGAAATGCAGCTACATCTAGGTTGGAACACTGGAGCTGTTTAACAACACACAGAAACACAAACGAGTGTAGGTCAGTAAGTGAGAAATATTGTATTCATCTGAAACTGCAGGGGGAATTCAGGGAGGGATATTGTATCTCCCAGCATTGAAATATGGCCAGGACACTGGGATTAACCCTTCCACAACTCTTGCAAACTGGCCATGGAATCTTTAATGATCCCAGATGGCCAATGTGACGGGTTTCCCCCAGGGTGCCACCTGAAACTGGGGTACCACTGAGCCCTCTGACCCACGCGCCTGGGCTCCCATTCACACTGTACTGCTGTGACAAGTTGCAAAGCCCTCCAGCCTGCACTTTCACCAGCATTCACACAGATAGGGACACACCCAGCTGCAGTTACATGCAGGCTCTCTAACCATCAGCTTCCCAGCCTAGAATCCCACAGCACTACCATCCTGCCCTGGTCAAATCTGGCCAGTATATGAGTTTAATACCTGGTCCGCCTCTCCCTCAATGTGGGGAGGACAATGCACACTTGTGGTAACCAAGCAGAGATTTCCCCCAAGCATTCCAGTCAAAGCTCACTGGTTTAGATTAAAACAAAACAAGTTTATTAACTACAAAAGATGGATTTTAAGTGATAGCAAACAGATCAAAGCAGCAGCAAAGAATCCTGTGGCACCTTATAGACTAACAGAGGTTCTGCAGCATGAGCTTTCGTGGGTGAATACCCACTTCTTCGGATGCAAGTAGTGGAAATCTCCAGGGGCAGGTATACATATGCAAGCAAGAAGCAAGCTAGAGATAATGAGTTTAGTTCAATCAGGGAGGGTGAGGTCCTGTTCTAGCAGTAGAGGTGTGAAAACCAAGGGAGGAGAAACTGGTTCTGTAGTTGGCAAGCCATTCATAGTCTTTGTTTAATCCTGAGCTGATGGTGTCAAATTTGCAGATGAACTGAAGCTCAGCAGTTTCTCTTTGAAGTCTGGTCCTGAAGTTTTTTTGCTGCAGGATGGTGACCTTAACATCTGCTATTGTGTGTCCAGGGAGGTTGAAGTGTTCTCCTACAGGTTTTTGTATATTGCCATTCCTAATATCTGATTTGTGTCCATTTATCCTTTTCCTTAGAGACTGTCCAGTTTGGCCTATGTACATAGCAGAGGGGCATTGCTGGCATATGATGGCGTATATTACATTGGTGGATGTGCAGGTGAATGAACCAGTGATGGTGTGGCTGATCTGGTTAGGTCCTGTGATGGTGTCGCTGGTGTAGATATGTGGGCAGAGTTGGCATCGAGGTTTGTTGCATGGATTGGTTCCTGAGTTAGAGTTACTTTGGTGCGGTGTGCAGTTACTGGTGAGAATGTGCTTCAGGTNTGTGGTCATATGCCCTTGTAGAGTCATAGCAGCCATCACTCACAGGCTGTCTGTAGCGTTCTCAGGAAGGCTCACCAGGTGGGGGATAAGCTTCTCCTAAGGCTTATTGTTTTTCCTAATGGCCGGTTACCTTGAATAGGCCCTTCACCACCTACTATCTAGACCGAAAACATCTTGTTTAGTGGGCATTACACAGGTGTAACTACATTTGAAGTACAGATACATAGGCCTTGTCTACACTACCAAATTTTGTCGCCAAAACTGCCCTTTGTTGACCAAAACAGTGAGTGCATACACACTGTGAGGCAACTTTTGTTGGGAAAAATGCCTGGTTTTGGCGACAAAATACATCCACCCTCAAGAGAGATTTACGTCTTTTTCCTCTACATTTTTGTCAACAAAGTGCCAGTGTAGACACCATGCTTCACTTCATCGCTTTAATTGGCCTCCAGGAGGTGTCCCACTACACCCATCCTGACTGCTCTGGCCAGCAGTTTGAACTCCACTGCCCAGCAGCCAGGTAAACAACCATTTGCCCCTCCCCCTTAGAAGCCCTGGGAATTTTTGAAATTCCATTTCCTGCTGGCTCATCGCATCTTCCCAGGTGACCATGGCAGGTTATCGCAGCAAACGCTCTCCCGCTTGGACCATTGCACAGCTGTTGGATCTGCCCAGTATATGGGGAGAGGAGGCTGTGCAGTCCCAGCTGCACTTGAGCCATAGGAATTGGGATACCTATGGGCAGATTTCTCGAGGCTTGTGCGAAAAGGGCTATGATCGGGACACGCTGCAGTGCAGAGTGAAGATAAAGGAGCTGAGGCAGGTGTACCATAAGGCGAGGGAGGCAAACCATCACTGAGGTGCATCACCTAAGACCAGCCGGTTCTGTAAGGAGCTGCATGCTATCCTCTGTGGCGACTCCACCTTCATCACCAAGAGCCTTGTGGATACTTTGGAGGGCACAGAGGTGGCGGAAAGAGGACCTAACCCAGAGGATGAAGTTACTGATGAAGAGGTGGAGTTATATGAGGAATGGCAGCTCCCGGTGGGGTCAGCCGGTGGGGCAGACAGCCAGGAACTGTTCTCCACTCCAGAGGTGTCTAACCAATCTCAGCAGTTGCTCTCCAGGGAGCAAGAAGTAGGAGATGAGATGCCTGGTAAGTGGCTGTGGCTTGTGTAGTGCGGAGGTGGGTTCAGGACATAGAAATGTGGGAGGCTGGCTGTGTTTCTGTGAGCTGGACATTTCCCTGTGTACTTAATCGGTACAGTGGAACAGGGTGTTGATGCACACCGAGATCTCATGGGAATCCTCCAGAGAGATCTCCAGGAAAGTTTCCTGGAGGTACTCAGTAATCCTCTGCCGAAGGTTCCGTGACAGAGCTACTTTGTTCCTTCCCCCATTGTAGGAAACTTTCCTCGCCATTCGGCAATCACTTGTGCAGGGACCAAAGCGGCACATATGCAAGCAGCATAGGGAGCAGGGCGGAAGCCACAAGCATGGAGTAGATGTACCCTTGTTTCCCTGCTTACCCTTAGCAGTGAGAAGTCTTCTAAAATGACCCCCGCCTGTGGAAAAGTGTAGGAGAATTTTATAATTTGTTCCCTAGAATTCTGCACCATGACCCTTACAAAGAGTGTGTGCTCTTTTCCCCATGTTGAGCATTCCCCCCCCCCCCCAACACTCACCATGCTTTGGGTGTTCGCAGAGATGTGTGCCTGGCTAGGGTCAGTGACAAAGCAATGACGATGTTGTAAAAGGTGTATTTAATTGAAATGTTTCAATGCTGTGCATGAACTTAACAATCCCGCTTCTGTGCATTGTCCCCTGTGCTTCACCAGATGTAGCCTTCAGGAACGCACCACGGCCGCATGTCTCCGTCGGATAAGAAAGTGCCCAAGATGCAGCAGACATGTTCAGGGAGGTCCTGCAGTGTTCCAATGCAGAAAAAAGGGAATGCAAGGAGTAATGGGAAGCTGAACAGCAGCACAGAAAAAAGAATCCCGCATTTGTTAAGGATGCAACTGAGCGGATGATTAAAGTAATGGAGGAGCAAACGTAGATGCTGAAGTCCTTAATAATGCTACAGACTGAGCAGATCAGTGCTCGACCTCCACTGCAGCACATTCAGAACTATTTTCCATGCCCCCCAAAACTCCGCTCACACATTCCTTTTCACTTCCTGGGATTTCTTGGTTTCCCCTTCACTCCACCCCCCCGAACAACTTTCACAATGATGGCTGGACCTACACACAGTTGTGAAAGTCTGCCCTTTCCTGGTTCCTCCTTTCCCGCCAAGCATCTGTGTGTTTGTGTGTGCTGTTTCTTGTGCAATAAAAGCAAAGTTTTATAATGGTAAATCATCTTTATTTTTTTTCTACAAGGTGAGATTGCAGGCTGTACCAATATATGAACAGGCATATAACTTACTGGAATATAAGGCCCCAAATGTCACCATTGCCCTCTAGGAAAACTACAGGTAATGTAACACTGAAGCACTTCTGACATAGATATGTTACTGGTGCTCATTGTCAAAGTGCTGCCTCAAAGCCTCCCTGATTCGAATAGCCCCACTCTGGGATCCTCTGACAGCCCTGGTATCTGGCTGCTCAAAATCAGTGGCCAAGCAATCTGCCTCAGCACTCCACCCCTGAGCAAACCTTTCACTCTTAGCGTCACAGGGATTATGCAATGTACAGCACATGGCTATGACCATGTGAATATTATCCTCAGTGAGGTCTAACTTGCCATAAAGGCATCGCCAGCGCGCCTTTAATCTGCCAAAGGTACATTCAACTGTCATCCAGCATTTACTGAGCCTGTTGTTGAACCGCTCCTTACTGCTGTCCAGGTGTCCCATGTAAGGTTTCATGAGCCATGGATGTAAGGGGTACACAGGGTCCCCCAGGATCACTATGGGCATTTCAACATCCCACACTATAATCTTCTGGTTAGGAAAGAAAGTCCCCGCTAGCAGCTTTCTGTACAGGCTTGTGTTCCTGAAGATGCATGCGTCATGCACCTTCCCAGACCACCCCGCGTTGATGTCAGTGAAACGCCCATGGTGATCCACAAGTGCCTGCAACATCATGGAGAAGTACCCCTTCCTATTGATGTACTCTGTCGCAAGGTGAGCTGGTGCCAAAATGGGAATGTGTGTGCCATCGATTGCCCCTCCAGAGTTAGGGAAACCCATTTCTGCAAAGTCATCCACTATTTCACGCACATTTCCCAGAGTCACGGTCCTTCGTAGCAGGATTCAATTTATTGCCCTGCACACTTGCATTAATGCAGCCCCAACGGTCGACTTCCCCACTCCAAATTAATTTGCAATTGACCGGTAGCAGTCTGATATCACCAGCTTCCACACAGCAATTGCCACATGCTTCTCTACCAAGAGGGCAGCTCTCATTCTGGTGTCCTTGTGCCACAGGTCGGGCGAGCTCCGCACACAGCTCCAGGAAGGTGGCTTTCTGCATCTGAACATTCTGTAGCCGCTGCTCGTCATCACACACCTGCATGATGATACGATCCCACCATTCAGTGCTTTTTTCCTGAGCCCAAAAGCGATGGTCTACCCTATGCACTTGCTCTGTGAATGCCAAAAGCAATCTAAAGTTGCTCCTATCCATATCACGCAGAATGTTGGGCGCCTGTGAGTCTTCCTCAGTTAGGAACTTCATGATTAACTGCACTGCCATCTGCAAAGTCTTCATGACAGTTAACAGAGCATAGGAGAGCAGGGCCGGATCCATCCCTTCTCACAAAAATGCCAGGGTGCACAGCAAAGAAGGGCCGTTGCAAAAATGTTGTGAAAGAAAGCTGGAAGACTATGGAGTGCTGGGACAGAAAGCAATGCATCACAAGACATTTAGCCCTGTCCCAAGATGCGCCGCGATCTGCTCCGTTGTCCCACAACACCTAACGACAGAAAGTGTCGAGCTGGACTGTGGAATAGGTACCCACAGTGCATTCCTCACACTGTCGATGATGGTGCCCCACTGTGGATGCAATCTGCTGACAGAGGGAGCAAGTATGAACATGAAATTGCGATTTTTATTATGTTGACTTTTGGGTGTCAACATCACTTTTGTCGAGACAAATTGTTAGTGTAGACATGGCCTTTGTCAGTATTTATAACTTCAGATACAAAAATGATACATGCATACAAATAGGATAATCATATTCAGCAAATCATAACCTTTTCAATGACACCTTACATTGCCCATCTTACATAAAATGCATCAAAATTATGCCATAATCATATCATAATAATATCACTGTGAAGAATATGGGGCGCAGTGTCACAGCCAGGACCTTAGTTTTACCTCTCATCAGAAAGATGGTACCTCCAGCAGCAAAATGCTCCTACACCATGGTGACTGAGAGAGAACAGTGAATAACCAATACCATTTCTGACAGCACCAAGCTCTTCATTAAGGTCTCCCTTGCAAGTACTGATTATCTGCTCAGCTTGTGAGGTCTGGTAGGCTCACAGCAAAAGTTGGTAAGGCTGCAGGCATGTATCAACTAACCATTTTAGATAACACAATGATCTATAAAATATCAGCAGAAGCACTTCCCTGTCTCTCTGCTTTTCCGGGAAATCGCTCTGGTCCTAAGAGTGGCAGAATCTCTTGCTTCACTCTTATGAATAAGCAGTGAGAAACAGCGCCGGCTCCAGGGTTTTTGCTGCCCCAGGCAGCGCAAAAAAAAAAAAAAAAAAGCCGCGATCGCCATCTGCGGCGGCAATTCAGCGGGAGGTCCTTCGCTCCGAGCGGGAGTGAGGGACCCTCCGCCGAATTGCCGCCGAATAGCTGGACGTGCCGCCCCTCTCCCGAGTGGCCGCCCCAAGCACCTGCTTGTTCAGCTGGTGCCTGGATCCGGCCCTGGTGAGAAACTTCCGAGAAGCACAGATACAGATGTCCAGCCATCAATATATAAAACTGTAGCACAACAAGATGGATGAAGGTAATAAAAGGGAAAGTCTCTGGATAGAATGCACACAATACATCCTCTCAATTCAGTCCAAAGCACAGACACATGCTGTTAATCTCTTGACAAGTATTACTGCAGCATAAAAGACATGAATCTGTCATTAAGGTCTATAAACAGCAGTGACATTTCCAATTCAGTCTTGGGCTTGGTGTCACACACAGAAAATTCCAAGTAAAAATCAACCCTTCCCCCATCTTGTATTCTGAGAATTTCCTGTTCCCTGAGTTTTTCTTTGGAAAGCTAACTCACATCTGTAGTTCATCAACCAGAGCTGGGAAACTAATGAAGACCAGATGCAGTGGCAGAGTGATCAGAGCCATAAGAATGTGCTCTCTTCTTTCGTTTCAAGGGACACATGCTTATCCATGAAACACATTAATAAATCAGAGATGATCTGCCTCTGTGCTACAGACTGGCCCCAAGACTCAGACCATCTAAACAGTGTATGGATTGTGTAACGACTTTAATCCCCCTCTCCATGTTACTGGGTACAAGTTTTACTACCCAATTATTGTTTCAATTTTTCTCTTACATACTTGATCCTTTCAAAAGCTATTTTTCAACACTGCTGTGGTTATGATAAGTTCCTATTAAACTAATGTCATGACATTAATCCTTTTGCTGCTATATATATTTCAACAGCCACTTTATATGAAAGCCCAAATCAAATAGAATGCCAACCTGGAAGTTCTAGAGATGCATTGGGTCAAATAGGCTACTGAGCATTTTACTTTCAAAGACTCCTTCATGATCCAACAGGGGGAGTCCCCTGCCAAGATCACTTGAAGTCTGGAGAACAACTACACTCCATTTCAGTGATACACACAAATCCAACAAAGGCTCTTCTCTTTATCCCTATCCTGCTCCCACCGAAGTCAACTGCAACCTCCTGTTGACTTCAGGTGCAGGATCATATCCTTAATTAACTAACATTTTTAGCTAGGACAGACAACTACCCCAGGCTGGATTTCAGCAATCTTCTGAAGCAGATTCTAGATCATTTTTAAACTGAAACATTCTCTTTTGACTGGTAGGCAAGCAGAAGAACTTTCGTTGACTGGGAGTGGAGGCAGGGAAGCATCCTTCATGATGGTGTGACAAAGCAGCTGTGAAAAGAAGTCAAGCTGTGTGATTCTTCTGTATCTAACTGTGACACGATGGAAATTATTCTTAAAACTGCAGCTGAATGAAGACTGGACATATCAGAGAGGACAGATTCTGCTTCCACTTGGGGAAGATGACCTCCCTGACAGCACTCCACATTACAGTGTATGAGAGTGGTTGCAGCGGACATTAAAGACACGTGTAGCAGGTAAATGTGAAAGTCTAAGGGTATGTCTACACTACGAAATTAGGTCAATTTTATAGAAGTTGAGTTTTAGAAATCGATTTTATACAGTCGATTGCATATGTTCACACTAAGTGCATTAAGTCGGCGGAATGCGTCCTCACTACCGTGGCTAGCATCGACTTACGGAGCCGTGCACTGTGGGTAGCTATCCCACAGTTCCTGCAGTCTCCGCTGCCCATTGGAATGCTGGGTTAAGCTCCCAATGCCTGATGGGGCAAAAACATTGTCGCGGGTGGTTTTGGGTACATGTCGTCAGTCGCCCCTCCCTCCGTGAAAGCAATGGCAGACAATCGTTTCACGCCAGACACCAGGGCGATTAGAAGAGCACAGCAAGGCACGCTGCGCATCAGAGAGGCTTTGAAAACCAGTTTCATGACTGGCCAGGCTTCGGTGTGACAGTTGTGTGTGTTTCTCCTTGATGCAAACCCGCCCCCTTTGTTAATTTTAATTCCCTGTAAGCCAACCACCCTCCCCCCTTCGAAATAAAGTAACTTTTGTTTTGAAACCATGCATTCTTTCTTTATTAATTAAAAAAAAAAGAGAGATAACGGACAAGGTAGCCCAGGTGGGGTGGGGGAGGAGGGAAGGACAAGGCCACATTGCTTATTGTAGCCACACTAAAAATCAAACGGTTTGAATGACAGCCTTCTGTTGCTTGGGCCATCTTCTGGAGTGGAGTGGCTGGGTGCCCGGAGCCTCCCCACTAGGTTCTTGGGCGTCTGGGTGAGGAGGCTATGGAACATGGGGAGGAGGGTAGGCGGTTATACAGTGGATGCAGTGGGGTGTGCTCTTGTTGGCTTTCCTGCAGCTCCAACAGACGCTTCATCATGTCCGTTTGCTCCCCCATTAGCCTCAGCATCGCGTCCTGCCTCCGCTCTTCACGCTCACTTAATTCTTTCCTGGCCTCTGCCTCTGAATGCCTCCATGCATTAAGCTGTGCCCTATCAGTGCAGGAGGACTGCATGAGCTCGGAAAACAAGTCATCGCGAGTGCATTTTTTTCACCTTCTAATCTGCGATAACCTCAGGGACGGAGATGATAGGGGGAGCATAGAAACATTCTACGCTCTATGATTCTGGGGGGACTGCATGGTCAGCTGTGCTGCTGAGTTCGCCATGCTGACCAAACAGGAAATGAAATTCAAAAGTTCCCAGGGCTTTTCCTGTGTACCTGGCTAGTGCATCTGAGTTCAAAGTGCTGTCCAGAGCGGTCACAATGGAGCACTCTGGGATAGCTCCCGGAGGACAATACCGTCGATTTGCGTCCGCACTACCCCAAATTCGACCCAGCAAAGTCAATTTTAGCGCCACTCCCCTCACCGGGGAGGAGTACAGAAGTTGATTTTAAGAGCCCTAAATTTGACCTAACCCCGTAGTGTAGACCAGGCCTAAGGAAAGTCAGTTTCATTTCTAAACTTGGGAACTAAAAACCCTGAATGAAGGCAATGATTATGCATTCAGTTCCTTTATACCATCTATTCAGGTTCTCATCGGTTCATAACTGTCTAAGTCAGCCAGTTGGGAATAGAGTGGATGTACAATTCTTGTGTTGAAGTGTTTACTATCAAGCTTACCACACCGTAAACAGTGTCTGGGCTTGCATATACAAACGCTGTAAGACACTGAAGCCTCACCCTTTCCTTAAACTCCACCCATTGCCTACGTGCTGCTTTTGGGGTGTTTTCATGAAAAGGAAAAGGATGGGATGAAGCAGGTGCTGTTTCCTAAGGAAAATTAAGAACATCTACTGCTATTTTTCAAATGTTAGTTACGTGTGTTTGCCTGGAATGACAGTATTTTAAAACCACACCAAAAAAATAAAGCAATGTTAGAATAACGTCAATGCTGGGGCTTTAACCCACAGCAGCAGGAAACTCTATTGGAAGCTGAAATCCATTCTTAATTCTGACTCATATCTGATAGGGTATACAAAATCGGCCACTGGACCAAGGATCCCTTTAGGGGCCCAAATCAGCTGCAGTACTTAGACATGACACGCTGAGACAGAGTGACCATTTCAACCTTAATGTTATGACTCCGATGGATTTAATGCTGATCCTTAAGAGTGATATGTAAATCTTTAATTTTTTTTTTTAAAGTACATTAGTATTACCCCCTGTTGTGCAATATTACGGCACAGTAGGTGAGTTTCAGCTGGAAGTGAAGTTAGTCACAACCTTTATATTTTGTGCTTCTTACACCTCTCACTACTAGTATAATAGACTTGAAAAATGACACTTGTGGGTTTTAAAAAAAGCTCTTTTTAGATTAACTCTGTACAGTAGGACTAAAATGCAACAAGAACCCCAATCCCATAATGCACTTTGAGCATGTGAATAGCCACACTCACTTCAGGGTGACTACTCATGTTTAAAGTTACGCATGTGCTTAAGTGCTTTGCTAGCCTGGAGACATAGGCACCAGCTTTACAGGACAAAGCATATGAAAACAGTGCCAATTAAAATGTTTAAAGCTCTCTAAATTATTCCTAGAATAGTTTTTCTGTGACAGATACAGACTGTATGGTAGAGTGGTGTACTAATGATCGTATTGGCACATGTTTGGGATGACCTGCATAATTCACTCATGGCTCTGCAACTCTTGAAGAATATGTCCATCCCAAACTCATACAAATTAAATCCTTATGCCACACCATCATATATTTCATACTAGAATACATTATATGCAATAAAACTTTCATGTGTTGAGCTGTTGGTATAACAAGTTCTGCAACAGGCAATAGAAACAGTTCGCTCCTGGACTCATACTGGACTCCCCACTCATCCACCCAACCCCTTTAGAGTGGGGGTTCCATGTCTGAAGGTCTGCTGCAGTGTTCTGCCATTGTCCAAGATGCTTCCTATTTGAATCAAAGTTTCAGTTTCTATATAATCTTTCCTATTTGTGGTTCTCATTGCTTCCCACTCTGAAAGGAACTGGCTGGAAGGATCAGGAAAGGGTCTGGCAATTGGAACACACCTTCCACACACCTACAAGAACTCTAAAGGATCAAAATTCTTAGGAGCTAGGGGGGTTCCTGCATGGGCTTGCCCTGTGGAAGCATAAGAGCCACAAGGGCAAATCCTGTGTATATGTAAAAGCAGCAAAGACTAACACGGCTACCCCTCTGATACCTGTGTATATGGAATCTTTCAAGGAGGAATATCGGTGTGCCAGCAACAGCGAATTATTATTGCTATTATTTATACACAGTCATAGGTGTAGGTGTTACATACCCTGAGCTACTTTGGTCTGCAAATGCCTAGCAGAACTCAGTGTCTTTGCAATGTGAATGTGCTCGTTTTTGGAATTTTACTAATTTACAGGTTTGGATGTTGTGATTATGTGAACAGAACAATCAAAGCACTGACTGCCAAAACCAAATCTTTTAACAGGATTACACTCTATCTAAATAAATGTAAAAGGCAGGTAAGTAATATATTCTGACTGTCCCCAAATTAATAGGGAGGGGAATTCAGCACATTAGTAATTTAGGCTATGTCTACACTACAGCTTATGTTGGTATAATTTATGTTGCTCAGGGGGATGAATAAATAAAGCTCTCTCCCATCAGCTTAAATTAGAGAGCTTGCAGTGGCTCTGAAAATAAGATTAATATACTAACTTACATTTTCATATTGCTTTCTGTTCAGAAGGATCCCAAAATGCTGTATAAACTCCAAGTGATATGCAAACTATAAACAGGGATCATTTAACTCACCTCTGAACTTAAATTATCTCTGGGTTGAACACAACAGCTGTTTAACTGCAGACAGGAACACCACACAACAATTTATGACAGGAAGTGAGGAAATCTTATCTAATGCCATGATTAGTGCAAGTTATTAATGTGCTGAATTGCTCCTCAAACTGTTATTTGGGGCATATTAGTTGAGTGGTGTGGTGAAACTTATAGTGCTACTGCACTATCCAATCTATGGTTAAATACATATAAATATATGTCTCCTATCACCACGGTATCTGAATGCCTCGTACTCATTTATGAATGTATTCCCATAACCCCTGTGAAGTCAGCTAGTATTATCATTCCTGTTCTGCAGATGGGGAACTGATGCACCCCGGGATTAAGTGATTTGACCAAGGTCATACAGGAAACTTGAGGCAGAGCTGAGAACTGAACGCAGATCTTGAGTCACAATCTAGTGCCTTAACTTCAAGATCGTCACCTCTCCTTGGGGACACGCCAAAGTCTAGCACCTTTAATGAGCAATGTTTAGTTTTTTAAAACTGTTTTTAATTTAGAAGAGTGATGGGATGTTCTGAAACTAAATAATTTGTGTGAAGAAGAGAAGAAGTGGAGGGATTTAAAATGGTTTGACTGGTTGTTTTCAGCTATTTATAATTAAATGCATTGCTAATATGAGACATGGCTGACAGAGGGCACATTATATACATTCAAATTATAAACTCCTGAAAATAGGAGTCTATAAAAACTGGCTGATCACTTTGGGTATGTCTACACCGCAATGAAAGGCCCATGGCATGGCTGCAGCTGGCCTGGGTCAGCTTACTCAGGCTTGGGGGGATGCGGAGAGGCTCGGGCTGTGGGGCTACAAATTGCAGTGTAGCTGTTTGGGCCAGGGCTGAAGCTGGGGCTCTAAGACCCTGCAAGGAGGGAGTCTCCAAGCCCAAATACTGACATTGCAAAGTTTGGCCCCACGGCATGAGCCCACAAGCCCAACTTAATTGCAGGCTCTGAGACTCAGTGCCACAAGTTTTTTATTGCAGTGTAGACATACCGTTTAAGTCTGATAGACCATGCTTTTTAAAATGTCAGTGGACTCCACTATCAAAGTCAGCCATGAACACACTGCTAACACCTTTAGCTCATTTTTCTTAATCAATCAAGCATTTTTAAGTACCCGTAGCTTGAACTGATAAGACTTATTTCCTTCTTTCTTAGATATTTATAGGCCCTCAATCACTGTGTATTTAAGGGACAAGTATTTCCATCCTTTCTCAGTAAGAGAAGCTTAGAGAATAATGTAGAAGAGTTGTCTGTGAGGGAACATTCAGCAGTTAGTTCTAACTTCTTGTGCCAACAGTGATCTGAGATGCAGTGCCTGAGGGAGGGGTAACATAAAGCCTTGGCTTTAATTTAGCTTGGTTTTTAAAGCAGTTTAGTTAAGCTGCTGCAAACCACTGTGTGGACACTTATTTTGGTTTAGCTTTAACCCTATTTCCAATTAATCTAAGTTAAACCAAAAAAAGCTGCTCTTAAACTAAAATAAGAACCTTCACTCAGTGTTTGTACTGGTTTAACTAAATCAGTTTAAATTCATACCTGAGGACTTGTCTATAAGAGAAAGTTGTACTGGTTTAATCTAAGGTTTTCTTCTTCACGAGTTTATTTATTAAACTGTTCTGGAATGATGACAAATTCCTTATCTCTGAACATCATACCCTGCTAGTTTTATACTATTCTTTCATGGATACGAGACCATTGTGATCACCTAGTCTGACTTCCTATATAACACAGGCACTAGGATTTCCCTGAATTAATTCATTTGAACTAGAGCATACATTTTAGAAAAACATCAAATTTTGGTTTTAAAATTCCCAGTGATGAAGAATCTACCATAACCTTTGGTAAATTGTTCCAATGGTTAATTACCCTTACTTTTAGAAACTGGCACCTTATTTCTAGCCTAAATTTATCTAGCTTCAACTACTAGTCATTGGATCATGTCATAGCTTTATCAGCTAGACCAGGGGTGGGCAAACTTTTTGGCCCTCGGGCCACATCTGAGTATGGAAATTGTATGGTGAGCCATGAATGCTCACAAAATTGGGGGTTGGGGTGGGGGAGAGGGGGAGAGCTTTGGCTGGGGATGTGGGCTCCAGGGTGAGGCTGGGAGCTGCGGGGGAGGCACTTGTGGTGGGAGCACCGTGCAGAGCCCCTTGGCTGCCCGTACGCATAGGAGCTGGAGGAGGGACATGCCGCTGCTTCCAGGAGCCACGCGGAGTGGGGCAAGCCCCGGACCCTGCTCCCCGGCGGGAGCTTGAGGGCCGGACTAGAACATCTGGAGGGCCAGATGCAGCCCCTGGGCCATAGTTTGCCCACCCCTGTGCTAGACTGAAGAGCCCTCTATTATCAAATTTCTGTTCCTCATGTAGGTACTTCTAGACAGTGGTCAAAACACCCTTGAACCTTTTCATTGATAAGATAAATAGATTGAGCTCCTTCCTCACATCTTTCACTATAAGGTATGTTTCCCAATAATTAATAATTCTTATGGCTATTCTCTGAATTCTCTCCAATTTTTCTCTCCACTCTGAAACCTCCAATTTTTTGACATCCTTCTTGAAATGTGGACACCAGAACTAGACACGGTATTTCAGTAGCAGTCACACCAGTGCCAAATACAGAAATAATAACAACCTCCCTACTTCTACTCAACATTCCTGTTTATAAATCCAAAGATTACAATAGCCCCTTTAGCTACAGCATTACACTGGAAGCTCACATTCAGCAGATTATCCTCCCAGTCTTTTCAGAATCACTACTTCCAAGTACTGAGTCCCCCAGCCTCAAAATATGGCCTGCATTCTCGGCTCCAAGATGTAGGACTTGACATTTGGCTGTACTGTAACACATACTGTTTGCTTGCACCCAACTTATCAAGTTATCCAGATTGCTTAGTATCAATGACCTATCCTCTTCCTTATTTACCACTGCACCAATTTTTGTGTTATCTGCCAACCTGTTCAGTAATGATTTTTATTTTTTTACAGGTTATTGATAAAAAATGTTAAATAGCATAGGGTAAAGAACTTATTGCTGTGGGATCCCACTAGAAACATATCCAACTCAATGATGATTCTGTTTGTAATTGCGTTTTAAGACCTGTCAACCAGTTTTTAATCCATTTAATTCAGATAGCTCTCCTCAATGCTCACATAGTCCCAAGGCTAGTGCGCACACTTTGCTTGCTATGCTGCAGTTAGTTCTACATTTGGGCACTAAGGCTATCATAGAATCATAGAATATAGAATAGCAGGGTTGGAAGGGACCTCAGGAGGTCATCTAGTCCAACCCCTTGCTCAAAGCAGGACCTAATNATCCTTCTTGTAGTCTATGTCTACACTAGAGGCCTTACAGCAACACAGCTGTACCGATGCAGCTGCATTGCTGTAAGATCTCTCTTGTCGCCGCTCTATGCCAACAGGAGAGCTCTCTCCCGTCGACATAATTAAACTACCCCCCAATGAGCAGCAGTAGCTATGTCAGTGGGAGAAGCGTTCCTACCGACACAGAGTTGTGCACACTACCACTTATGCCGGAGAAATTTATTTCACTCAGGGATGTGTTTTTTCAGACCCCTGAGCAACATACGTTTTGCTGACATAAGTGGCAGTGTAGACATGGCCATAACTTCCACAGAGTGAAGTGAGCTGCTTTCCCAGTCTGAAGGGGGTTTGCCAGAGTTCCCAGCAGAGCTGCAGAGCCACAAGGGGGAAAAGCAAGTCAGGACTGGGGTGTCAGTCCTGCACAGGCAGAATGCATTAGAGCAGTGGTTCTCAACCTGTTCCATACTGCAACATCCCCCGCTTTTCCATTCCAGAACCACCTCAGAACACCCCTCCTATCTGTCCATGATCTCCCTCTCTTCCACAACAGGGCAAGGGCTGAGTGGTCTCTAACCCAACACTTTTTGAGACCCCAGGTGAAGAACCCTGCCTTAGAGTCCTTTTACTCATCTGCTGCATCTCCCCTTAGAATTCCATACAGGAACAAGGGCAACATTTGAACCATAATATTTTCATGCTATGCAACTGTCACAGCTACACTGCATACATTTTGCATGTACAATTCCGATACAGTCTGCTTTCAATATAGAACAGTAAGAAAGCCCTCAGTGCTCCCCTGCATTTGTCTCTGCAGAGTTGACACTGTGGTTGAATTTATGGGTTTGTTTTTTGTTTGGGGTGGTGCTCACTGATTTGTTTCTTGTGATCCCTTCAGATGCACAAATTGATCCAAATCCCTTCTGTCCCACAGCATCATGCTTCCCTGGCTGACTGGTTGATTGGTTACTATTCTTTCTGTGAGGGAAAGAAAAGGAGAAGGAGGGGGGACACTGGAAGGAGGTGAGAGAAGAAGGGGGGACTAGGATTTTAGAAGTCTCCATAACGTTTTCCTTTCAGGAAACACATCCTGGTAACGTTTGACTGCGGTGGCAGTGGCTCTGTTTGTTGCAGTCGGCTACGCCCTGAGGCTCACCAAAAACAGCCACAAAAACAACCATTTCCTTTCTGTTGAGAGACAGAGGGGGAGGGAAAAAACCCACTTCCTCACAGCAGAGTTTCTCCTCTCCAGTCTCTTTCACTTGCTGCCCTGACAGTGTAAGAGGAACCGGAGAGGAGCAGATTCCTCAGGATACTCCAAACTTCCACAGCACCTTTGGGATGAAGGCATTCACTTCAAATTTGGCTTGGATTTTAGAATGAAGTTTCCTTCTGTTTGTGGGATGTTCTGAGTTTTGTGGCTGAAAAGGCTTTCAGAGGTGCTGCTTCATGACTCTTATGTGAGTCTCTTTCTCCTCTTGCAGCTGCATTCTGAAGAGCTGAGGCATTGTGTCTGCAAGCATTTCAGTCTGTTTTCCCAGGAACAACTCAGGTTTTCCCAATTCAAGACTGGATACTCTCTGGCTTTGCCTTGTCCCACAAGGAATGGACCTCCCTGTTCTTCAGTTCATCACCAGACTGGCTTTGCTCATTCAGGTGCAGGAAGGTGGATAAGGCACAGCTTGGAAGGACAGAGACCTGCAAGCTCTTCTTTGTGCTTGTATTTTATGGAATTCTTCTACCTACCTGACTGTGTTCTTATCTGCTTGGTCAGAAACACCTTAGGAGTTGACTTTGAGAATGAACGGTGATGTTCTCTAGCCCCCCATAACATCATACTGCAGCTGCCTCCTATATCAAGTCCTACTTCAATGTGCTGCAGCTCATCAGGACCTTGGATCTTCTGCAAATAGAGACTGGCAGCAGTCAACAGTCAGATATGACTGTCCAGAAACTGGTAGCCACAGCTGTGTTGGTAGCCCTGGTCTCACTTATTCTTAACAATGCAGCTGCCTTTACTCCCAATTGGGTGTACCAGACCCTGGAGGATGGGCGTAAGCGCAGTGTGGGGCTGTGGAAGATGTGCTGGCTGGCAGAGAAGGGAAGAGGAGGTGCAGGCACGGGCACCAGACATGGGCAAGGGGAGGAGCGAGAGTGTGAATCCCTGGGCTGGGGTTCAGAGTCAGCCGGGTTCCAGGAATCTCGTAGCACTGTCAAACGTAAGTCCCATGTTTTGTCTTCTGTGCTTTCTTTGGATTATGATTTCTATAGCACCACTGGTGTGCATGGCACTTTTTCCATCAAAGTCCCTGCCGGAGCTTACAATCTAATGGACTGAAACTGAGAGGTGCTGAGCACCTGCTGAAGTTAATGGGAGTTGTGGGGTTCTCAGCTCATCTCAAGATCAGGCCCCAAATAAACAAGAATGAGGCCAGTTATAAACAAGTCAATAGAAAGTGATGGGCTCTAGAATAAGTATAACATATCTCACTATCTAGCTTACATGAGATTGGGAAAAAAGGCTGCACTAGAAATAATACATCTGGGAACCACAAGTCTAGACCCTTGAGACATGTCCAGTAGCTTCTCGAGAGCTTCTCCCTATGCCATACCTACTCAACTATAAGACACTGCTGCAAGCTCAACCCTTCCTTCTAAAGACATCAAAACCTTGACCAGGTAGTGGTGGTGGGGTTGGGTTTTTTTTTTAAGTATTTAACTAATAAGAATTCAAAAAGAAATATGCAAAGTCTCCAGACACAGACAACGAATAATACCAGTTTCCATCCTCACTTGTTTTCTGCTGAGGAGAGAAAAAAAGGTCATAAGATCCTGGGTGGATTAAAAAATATAAAATGGAGAAGGGTCGTGGTGAAGGAAATATTTATTGTTCTTGATGGAAAAACAGACAGTTAATACTCTGCAAGTGGAACATCCAAATCACTAAATACCACATTTTTGTAAATTCATAGACTCCCCATGGGATGGATTGAATATGTATGGGTTAAAGTGTGGTGGGAGCTATTTAAAAGTTTTGGCTAAGACAGAATTTATAAGCCAACTTGCAGAACAGTAACAGCATTATCTGAATAATCAAGAGTGCAGGTCATTAATCATATTTACAACATTAAGGGCTGGATCCTGCTCTCACTTAATACATGAAAGTAGGATTGGGCTCAATCAGCAACATTCAGCTCTGCTACAATTGCTACAGCTAAGCTGCTGACAGAGCTTCACTGCAAACTTCTGTTTCCAGCAGTTCATTTATCTGTGAGTACTGGGTCTGGAATAAAATTTGATAAACATTCAGAACAGGGGCACTTTGGGTCTGTTCATTTTTTAATACAAATTAAACAGTAATTTAATTGCATCCTTTAGTGACAGAAATGAAAAGTGTGAACAGCTGTAAAATTGGTATCACATCCCCTGCCTCATAGGATTGTCTACAGGCTTTGTTAATGTTTGATTCATGTTTGTTGAAGTGATTTAAGGTCCTTGAAAGGTGTAATTAAGTATAAAGTACTGTTATTACTAAAAGAAGAAAATTAGATGCAGGTGATTTCAGATGAGTTTTTTAATGTTTTAAAATGCATGTAGAGTTAATTTTTTGAAATTAAGTTTTGGAGGCATCTAGTCCATTCTGAATGTGGACTGTTGCGTTGGCCTTTCCATGCTTTTTGAGAATTAAAATAAGAAAATGAAGAAGGACTTTTGTTTGTCTTGCAGAACAATGCTTTCCTGTGTACAGACACTATTTTTTTTTTTCAAAAAAATATTCATACATTTTTAGCACATGTGCCAAGTGTGAGCCTGTACAGACATCACCCAAAATGGAAACCTCCTGAGTTGTTAAAAAACCCGAGACCCGATTTTTTTTTACATTCTGATCCTTAATGATGTCATAGAACTAGTTACAAAAATAATATGCCTATCTGTAATTACATCAGTAGAGTCATTGCACTCCATCAGGTTAACAATCTAAGCTACATCTCCAAAAGAGTACACACAGTTTATTTAAAAGTGGACATTTTGCACACAAGAGCATGCATAAGCTCTTGGCACACATGGCATTTTGAAATCACATGCAAATTAGCATGTGAATGTCTTGTTCTGCACCATTCAGAAAATGGGTGGCCCTACAAAAGTTTTCATATAAGCATCAGTTCCACTGAGGAATTTTGTGAGGACCAATTTCTCACCTATTCAAGCAAATCTTGACTAAGAAAGTCTTGAGTTCAGAAAAGTGCATAAATTATAGCAGGAATAAGTCTAATCATTCATTTTACTTGCAAACAAGCATCCCCAATGTTTTGAATTTAAATAAGGTCCCTTAAGACTCAAGAATAAATTCTTTATCTCACAGGGAGCAAGTTTTAGATAAAAAGATCATTTTGAATCTCTATAAAGGGATGTTTTTAAAAAAGGTCAAGCAAATCTAATGGTAAAAACTGCCTCATAAGAAATCTTGTAAGCAACAGTCTTACTGAATACATTTAAGACAAAGATGCTTTTATGAGGACCTCATAGTCACTATGGGCCTGGTTCTGCATTCATTACACAACAGGCCCAGTATTTGTTTTTATATTGCTGTAGAGTACAGCTTTAATAGCAATGCATGTATTGTTCTAGTAAGATATGATATTATTCTCATCTGTTAACTATAGATAAATCACAAACACATACACGCAAACACACTGATCAACCTCTGAATAAGTAAATTCATTCCTTAAAAGTGAAGATGTGGTTTAAAGTTTAATACTTTGGATGATTGAGCATAATTATAATAATCCAAATTAAACTGCATTTCAGTGCCATTTGAAGGCTGACAAATAGAAAACATATGGGTCTGTTTAAGTAATACAAAAAAGGTTACAGCATCTCATATTTATATTGCTTTTTAATATATGGTTTATTATTTCATATTTGGGGTTATTTTCCTTGCAAAACCTTTGAGAATGAGTGTTTACATATGCTGACAACTTCCATTTCAATACTGTAGTATGTAACTAAGAGCCAAGCGACTAAACTACTACAAGGTTGTCCAAATCAAACAGGGGAAACTATGCAGTAATGTGTATGTTCCCAACACAAGAGCATGGCAAATTCTTCCAAAAACCAGGAGCCATTACAAGACTTTCAAAATATATTCCATTTCACACAGCTGGAATTAAAATGTATGTGAATGTAAATTGGCCGTCGGGAAGTTTAGGCTTGAAATTAGACGAAGGTTTCTAACCATCAGAGGAGTGAAGTTCTGGAACAGCCTTCTGAGGGAAACAGTGGGGGTGAAAGACCTCTCTGGCTTTAAGATTAAGCTTGATAAGTTTATGGAGGGGATGGTTTGATGGGATAACGTGATCTTAGCCAATAGGTCAATAACGTGCCATCACTGGTAATTAGTACCAAGGGTCAATGATGGGATATTAAAAGTCTTTTTCCTAAGTGTCTGGCTGGAGAGTCTTGCCCGCATGCTCGGGGTTCAGCTGATCGCCATATTTGGGGTCGGGAAGGAATTTTCCTCCAGGGTAGATTGGCAGAGGCCCTGGAGGTTTTTCGCCTTCCTCTGAAGCATGGGGCAGGGGTCGCTTGCTGGAGGATTCTGTGCAACTTGAAGTCTTTAAATCATGATTTGGGGACTTCAACAGCTGAGTCAAGGGAGAGAATTATTCCAGGAGTGGGTGGGTCGGCTTTTGTGGCCTGCATTATGCGGGAGGTCAGACTAGATGATCATAATGGTCCCTTCTGACCTTAAAGTCTATGAGTCTATGAACGTGAATGTGTGTGAGAGAGTCTTTGGGTTAAGTCTAGAACAGGGGTAGGCAACCTATGGTACGGGTGCCGAAGGCGGCACGCGAGCTGATTTTCAGTGGCACTCACACTGCCCGGGTCCTGGCCACTGGTCCGGGGGCTCTGCATTTTAATTTAATTTTAAATTAAGCTTCTTAAACATTTTAAAAACCTTATTTACTTTACATACAACAATAGTTTAGTTATATATTATAGACTTATAGAAAGAGACCTTCTAAAAACATTAAAATGTATTACTGGCACGTGAAACCTTAAATTAGAGTGAATAAATGAAGACTCGGCACACCACTTCTGAAAGGTTGCCGACCCCTGGTCTAGAAGCAAGAGCAACAAGGGTGATGACGTGGTGGGCATCTGCTGTAGACCACCAGACCAGGAGGATGAGGTAGACGAGGCTTTCTTCAGACAACTAACAGAAGTTTCCAGATCACAGGCCCTGGTTCTCATGGGGGACTTCAATCACCCTGACATCTGCTGGAGAACAATACAGCAGTGCACAGACAATCCAGGAAGTTTTTGGACAGTGTTGGGGACAACTTCCTGGTGCAAGTGCTGGAGGAACCAACTAGGGGCTGTGCTCCTCTTGACCTGCTGCTCACAAACAGGGAAGAATTGGTAGGGGAAGTAGAAGTGGGTGGCAACCTGGGCAGCAGTGACTGTGAGATAGTCAAGTTCAGGATCCTAACAAAAGGAAGAAAGGAGAGCAGCAGAATATGGACCCTGAACTTCAGAAAAGCAGACTTTGACTCCCTTAGGGAACTGATGGGCAGGATCCCCTGGGAGGCTAATATGAGGGGAAAAGGAGTCCATGAGAGCTGGTTGTATTTTAAAGAAGCCTTATTGAGGGTGCAGGAATAAACCATCCCAATGTGCAGAAAGAATAGCAAATATGGCAGGCGACCAGCTTGGTTTAACAGAGAAATCTTTGGTGAGCTTAAACACAAAAAGGAAGCTTACAAGAAGTGGAAACTTAGACAGATGACTAGGGAGGAGTATACAAATATTGCTAGCGCATGCAGGGGTGTAATCAGGAAGGCCAAAGCACAATTTGAGTTACAACTAGCAAGGGATTTGAAGGGTAACAAGAAGGGTTTCTACAGGTATGTTAGCAACAAGAAGGTGGTCAGGGTAAGTGTGGGACCCTTACTGAATGGGGGGGGGGGGGGCAACCTAGTGACAGATGATGTGGAAAAAGCTGAAGTACTCAATGCTTTTTTTTGCCTCGGTCTTCACAGACAAGGTCAGCTCCCAGACTGCTGCACTGGGCAGCACAGTATGGGGAGGAGGTGAGCAGCCCTCAGTAGTGAAAGAACAGGTTAAGGACTATTTAGAAAAGCTGGAGATGCACAAGTCCATGGCCCGGATGAAATGCATCTGAGGGTGATGATGGAGGTGGCTGATGTGATTGCAGAGCCATTGGCCATTATCTTTGAAAATCTGTGGTGATCGGGAGACGATTAGACAAAGGGAAATATAGTGCCCATCTTTAAAAAAGGGAAGAAGAAGAATCCGGGGAACTAAAGAACTTTCAGTTCCCGGAAAAATCATTGAGCAGGTCCTCAAGGAATCCATTTTGAAGTACTTGGAAGAGAGGAAAGTGATCAGGAAAAGTCAACATGGATTCACTAAGGGCAAGTCATGCCTGACCAACCTGATTGCCTTTTATGATGAGATAACTGGCTCTGTGGATATGGGGAAAGCAGTGGATGTGATATACCTTGACTTTAGCAAAGCTTTTGATATGGTCTCCCACAGTATACTTGCCAGCAAGTTAAAGAAGTATGAATTGGATGAATGGACTACAAGGTGGATAGAAAGCTGGCTAGATTGTCGGGCTCAATGGGTAGTGATCAACGGCTTTATGTCTAGTTGGCAGCCGGTATCAAGCAGAGTGCCCCAGGGGTCGGTCCTGGGACCGGTTCTGTTCAACATCTTTATTAATTATCTGGATGATGGGATGGATTGCACCCTCAGCAAGTTCGCGGATGACACTAAACTGGGGGGAGTGGTAGATACGCTGGAGGGGAGGGATAGGGTCCAGAGTGACCTAGACAAAGTGGAGGATTGGGCCAAAAGAAATCTGATGAGGTTCAACAAGGACAAGTGCAGAG
This sequence comes from Platysternon megacephalum, assembly GCA_003942145.1. Classification (NCBI taxonomy): domain Eukaryota; kingdom Metazoa; phylum Chordata; order Testudines; family Platysternidae; genus Platysternon; species Platysternon megacephalum. The sequence continues at coordinate 1,930,170 of QXTE01000146.1, forward strand.
TCCTGCACTTAGGACAGAAGTATCCCCTGCCCCAGTCCCAACTCAGCCTGTGGTCTGGACCTGCCGTGGCCCGGGCAGCACGGCCAGAGGGGCCTGGGCCCAGCCGTGGCTGGATCAGGCCCAGCCTGGCCCGGCCCCAGACATGGATGGGGCTGTGCGGCCTGGACCGACCCCGGAGAGGCTGGGATCCAGCTGTGGTGGTGCTCCCCTGGCCCGGACCCAGGCGCGGCTGGAGCAGCCGTCCCCCAGTCTGGACCTGCTGGGGCCAGGGGAAGGGCGCCTATCCTGCAGCCCCAACTCCAGAGCTCCTGTGGTGGGGAGAGGTGCCTCCCGCCCCAGCCTAGGTACTGATGTGGGGAGAGAGCACTGGGGGGAGTCCTCTCTCCCCGTGTAGCCCCAGAGCACCCTCCTGCACTCCAAACCCCTCATCCCCGGCCCCACCCGAGAGCCCACACCCCCAGCCAGAGTCCTCACCCCCTGCACCCAGCCCTCTGCCCCAGCCCTGACCCCTCATCCCCAGCCCCACCCCAGAGCCCACACCCCCAGCTGGAGCCTTCACACCCCTGCACCCTAACCCTCTGCCCCAGCCCTGAGCCCCCTCCCACACTCCGAACCCCTTGGCCCCACCCCCACCAGATGAATTTTGTTAACACATCACCTCCATATTGGTGCACATAACAAAAATCATTCCGCATATGGGTGGGAAAAATTAGAGGGAACACTGCTTCTGAGGTCTCTTCCAACCCTAATCTTCTATGATTCTATGAGAGACAGAAGATCAAGTGAGTTGTGAGTAGGAATGTCAGTGCAGACTAAGTGAAAATAAAATCTTTGTGAATTGGAATGATTCTGAAATGGTGCAACACAATGATAAACCTGGGCAGTGTGGTTTTCTAAGAGAGAGTACCTGGCCATATTCTTTGCCTTGATCTTAACTAAACTCTTTGCTTATGGCCAAGGTTATAAGCACTAGGGTAGGTACACCAGTCTAAAGATCCCTAACATAGACATGCCTTAGGATTAGTAGTTCAAATTTAAGGGTTTTGCCATGACACTGATCCTATCACTACTGAGAACTCAGATGGCACTTCCCATCTTCAAACCATTTTACAAACAATGAATTAATCTTCAGAAAATTCCTGTGAGAAAAAGAAGTTAACTGACTTGTCAAAGGTCACAGAGAGATTTAGTGTCAGAGCTGGGATTAGACCTTAAAAGATTCTTCCTCTCAGACCTGTGTTCAGATCACTAAACTTCACCTAAGAAAACAAGTTTTGTGGAGGTGATGTGTTCAGCCACAGGTTGGATGGGGCACTGAGTGCCTTGCTTGTTCAACAGTTATCACTGTGGCCATTTAATGATGGGCAAGACAGTTGGATACTGCAGTGATGATGGCCATAAAATAACTGGATGGATAGATATGACTTACTCAGAACGGTAAATCACATTAAATCCCTTTCTGTCCAAAGAATGTTAGCAACATTATGGAGCTTCAAGGATAGAGAGGGGTGTAGAGTAGGGTATACTCTGTTTGATTTCTCAGGGTTCCAGAAGACAAAAAAAAAACCAGCAGTGGGAAGCTTTATTTCAAATACAGATGCACATATCAAGAGAGCTCTTTTTTATTGTAGTTCTTGCAAACAAGTATATCCAATGATGGGAAGTGGCACAATATCATGAGTGGCTACATGACATTCTCAAGCACTAAATATAAACACCTGTCCAGCCTCAATGTATAATTTACACAAGCACATTTTCACTATGAAATATGGGGATGATGTCAGGGCACAGCTCAGTGTGGGAATAAGAAACTGAAAATCTGTTTACAGAGACAACAATTCAGACAATGTCACTGTCCATTAGGAATGTCTCTGATGTTTCTGTTTGGACAGTTGCCAGGCATAGACTAGCAGCTGAAGACTATTTTAGACATCTATTACTTGCTCTGCCTACCATTGTACTGCCCCATACAGGCAGTAGCGGCGCCAGCTCTAGGCGGCGGAAGGTCCCGTCCCCGAAATGCCGCCCCAACGGCGGCGGCGGAAGGTCCCGCCCCCAAATTTCAACGGGCGGCCGGCGCCCCCAAAATAGCAGTGCCCTAGGCGACCGCCTAGGTCGCCTAATGGGTTGCGCCGGCCCTGCATACAGGCTGAGAGAGGTGGATCACAGTACTTTGTGAAGTCAGTATGTACCATAAGATCAAAAGAAGTCAGGAGCTTCAGATTTATAAGGCTGTCTGAAGACTGACTGAGATATTGTACTTAGACATCATGGGTTCACTGGCTGACAACACTGGAGTGTCAAGGTCCAGATTTAGCTTCTGAGATATAGTCAATATCTAAATAAGGGAAATTGTTAATGGAACATCAGGGAGCCAATCTTGAAAACCCTTACACATGCAAATATTCCTTAATCATGCAGGTTCTGCCACTGAAGTCAGTACGACTCATGTGAGTAAGGATTTGCTAAAGTTGAAAATATAAAAGTCAATATTCATAATGTTAACTCAGGATAACTAAAGTAGTATATGTATTCACATGAGTGCTATGGAGCCAACTTAACATTGCCATTTTAAAAATAGATTTTTCTGACTTTTATGGATTTAAATTCTCAGTTTAAGGGTGAGATTTCTAAAAGAGATTAAGTGATTTAGAAGCCTTAGAAAATTCCACCCCAAGTGGATTAAAAAAAAATGCAGAGCATCCTATAAATGCTTAAAACATACAAAACTATTCCAATGAATATATGTTTACGCAGTAACCTTGACATTAGCAGAAGATATACAATATACTTAAGTTTACTGTTAAAACATGCTCACTGCATAAAGGAACATTCTCAGAGTTCAATTCCTGGCATCAAACCGTACAGATTTCTCTATGTAGAAACTGATCAGTTTACCCATCCCTCCATTCCAGAAATGACTGCGAGATTTGTTAAAGCTCATACTGCTTCCCTGGTAGAAATGTTGTAAACCTACCAAATTAAATACATAAAGTGTGAAATTGTGACCCCATTGAAGTCAGTGGTAAAATGCCAATTGACTTTAATAGGGCCAGGATTTCACCTGAACTCTTTATCTTAACATTGTCTTAATGTAGTTGCATTGAGCTGCCTTGTTTTCTCTTTCTTTAAAATGAAAAATACAACAGAAGAAAAAGATGTTGGAGAATTTTTTGACTGCATGCAACATCTATTTTACCATCTATTTTACTGCACAACACAGAGCTATCCAAGAGACAAAATAATAAAAATAAAAGATTAATCTTGTGTGTGTAACCCATTCCAGCAAGAAACTGAATCGGAAAGCAGTAGGGCTGTCTGTCTATCTAAAAAATAATCTGATTTTTTCTTTGAGTAGTAGACATGTAAGCAATATTCTGGTGCACAAAAGATGCAAAGGTCCTACATACTTCTTTTCATGTGGAAGTCTCCTATCCACGTACTAACCAGAACTAGTTCTACTTGGGTTTTTAAAACAAGAAGAATTCATTAATGTTCAGATCGGTACAGTACAGCTCTTTCAAAGCTTCAGCTACTGACTCTTTTGCTGCATCTTTCTATGACTCCAATTATTTAGTTATCCCAGGATGCACTTTTACATAGCCAATATCTGTTTTTGTGTTTCACAATTAGCTTCAAAATATCAGAAACCACTGCCCACTTAATAAGCAGAAAAACTAAGGAGAGTTAATGTGCTGGAAAAGGGAGCCAAGTGTCTGTCAACACTGAAAAAACCTCAGATATCATAGGATCTAATGGCTAGAACAATGGACTGGGAGTTAGGGGTCTAACGGATAGAGTCACAGTCGAATTCTGGCTCTGCCAATTACTTGCTGTGAACTTGTATAATTAGTCACTTCACCTCTTTGTGTTTCTGTTTCTTACCCTTTGTCTTGTCTATTTAGGCTGTAAACAATTTGGGCAGGGACCATCTCTCACTATGTGTTTGTACAGTGCCCTGCATAATGGGGCCCTGATCTTGTTTAGGGTTACTAGATGCTACTATAATATAAATAATTTCATCTAAAAATCTATGTTAAACGAACATTAAAGTTGCAAAGTCAAGCACTCAAAAATTAGGAATTGTCAGAATTAAGGTTGTCCATGCAACCTTAATTTGGCCCACTTGTGATTATGCATTATGATAAAGTCTTTAATTACATGATCACACACTGTTTCCCCCCCCCCCCCAACAGGATCCCTTTTTCATTCAGTGAATAGGTAGATATTCAGTATTTTTTTTATCCTTCAGATTAAGTGTATGGCCCCAGACCTTATTTAATACACACCATAAAAACCCTTCACTGAATAAAAAATTAATTTCCTCATGAGTGTTTCATATAGGGGTCTCATCACAGCACCGTAGCTCTTCACAAACATTAATTAATACACCTCTATCCCGATATAACGCAACCCGATATAACATGAATTCGGATATAACATGGTAAAGCTGCTCTCCGGGTGGGCAGGGCTGCACGCTCTGGCAGATCAAAGCAAGTTCGATATAACGCGGTTTCACCTATAACGCAGTAAGATTTTTTGGCTCCCGAGGACAGCGTTATATTGGGGTAGAGGTGTATATCTTCACAACACCTCTATGAGATGAGGTGATATTACTGTCTCCATTTTACAGGTGGGGAACTGAGACGGAAAGAGATTAAGCCCAAAATTGTAAAAAATGTCCACTAATTTTGGTTGCTCAACTTGGAACACCTAGGGCATGAGTTATAAGAGTATCTAGCATTTTTATAGGACTTCATATGTTCAATGCCAGTTTCCGCAGCTCCCATTGGCTGGGAACGGCGAACCGCAGCCACAGGGAGCTGAGGGGCTCCATGTCTGCAGACGCTCCAGGTAAACAAAATGACAATGTATTAGATATTCAATTCAATGATTCCATAGAGTTTAAAATGATCAAATTTTGGTGTAGACCTGTTTATAAGCCGATCCCCTCTCTTTGATGCGTCACTTTTTTACCAAAAATATTTGGCTTATGAACGAGTATATACGGTACTATTCTGACCTTGATAAGTCAATGTAGAGAACAGAAAAAAAAACCCACAAGAAAAAAAAATCAGCGCAATCTGATTTTTAAATCAGATCATTCTGCCTCATTATTTCAGAACACTGCAAAATTACTGTCTAATATGACTAAACTACATTTGCAGAGCACAAATATCTCAGGGGATGTCATGTGACAATCAAACAAAACTGCTGCTCAAGAATAGCAAAATCAAACCAACATTTCTAATCCAGATGGTTAGGGAAATGAGGGATGTGATGAGGAATTTGAGTTGGTTTCCTCCTTGGAGTTTGGGTGCTAAACACAGACTGAACTGATCCTTGCAATTGAAACAAAGCAGCTTTGACCATCCCATTGGCTCACTCTGCTCTGGCCTATAGGAGACCCAAGTCTGATTTTGTATTAATTCCATTCCTCTCTGACAGTAAATTCAGAAAATTGAGTGGGAGCACTTTGCATTGCTCAGCAGTGACCCCCTTATGCTGATTTTGGAGCCATTCAATGCCTATCACAATTGAGTCCTGTTTAGTCCTCATTGACCAAGTGGACAGTGGCTGTTAAATGGGATCTTAGAGGATGTAAGAGATGGGAGGAACAGGGAGATTCTCAGGACTCTGCCAGGGATGCACTGGACTGACGTCAATCACAATTCACATGGTAGCAGGATGCAGAAAGCTATAAAGATGCGATCTTGGTAGCAGAGTGATGAACTCCTTATATGATATCCAGTCCAATTTCTATTTAGCTTTCAGTCTAGTGTTTGATTAGAACTCCAGATATCATTGGCTCTTAGTCTGCTCCCCTAACCATTGGAAATTTCTTCAAACAGTTAACGTCAATGGCAGGGTATCAAGGTTCCCTCCCCACTCTGAACTCTGGGGTACAGATGTGGGGACCCGCATCAAGGACCCCCATAGCTTATATTTCACCAGCTTAGGTTAAAAACTTCCCCAAGGCACAAATTCCTTTCCTTGTCCTTTCCTTGTCACCACCAAGTGATTTAAACAAACATTCAGGGAGGGGTCACTTGGAGCCCTATCCCCTCCAAAATATCCCCCCAAGCCTCTTCACCCCCTTTCCTGGGGAGGCTTGAGAATAATATATCAACCAACAGGTTAACAAAGTGAGCACAGACCAAATCCTGGTTTTTAGGACACTGAAAATCAATCAGGTTCTTAAAAGAAGAATTTTATTAAAAAAAAAAAAAGGGAAAAGAATCAAACCTGCAAAATCAGGATGGAAGATAATTTTACAGGGTAAATAAAAAGATTTAAAACACAGAGGATTCCCCTCTGACTCTGCTTCCCAGTTACAAAACAGGAATAAAATGATCACTTAGCATAGGGAAAATTCACAAGCTAAAACAAAAGATAATCTAACGCATTTCCTTGCTATTACTTACAATTTCTGTAATTTTAGATGTACAGTATCATTTCAGGATCTTGTTAGGAGCTGGTTTACCTGCTTGGTCTCTCTCTCTCTGTCCCGAGATGGAATCAACAAAGAGAGCACAAACAAAACACCACCACCCCATTTGAAAGTATCTTCTTTTCCCATTGGTCCTTCTGGTCAGGTGCCAACTAGGTTAATTGAACTGATTAACCCCTTACAGGCCAGGAGGGATTTTATGTTACTGCATACATAAAGGTTGTTATCCTTCCCTTTATATTTATGACACAGGGCCATAACAGCAGTGAGTTCAGAAATGGGATGCCCAAAATATCTTTGTCAGATGAACAAAAGAAATGGGATGCCCAAAATACCTTTGTCATCCCGACAACCTTAGACAATAGATTTCAGAAGTTAATAGTTATCACAAATGCCACCAGTAATTGTGAGAACATTAAAGTCCTGCGAACCTCATGTTTCAGGAATCATGGCTTATACAAATCCTCCTGAAAAACTGATAATGTATAGGGGTCACAAAGAGGCTATTTGTAGGATCACAGCTATAGCAAACGTATTAGAAAAGACAGAAGAGTTTGTAATAGTCAAAGCAACGAGTTTTAAACTCATGGTTATTATAAAATCCTCCATGCAGAAGTTGTCAGAGTTTACAATTGAAATGAACTTTCACTGAGTCATGGCTATTATAAAATTTAAAGGAGAAGCAGAAAGTTTATAAAGTTCATGAACTGAACATTTCAAGCTTCACAGTTGTTACAAATGCTCAGCATAGAAGCCAAGCTTTATGAAAGATGTGAACTAGTTATTTCTTGGTTGACAGATAGTACACACAGAAAAGAAGCATTATGGCTTGCCCTCCCTCAGTGTTACTGATGGGGGAAGGCATATTTAAAATCTCCTAACTGAGGCTGTGATGGGATGCACTGAATTCCATGGTAGCCTAGTCAGATTTCTTCTGTGACGTGCCCCACTTTTTGGGGTGTATTGACTATCTCGTAGAGTCCAAGAGTCTGAGTCTGGGGTTACACAAGAAGAACAACCCTGGGCAGAATCAAGCCGAATGAAGGTTATAATGACCATTCACCGGAGGAGAAGACAACAGTTTAAAGAGTGGTATTTCTACACGGAAAGCTATTACAAACTCCACAGAGAAGCAACAGAGTTTATAAAGGCGGTTTACTACTATTTTTGCTTTAGTTATTAGTGAAGAGGGAATCATTACAGTTCTAGAAGAATCCTAAAAATCAGGCTACTATTAGGGGCACAAACAATTGTATCATAATATGAAGTACAGAAAGGTACTGAACTGTTGTCACAGCATAGATTTTAAAGTCATTGCATTGACATATTTCATGAAATCATGACAGTTATTTCCTCCTTTATTCTATGCTCTCCCTTCATGATCTTACTGGGGTTCCATCCTGAACCACATTTGACCTTCCTTGGCTGGATTGGCATTCCTAAGCTCAGAGCTATTATAAACTGTGTGAAGAAAACAAGAGCTTGTAATGTCTGCAAAACAGCTATTTTTCTGTTCAAGGCTACTACAAACTCCCCAGCTGTCAAGAGCATATAATAATCATGAACCAATTATTCCTGGGCTCACGGTTACTACAAATTCTGCAGGAAGCTGATGGAGTTAGTCATGGTTGCAAACTGGCTACGTCTGGACTCCTGGCTATAATCATTTCTGTGGTGAAGCCAGGGCCGTCCTTACCCATATGCAAACTACGCAGCTGCGTAGGGCATCAGGAAATTTGGGGCACCAAATTGCCCCAAATTTCCAGGTGCCCTATGCAGCTACGTGCTGCTCCAGCGGCCAGCCCGATCCCCCAGCCGGCTGAGCTGGCCAGGAAAGCTGCCCCCGCCCCTGCTCCGCCGCCGCCCTGCCTCTTTCCACCCCTGCTCCACCTCAGCCCCCCCCCCCCCCCCCCCCCTCCCCCCAACCCCCCCCCCCCCCCCTCCCCCCCCCCCCCCCCCCCCCCCCCCCNACCCCCACTCCACCCCTTCCCCAAAGCCCCCACTCCTGCTCTGCCCCAGCCCCGTCCCCACTCCACCCCTTCCCCTGAGCTACGTCCCGGGGGACTGTAGCAGGGGTCAGGCGCACCCCGCACTCAACAGGCAGCGGGAAGTGGAGCGACCCGGCCCCAGCTTGCTCCGCTCCGCTGGCTCCCAGCTGCACCACCGGTGAGTGCTGGGGGACGGTTCCCCCCTGCTCCCCAAGTCTGGGAGCCAGGGGAGCAGAGCGGAGCGGGCTGGGGCACTCCAATTCCCGCCACCCTGTGAGTGCAGGGTCGGGCCCGCCCTGCAATCACCAGGCGGCAGGAAGTGGAGCGACCCGGCCCCAACCCGCTCCGCTCCGCCAGCTCGTACTGGGGGGCGATTTTCCCCCTGCCTCCTAAGCCTGCTCCTGCCCCCTCCCCGGAGGCCTGGGGACAGCCCCCCCCCATGGGGGGACTGCGTAGGGCACCAAAATGTCTAGGGACAGCCCTGGGTGAAGCCAAAAGAACTTACAATAGAACTATGAGCCTAGTAACAGCAAATATAAATAAGTCATGAATGACAGAGTTCATTAAGACAAAGTTGTGGTGTTTCGATCCTCATGGGTAGGGCTCTGTGTTTGTCAGGGAGGTCGGTGACTTTCCGTGACCTCTGTGACTTCTGCAGCAGCCAGTGTGGCTGACCCCAGGGCTGCGCAAGCAGCTGTCTCCACAGCCAGCTGTTCAGGTGGCCCCAGGGACAGCCACACCAGCCACTGTTGGAGCGGCTCTGCAACCAGCCGCTCAGGCAGCCCTGCAGCCAGTCACACCAGCCGCTTCTGGAGCGGCCCTGGGGCCAGCCGCACCGGCCACTGCTCAGGCAGCCCTGTGCAGCTGGCCCTGGGACTGCCGGAGCAGTGGCAGGTGCGGCTGGCCCCAGGGACTGCCTGAGCAGTGGTCCCGGGAGCAGCCAGAAGAGCGGCCCGGCAGCGGTCCCGGGATGGCCAGAGCAGCCGCTGCTCAGCTGCCCCTGGCAGCTGATGCACCTGCCCCCCCCACAGCAGCACCCTCCCCCCCACCAAGATTTAATCAGGGGTATTTATAGTATAAGTCATGGACAGATCACAGGCCATGATTTTTTGTTTACTGCCTGTGACCTGTCCATGACTTTTATAAAATATACCCGTGACTAAATCATAGCCTTACTCATGGCATTACAAATACCAGGGATGTGCAATAGGAGTTTACAAAATATAGCAATCTGGTATTTCTCAGATCATGTGAGACCCCAGCCTTCATTCTTCCTGGGCTGGCCCGCATGCACCCAGGAAGGTTTGCAAGTAAACAGACCATTTACAACCAATTGTTCTAGTCAATGGGAGCCATCAAGCTTCCAAACCACCATTAATGGCCCACACTTTGTATAATTACAATAGGACCTCAAAGTTATATTTCATATTTCTAGCTTCATATACAAGAATGATACATGCATACAAATAGGATGAACACACTCAGTAGATTATAAGCTTTGTAATGGTACCTTACAAGAGACCTTTTGCATAAAGCATATTCCAGTTACATCATATTCACACTTACAAGCATATTTCCACAAAACATATGGAGTGCAATGTCACAGTGGGGAGGGTGGAGGGGGGGGGGCGGGAAGAGGCAGAGTGGGGTAGGGTTTGGGGGAAGGGGTGAAGTGTGGGTGGGACCTGGGGCAGAGTGGGGGTTGAGCACCCCCAGGGCAAGGAGGAATCTGGCACCTGTGGACAAGATCTACCTTTCTAATAAAAACAAACTAGTAGGAAAAACTACACAACCCAAAAAACGGCCCCATTTGTGGGTTAAACTCTTTTGTGTCTTCTTTATATGGTATTAATAAACAAAGAGAGGCACAAACTCATTTTTTCCACTGTGCAGGTTACCTTTATGTCTTTTGACAGGTTTATTCCCTTCTTGGGCATTCATTTAAGGGTTTCACTATATTTCTTAATAGATTTTGGTATGCACCTGTTTTTTAAACACAACTTATGCCTTTCACAGAGGTTCATGTTTGAATGGACTCCACTAAGTATTGTTAGTTCTCAACAAATTTCCTAGTTTCATTCCATAGTAATATAGAGTGTTGGCACCAAACATCACATATACTTGTCAGAACCCAATAAATAAATGGTGAGACCTGGGAAAAGCCACTGCAAAATCATGGAATCTTGTTACCAAAAAAGCCTGGGGAAATGTAACAGGGTGTAACAATAGCTGAGAATTAACCCTTCCGTGACATTTTCATCACATAGGAAATCTCAGATCCTAGTATCTCATGCACCCACACTGTCCATCCATAATCAACTATGTCACCTTTGACAATTCTGGTGAAGATTTGCATTCATTGCCAGTGTAAACATTTTCCTTTCCAAAGTGTGGCCATTTACATGGCAAGCCCTTCCTACATATGCAGTGGCATATTAGGCAAGAGATGTTGTGTTGGCACAATGACATTTATAAAGCCCACCGTTAGCTAGAAAGGAAGGAAAAAGATGAAAACAGGACATCCATCATGTTAACAGGAAAAGAAGAAGAAAAACACCATCAACCTGACTAAAAGTAGTAAACTTTGCAATGAATACAGTCTATTCAGTAACCAGCAAGGAAATGTGTTCATTTCTATTAAGTACCTATCCTGGCCTCCAAATATTTATTTCCATGATTAATTCTATATTTGTGCTGTGTGCTGTAATATGTAAATATTACAATACTGCACAGTACAACTATAGATATAACTGCATACACATATCAATGACTGGACACATGTGTACAGTGTATTACAAGAAAACTGCAACAACCCCACAAATAACTGCCCTTTTACCCGCAACCAACTCCCTGTTCAAACATCCAGAAAAAGAGGAGTTTTGCAATGTGCCTGGTAAATTAACAAATCTGGGCTCTGACAGACCAGGACAGGGAGCAAATTTTAGTAGCTGAGAATCTCTCCCATAATACCCTACCTGTAGCTCCCACTTAAACAAGGGAGATGCAGGCTTTAGCTCATCAGCTGGTCTCAAATGCAACATTATTATACTGGGAGAAAGACAATGAGTTCAAAGCAGCAGGTTTGCCTTGGGAGTTATTATTATTTGTATTACAGACGTTGTGCTAGGTGCTGTACAAACACAGAACAAAAAGATGGTCCCTGCCCCAAAGAGTTTGTGCTTACAATTATGGATAAAGCAACCAGAAGGACAAATGTTTATTCTTTTTTGGAAGGCTATCCCTGAAAACAAGGCTATCTGCTTTATACAAGGGCTGTCTGCCCTGAACAGATTATGACAGATTTCTGTGTAACTGAAAGGCAACCTGTTCTTAGACAGCCTAATCATGAACGTAGATCAGAGTAAGAGTTTGTTATAAATTGGGATAAAATTAGCAGATATGCAGCTTCTGAAGCATTCTTTCAGGGTCTGGCAACTCTGCCATGGCTTCTCGGTGGGGTATTGCTTTTCAACCCCCAAGATTTTATTTTATGATGATGCTCTTACTCGGTCTTTGTGTGTCCCCCACAGTGCAGTTTGACATGATGCGGGCCTGTAACCTAATCGCTACCGTCGCCTTGACTGCTGGTCAGCTCATTTTCGTCTTGGGCCTAGTGGAACTGCCTGTTATTTCACAGGATGTCCAGTGGTGGGAGGAAGCCATAGCTGCTGTGTTCCAACTTGCCAGTAAGTACCTCTTTTTGCACATGGAGAAGGACTTGGTAAATTCTATCTAGATCAGGACAGACAGAGTATTCTGCTTTACAAATTCTTTAGAATATAAACAGAACAGCAATAGGGTTTGAATTCCAAAGTAGATCTCTTCAGATGTTTTCTATCCCTCAATAGCTCTCTCTTAATATTAGCCCATTGATTTACGAGCTTCTGCAGAACACAAATAGGAGATTATTTCTGGAATAGATCTGAATATGTCCTCAGTCAACCAAGAAAACAAGCCACTGTGTAGCTCTCATTAGTAAAGAAGGCAAAACACAAGGAAACACAGTGGAAGCCAAACCTCAAGATTTAGTAGGACTGAAAATACCAGAGGGACTATACAGAAAAGAGTAAAGATAGGACAGAATGAATTTCTGCAGTCATACTGCAGTGTGATTATATGCCTTTACTTGACTGAATTTTAGTCCAGGGAGATCTGCCAGATTGCAATGAGTGGGAATGACTAGTAAATAAAATTACAAATTGCAGAATGAAACACTATGGAAACACTGACAGTTATAAATGAAATTCCCACGGTAATTCTCATGGATAATAACTGTATACAGAATCCAGTGAGGAAAGGAGGAAATGGTTTCATCTCTACTCCACAGTGAAACCACTGGCATCAAATCATAAACATTTTACATTAATCCCTCCCTTTACTACACAAGTCAGTCAAGACATCCATGCAAAGAAGAGTCATTGAATAGGAGTTCCATACACAGAGGGCTTGCAGGATTGGGTCCAAAATGTATAATTAAATGGAAAAAAACATGGTGATGTAATATTAATGCATGTTAAGGTCAGAGCCCGATTCTTTACTTCAGTTTAAATCTCACAGCAATAATAATTCAGCTGCCTTTGCAGTGCCACTGGTGAAGGATAGCTGAGACACCCCTTCAAGCTTACTGGGATTCAAAGGCCCAATAAGGAGAAGGGGCTGTATGATACACAAAGAGACATATTAGTTTAAGCTGTAATACACTCAGTTTCTGAGTCCAGTGGAACCCCATGCACTGGTGCAACACTGCCAGGATCCAAAACTGCAGCCTTAGCAGAGCAAGATCTGCACACAGCCTCTTCTTGTGAGATCAGCAGTACAACACACTGCTTTTACCTTTGGATGCCTTTTGTCCAGTTCTTTCCTCCCTTTGGTGTGAGGTCTGCCTTTCTCTCCCTCTCTCCCCTCCTCTCCTCTCAGCATGCCTGTTTTCCACAGACAGGAAATGCATTCTGGCTCTGTTTAGATTTGTTGTTTCATTGACAAACAGCCCAGTGGACAGCCATGTGCCTTTCTTCTATCAAGGCTGCTAATTTTAGACTGGGAATTTTTTTTTTCCTGTGCTGGAGTCTGTTTTAAATACAGTCAGAGAGAGACTGAAGGGCGCCAGGATATCCCGACACAGGAGAAGGAAATGCCTGCTATTACCTGTTATGCAAGCTGAACCTTGAAATCCCCAGTGCTGGGAGGGGAAAAGGGAGGAAAGCCAGAGTCAGAATGATTAACAAAACGCTAATGAGAACAGTGAAAGAAAAAACAAATGAACTCCTGGACTCAACTGTCTATACTCAAAGGTGTGAAGAGAGGGAATCTGGCAGCTAGTGACACTGTTACAAAGAAAGACCATTGGCTGTTTGAATCAGAAGGCTCCTGTTTGCAGAGGTGATGCAATGAGTCTCATAGGAAGATGGAAAGGGGAGCAAGGTCAGCTGTCAAATATACTGCTCTCCACTAGATGAACCTTCATTGTTAGCTGGATGTTTTCTCTCAGTCTTGCAATGAGTTACAGGAGACCAATTTAAAATCTTATTCGCTTCATGAAGATTTATGTTTAAAATTATTCTCTCCAGGCCATACAGTTGATATATTCTCACATGAACACATTTAGATAAAGAAGGAGAGAGATGTAAACTTCCACTACCCCATCCAAAGATCAGCTTTCTACCAGTAGCTCACTCTCTTTCTCAAGGATGATGAGGGATGGCTGGGAGGGAAGGAAGTCAGTCTGATTATCCATGTTAATCTTGCTCCTGGGATGAGGCATTAGGAGTGTGGTATCTGAGGAGGTCGTTTCCTCCTTTGTACCCCTGGCACCTAATGTGTTCCTTCCACTGTCAAGAAACTCAAGTTGACCACAAAAATCTCACCTGCCAAGTCTCCTGGATTAAGCCCAGAGTACACAACATTAAACATCATGACCAACGTGTTATTTCTATTTTTTTATACCAATGTACACATTCATAGTGTGAGTGGGACCAAAAGTTCAGCTGATTGGAAAAAATACACTGCTAGATCTAGGACATCAGGAGTGTTTTGTTTGTTTTCTGATGGGAGAAGGGATCTTTTCCCCTGGGAAACTACAGGCAATAGTTTGTAGCCAATCCTATGTTCCAGAGTGAGAACCTCCCAGAAGGTTTCAGTGTAAACTAGCAAGTCCATAAAGAAGGGCAGACACATAAGAAGAGAACAGTGGATACGAAACATGTATTTATAAGAACTTTCTACACAAAACATAGTCAAATGCAGACTGTGGAGTTTCATTCACACTGTGGAATTCTGCCCTCTTCATTCATTTCTAATATGACATTTGTCTTGGTTCAGCATGACATTTTGGTTAAAAAACTAGAAAGATTTAAAATTAGCATGGTGCACATTAAATGGTTTAAAAGCTAGCTAACTGATAGGTCTCAAAATGTAATTGTAAATGGGGAATCATCATTGAATGGGTGAGTTTCTAGTGGGATCCTGCAGGGATCTGTTCTTGGCCCTTATGCGATTTAATCTTTCTATTAATGACCTGGAAGAAAACAAAATCATCACTGATAAAGTTTGCAAATGACACAAAAATTTGGGGAGTGGTAAATAATGAAGGTATCAGTGACTTGTCCTCGTGTGATCTGGATCACTTGCTAAGCTGGGCTCAAGCAAACAATGTGTGTTTTAACACAGCTAAATATAAATGTATACATCTAGGAACAAAGACTGTAGGCCATACCTACACAATGGGGACTCTACCCTGGGAAGCAATGATCTGAAAAAGATTTGGGAATTGTGGTGGATAACCAGCTGAACAGTGCGGCGTTGTGGCCAAAATGGCCAATACGATCCTTGGATGCATAAACAGGGGAATCTCAAGGAGTAGAGAGATTATTTTACCTCTGCATTTGGCCCTGGTGCTGGAATACTGCTGCAACACTCTGTCCAGTTCTGGGGCCCAAAATTCAGGAAGAATGTCGATAAACTGGAGAGGGTTGGAATAGATGATCTCCTGAGGTCCCTTCCAACCCTGATATTCTATGATTCAAAGCACAAGCCACAAAATGGATTAAAAGATCTTTCACAATCTTTCCTCCTGCAGTGCACCAGCAAGGGCTCCACGTACCACTAGTGATCACTGGCAGATTTATGACTTTTATTCATATTTTTTTAACAATAGTCTTCAATCATCAGTGTTGGTTGTTTTCACCCTGAATACCATCCTAGCAACATAGCATGTGCACTATGCTATGGTTTCCTATCATTATTGTGATCTGAGAAGTCATTTTTATTACAGAAAACTGTGAGTTTCAAATGTTGTCATACTCTATAGGCCCCCAATCACAACTTCTGCCTTGACAACACAACCATAGAATCATAGAATCATAGAATATCAGGGTTGGAAGGGACCTCAGGAGGTCATCTAGTCCAACCCCCTGCTCAAAGCAGGACCTAATCCCAACTAAATCATCCCAGCCAGGGCTTTGTCAAGCCTGACCTTAAAAACCTCTAAGGAAGGAGATTTCACCACCTCCCTAGGTAACCCATTCCAGTGCTTCACCACCCTCCTAGTGAAAAAGTTTTTCCTAATATCCAATCTAAACCTCCCCCACTGCAACTTGAGACCATTACTCCTTGTTCTGTCATCTGGTACCACTGAGAACAGTCTAGATCCATCCTCTTTGGAACCCCCTTTCAGGTAGTTGAAAGCAGCTATCAAATCCCCCCTCATTCTTCTCTTCTGCAGACTAAACAATCCCAGTTCCCTCAGCCTCTCCTCATAACTCATGTGCTCCAGCCCCCTAATCATTTTTGTTGCCCTCCGCTGGACTCTTTCCAATTTTTCCACATCCTTCTTGTAGTGTGGGGCCCAAAACTGGACACAGTACTCCAGGTGAGGCCTCACCAATGTCGAATAGAGGGGAACGATCACGTCCCTCGATCTGCTGGCAATGCCCCTACTTATACAGCCCAAAATGCCGTTAGCCTTCTTGGCAACAAGGGCACACTGTTGACTCATATCCAGCTTCTCGTCCACCGTAACCCCTAGGTCCTTTTCTGCAGAACTGCTGCCTAGCCACTCGGTCCCTAGTCTGTAACAGTGCATGGGATTCTTCCGTCCTAAGTGCAGGACTCTGCACTTGTCCTTGTTGAACCTCATCAGGTTTCTTTTGGCCCAATCCTCTAATTTGTCTAGGTCCCTCTGTATCCTATCCCTACCCTCCAGCGTATCTACCACTCCTCCCAGTTTAGTGTCATCTGCAAATTTGCTGAGAGTGCAGTCCACGCCATCCTCCAGATCATTAATGAAGATATTGAACAAAACCGGCCCCAGGACCGACCCTTGGGGCACTCCGCTTGAAACCGGCTGCCAACTAGACATGGA
This sequence comes from Platysternon megacephalum, assembly GCA_003942145.1. Taxonomy (NCBI): domain Eukaryota; kingdom Metazoa; phylum Chordata; order Testudines; family Platysternidae; genus Platysternon; species Platysternon megacephalum. The sequence goes on from QXTE01000146.1 coordinate 1,946,968, forward strand.
GCCGTTGATCACTACCCGTTGAGCCCGACGATCTAGCCAGCTTTCTATCCACCTTATAGTCCATTCATCCAGCCCATACTTCTTTAACTTGCCGGCAAGAATACTGTGGGAGACCGTATCAAAAGCTTTGCTAAAGTCAAGGAATAACACATCCACTGCTTTCCCCTCATCCACAGACCCAGTTATCTCCTCATAGAAGGCAATTAGGTTAGTCAGGCATGACTTGCCCTTGGTGAATCCATGCTGACTGTTCCTGATCACTTTCCTCTCCTCTAAGTGCTTCAGAATTGATTCCTTGAGGACCTGCTCCATGATTTTTCCAGGGACTGAGGTGAGGCTGACTGGCCTGTAGTTCCCCGGATCCTCCTTCTTCCCTTTTTTAAAGATGGGCACTACATTAGCCTTTTTCCAGTCATCCGGGACCTCCCCCGATCGCCATGAGTTTTCAAAGATAATGGCCAATGGCTCTGCAATCACATCCGCCAACTCCTTTAGCACCCTCGGATGCAGCGCATCCGGCCCCATGGACTTGTGCTCGTCCAGTTTTTCTAAATAGTCCCGAACCACTTCTTTCTCCACAGAGGGCTGGTCACCTTCTCCCCATACTGTGCTGCCCAGTGCAGCAGTCTGGGAGCTGACCTTGTTCGTGAAGACAGAGGCAAAAAAAGCATTGAGTACATTAGCTTTTTCCACATCCTCGGTCACTAGGTTGCCTCCCTCATTCAGTAAGGGGCCCACACTTTCCTTGACTTTCTTCTTGTTGCTAACATACCTGAAGAAACCCTTCTTGTTACTCTTAACATCTCTTGCTAGCTGCAACTCCAAGTGTGATTTGGCCTTCCTGATTTCACTCCTGCATGCCTGAGCAATATTTTTATACTCCTCCCTGGTCATTTGTCCAATCTTCCACTTCTTGTAAGCTTCTTTTTTGCGTTTAAGATCAGCAAGGATTTCACTGTTTAGCCAAGCTGGTCGCCTGCCATATTTACTATTCTTTCTACATATCGGGATGGTTTGTTCCTGCAACCTCAATAAGGATTCTTTAAAATACAGCCATCTCTGATCAACATGCACCTCACCAGCACTCATGACGGATCCCAGCCCTGTTTCTTTTTTATTTCTGCCACCTGCATGAGCATTTGACAGTCATTCAAAAGGATGACCCTCTGACAGAAAATAAAGCCCTAGGAAGCAGGGAGGAAGGAAAGGAGAGAGGAAGCAGTACTCCAGTGGCTGTACTAGGATTCACACAGCTCCAAAACTCCACAGCCTCATACCTCCTAGTTCACAGGAAAGAAAGCTGTTTGCTTTGGAAAAGTTATGTGGTGAAAATGGAACTAGTGTTGTGTGTGGAATTTTGTGTCAACCCTCAGAAATTTCTCTCTAGAAGTTTTTTCCAAGAAACTGTTACAGCTGCAACATGCTGAATATAAGGGTGGATTAAAAAAAGCTCACTGAGTAACAATCCTAATGGGAATTCCTTCAAGTAGTAAAATGATAGGTGGCAAAGGGGAATCTATAGAAGATTAACCTACTAGGAACACAAGAACTGCTATATTAGATCAAACCCAAGGTCTATCTAGCCAAGCATCCTTTCTCTCACAGTTACTAGTATCAGCTGCTTCAGAGGATGGTGCAAGAACCCCACAATTGGCACGTGTGGGATAATCTGCTCCCCACATTAGGTTTAATCCTGGTCTCCAAGTATATGCCTACACTGCATTGTAAACCCAGATTTGTGGGACACAAGCTTGTGGAGTCATGTTTCCATGCATCCACACTGCATTGTAAACTTGGGTTTACAATTCCTGGACCCGGGGCGCACAACTGTGCTAAAGTGTCCATACTGCACAATGCAGACTTCCTGATTCACATCTGTGGCTTGAGCTGCATCCACACCACAAAGTGACAGGGCTTGGACCCCAGTCACAGCAGGACTTAGGCTCAGACCCAGCCTCCTGGGTGTGTCCACAGGCCCAGGTCTTGAGGGCTTATTGACCTGACTCAGAAAGCTTTGTGCATGGACAGTAGGGCAGGGTTGGGCTTAAATATGAGTCAGAGCCTGGGTTTACAATGCAGCATAGACATACCCCAATAGTAAGAGATTGGCTTAAACTGTAAACATGAGGTTTAATTTTTTTTCTTATTAAATTACGATCACTCTGGATATTCTTGAGATCCATATAAATGTCCAGCCCCTATACTGAAGACAATAAGAAGCCTTCTCTCTCTGCTTGGCTTGCCATTTATAGCCAAACACCTTATTACACCTTTCCTTTGAATTTCAAGCCTTGATTTCTAACTGTCTACACCTTGTGTCTTTTGGCTGACACCCCTTTAGTGGTAACCGATGGAGACACCCCTGCAGACATACTGTTCACTCTAGTCCCACAATACAGAGTAGGGACGATTGTGCATTGGCAGGGAGATAGAATGGATGAGCTAATGGGATTCTCCATTTTTAACTTCTATACCATTAACCTACATACATCTTAATGCAGTACAGAACAACAGAACAGTCATCACCGAACAAAGATGAAGATATCAATCATGCGACTAACTGGTCACTTCTTGTCCTTCCACTCATCTCCATGCCTTCATCCGTGTCATGCCTTACTCCTGGAACCCTTCCATGACTGATGTGCCATGCCCATCCAAGTACTTATATGGCTCTAATCAGCCTAATATCTGCTTCCATCCTCGCTTCCTTCAAGTCCATCCTTAAAGCAGACTTCTATCAAGATGCCTATAAACCAAATACTTCTGAGGACTAGGGAAGAAAATTAAATGAAACACTGTATATAATTTTTTAAAATCCCAACAACAAAAAATGATGGAACGTGACTTATGCTTAATGCCCTTGTTCCTTCACACTTCTCATTACATCTCTGCCCCAATACACCTGTCAGGTGTTTTACTGAAACACTGAAACAGTTCTGATCCTCTTTTTATCAGTATGAAAGAAATATCTATTTAAAAAAATGCAAAGATACTACAGTCATTTTAAAGTAGTGGGAATAGTTTTAGTTCCAATATTAAAACAATTATTTAAATAAAAAATCTGATTAAAAGAGCATTTTCAATAATCCTGATACTGGGTCAGACTCTGTTCTCACACTGGTTTCGCATCAACATATTCCACTGATGACAAGGGTGTTAACTGCAAGCTACATACCACTATAAGGGAAGGCAGAATCCCAGACCCCGCTTTTCCTAGAATTCCTTCTAAAGGAAGTTATGAGCGAAACAATAAATATTCAACAATATTCATCAAAAAAGGTCAATAGACTAGAATATTGCCAAAGGTTTACTGCTGCTAATAAATACCTTAGTGAAGGCAAAAGCTATTATTAATCAAAGCAGGAGACACTGATACTATGACAATGTTCTATTCCAGTTACTTTATTACACCAAATGATGCATCAAATTCCAGAAATATGCCTTTCGGTTAAACAAATGGGTGCACTTTACTTCAGCATTAAGGTGCACCAGTATTTTGCCCAGCAGCAAAGCACACAGTATGCACATAACCAGGTAGTCCTCTCGGTCCCATCCTAGAACCCCCCTCATCAAATGATTACAGAATAGCCTTTCCCACAGATATGATGCTCCAGTAGAGGCCCAGCAGAATGCAAAGCTGTCCTTCCCCAGCAAAAAAGCCCACCTTCCCACAAGGGTGAATACCTGCCCCAAGGGCCAGGCTGCTACAAGGTGAGCATGATGAATTTAGCACTGTGATTTAGTGAATAGACATACCAGATGTTTCAGCCAAATCTTGGCTGGCACACATTCTCATTGGTGTAATGACAAGCAAACAAGAGATATGCAGTGTGCAGGATCAAACTGCTCCAATAAACTATGGGGCTCTTTGCGTCAAGAAATATCTAATCTTTGGAATAGTAGTATTAACTGCAGTACAAAGAAGTCTTGACTTCTGTACAGTGACAATGAAGCCTCCTAGTATGTGCCACAGTATCTCCCACAGTATCTCTCACAGAGTATGATGTCTCTTCACACTTCTGCTGCTGAACTCCCACATTTGTAAGCCTAACATCAGTTTCTGGTTACCTTGGCCACTATTACTGTTGATTCAGGATGCTGTAACTCATCCTGTCAAATACTTAAAAAATTGATTTTAAAGCTCTCTCAACTCACTCACCCTAAACTAATTCACAGAGGCTAGAAACAGTGAACTGTAAAATCTCTCTCAAATAATATTCCTTGCTCTTCCTTCTGCATCACACTTTTCTCTGCTCTTAAATGTTAGTTCCTGTCTAGCCTGTGGTAGACTGTACTGACCAGACGGTTTTTACTCTTCAATAGCTCCTATGACTCACTTATGGTCTCTGCCAAGTAAGAATCATTTTCTGAGCTCCCCATCTCCAGACTCCCTCCCATTCAGAACCTGGCATGAAACTGCGAGAAGAGAAAATGTGATTGGCTGCTGGTCTGAACCAGGGTTCAGGCAAAGGGCCTGTGAAGGGAAACAGTCCTGCTAACCAAAATAGTTTTGTTTTAAGCACTGTGAGGAAGCCTTAGTCTTTTTTCCTGATGAATAATCACGCCACAAAATGGAACAGAGGTGCTCACAAAGTCTGCTGGTCTAGCCCAGAGCTGCATACCCATTTAGTATTGTAACTTGCCCTAAGTGATCTCAAAGATAGAAGAAAAAATGACAGGTAATATAATAATATAGATTTGGGTTTGGAAGTAAGTTTACATAGTGGGAAATATGCTTAAGGCATTTCTTTACCTTTCTGAAGTTCCATAAAGCAATGTAAACAGACTATTGCCACTTTCCTGTGTGTAGTAATTGATCAAGGCACAGGATGAAGTGTGTGTCTGGGGAATGCAGCACTCACAGTAAACCTGTAGGTTTTTTCCCCAGCAGGTTTGTACCAATGGATCTCATTTTAGGTCAGGAAACTGGAAGTGCTAATCACACAGTATTTCCACACATTAGACATAACAGTACCATAGATACACTGTCATACTGAAGAAGCCACTACACACAATGCAATGATTGGAAGTTATGCAGCTGCTATACTCAGACTAGAATTATTTATTGTGATATATTTTATCTAAAGTTACAGTAGAGGCAGGTTATTGCTGCCCATATAAGCAATGATCTAAAACCTAGTGAAGTCAATGGAAAGACTACTACTGACTTCAACGGTCCTTGTATCAAGCCCATCATCACCAACTCTGTGCATTATCTATTCAAGGAAAAACTGATTAAGACCAGCCAGACAACTCAGTGATTCACTTATTACAAGGCACCAGAACAGCAAGGGAGATAGATGCCAGGATAATTCTGATACTTCCAGGGCACTCATTGTCTTGTGTGGCCCTGATCTGTAATCAGCATTTCAAAGTCTATCACACATTCGCTGGGTGAAACTGTTGGTTGGCTTATGAACCTTAACTTGTACAGTATGTCGCCTTGTGACATATCGGCAAAACAGGCAACTCATAATCTATGCATCTTTGCACAGAAAGGAAAAAAGCTTGCAAGATAGATCTTCTTCTTCTTCTTTCGTATGACTGGTGTAGAGCAGCAACTACAATTTCACCTGAAGTTGGTCAAGCCAAATGGCTACATCAGGAGTAGCGGAATTTATTGCAGTAATGCCGCCTTCATATTTATAAATTGGGCGAGACAGATGATATACCCTGGTGCACTACTTCCTATTGCAGATGCAAGCATATTTAGAAGAGCTTAGCACAATACAGTTAACTGTGTTTTCTTCTTGATTCACTTTGGAGTAGTGTTTTCAGTCCTACAATGAAGTATTTAAATCGCTGAGAAATAGCTACTGCTACAATGTGTGTAGTACTGTAAACATGCAAGATTCTACCACAATTTTAGAAGCCACAGCCATGTGAGGAGGAGGAGAGAGAACGTAAGAACATAAGAATGGCCATACTGGGTCAGACCAAAGGTCCATCTAGCCCAGTATCCTGTCTTCCGACAGTGGCCAATGCCAGATGCTTCAGAGAGAATGAACAGAACAGGTAATCATCAAGTGATCCAGCCCCTGTTGCCCATTCCCAGCTTCTGGCAAACAGAGGCTAGGGACACCATCCCTGCCCATCTTGGCTAATAGCCGTTGATGGACATATCCTCCATGAGTTTATCTAGTTCTTTTTTAAATCCTGCTTTAGCCTTCACAACATCCTTTGGCAAAGAGTTCCACAGGTTGACTATGCGTTGTGTGAAGAAATACTTCCTTTTGTTTGTTTTAAACCTGCTGCCTATTAAAGAGAGGGCATTACAGCAGCGGGAGGTGTATTGCATGAATGGCAGTTCCTGGAAGCATCCAGGGTTACTAAGGGAACCATGTGGTGGAACCTTTGAGGAGCCGCATCTAGCATATACTTCCTGGTGTCAGCACCAATCATCTGCTGGATTGTTTAGACCATGGCCCTGCCTTCTTATGCCCAAGAGCATCTAGGCAAGCATAAGCAGCAGGTTCTGGTTAGCTCTGTGCAGGCGTGAAAGGAAGGGAAAGGGCTTCCTGAACCAATGTGCCCCCACCCACAGAATCTGGCCTTAAGTATTATAAACATATATAATGGTACTTTTAATTTACTTATAAAGGCACACTATCAAGTAGTTTAGGCCCAATGTTCTTCCTACTTAAAAGGGACACCAACAAACTGAATTCTAGTCTAGCTTACAAACATCATTTAAAATAATTTCAGGTCTTAGAAGACCTGTAGAAGAGCGAAGTGTCACCATTATTTATGTGTATTACAGTAGTGTGTACAGGCCCCAACTGAGATGAGAACCCAATTAAGCTAGAACTGTACAAACTCATACTAAGAGACAGTCCCTCCCCACAAAGAGTTTACAGTTTTAATAGACATGACAAACAAAGGGTGGGAAAAAGAAAGAATTATCATCTCCATTTTACAGACAGGTAAATCAACCTCTAAAAGGTCAGTTTAAAAAAAATGAGGCATGCGTTCCACAAATAATAATGGACCTGATTTTCCTTCCTCACACCAGTATATGTCAGGAGTAACATCACTGAATTCAGAGGAAAATGAGGCTTGTGGTTAAAGCATTAGACTGGGACAAAAGCAATGTGGTTTTAATTTCTGGCTGCCACAGCCTTCCTGTGTGCCATTATTATTAACAAAAAATGCCTTTAAATAAAGCCTTAAAGGCAAAAGTAACAATGACCTAACAAACACCAAAGTCAGCAGAGAATCAAAAGCAATCCAAAAGGGTATTACAAAAAGGGGAGATTAAAGCTATTAAGTATCTATTTAAAAAAAATCTGTATTGTAAACCTAGTTGATTACAATTTGAGGGTTCCATGTGGCATTCTGTGCACACCAAACAATTCCCATCAACTTCAATGGGAGTTTTGAGTGCACAAAGAATACTGGCTGGGGTCTTTACAAGGTTTTCTTCATAGATCAACTTAGAGGTGAAACAGTTATTCTGATGAAGTCAGCATTCTGAGTGTGCTGATCACTATGCAAAAATCCACTGCAGGCTGGATCTCAAAATCTTTAGGGGAATAAAGCCATCAAGTGATTGTCATTTTGTACCCCAAATGAGAGAGAAGACTGGAAATTAAAATAAAGACATAGCTTGAATGATCTTAACTATAGGTTTGTCTACATGGCTCCACCATGCAGACTGTGGGGGTGTGAGCTGCAGAACACCCTAAACTATTGGGCTATAACTGCCCTGTGTAGACCCTGCTAGCATAAACTAAAAGATACCTAGTTCACCTTAACACAGTCCCACTTCAACCAGGACTACATTAACTTGATGTAAGTACCTTTCAGTTCACCCTAGCAGGGTAGCCAAAGGGTCTTTTACCCTCGGCGAAATAGGGAAACTGCCTTTCTCTAGCATGCAAAGACTGTTCTGGCAGACTGGGCAAAGGAAATTAATTTGTGATTCAACGGCCATGAAGGTGGTTCAGCAACATGCTGTGGGGCACGGAGAGCATGACAAGGCATTGAAGATGTCCTGGTCACCCACTGCAGCTAAGGAAGTCCCCAACCGTAACGATTCTTCGTGCTGCTGGAATCTGGCTTCTGTGGCAGAGAGAGTGGGACTGCCCCTGTGCAATGGCTTTCTCACTCAAAAATTTCCTGCACAGGTTTTCTCGCAACTCTCATCCCATTAACATAATTTTATCAAACCTTATCATCATTAACATTATATCATTAATCCAAGTCCTGCGGCGATGGGGGCGTAGCAAAGCGACAGGTGGAAATGACCACTGGCAGTTGTAGCCACAATCCTGCACGTAGATGACCTTGGGACTACTGGCCATTCAGCTCCGTCCCCGGGGCAGCGGAAAAGTTCAGCAGCATCCTAGGCGACTGAGCAGTGCTTTCTAGGATAGTGAATATTGACAAATGTGATTATTGACACAACTAAATCAGTGTTGGGGCCAAAAAAAAAAAAAGGGTGCACCAGGTTGTGGGGAGGGATAGCTCAGTGGTTTGAGCATTGGTCTGCTAAACCCAGGGTTGTGAGTTCAATCCTTGAGGGGGCCATTTAGGGATCTGGGACAAAAATCTGTCTGGGGATTGGTCCTGCTTTGAGCAGGGGGTTGGAATAGATGACCTCCTGAGGTCCCTTCCAACCCTATGATTCTTTGATTGGTTTGATGAGAATAACAAGAACATTTCCAAACTCCTAAGTGACATGCATAAAGCATTTGTTGAATGGCAAAATGAATTCACTTCCATCTCAAAGAAAGATTAGTTTAAGCACCTACAGAACAAGGCCCAGTCTGAACTGAGGAGAATGCAGGGTGCGTGGTGGGAGAGGAAAGCTGCAGAAGTTCAGCATTATGCAGATACAAAAAAGCAAAGATGTTATTTGACTCTCTCAAAGCAGTCTACGGACCATCTAAATCTGGCACAGCCCCCTTGAAGTCGGCAGATGGCACAACCCTCATCAAAGACAAGGAGGGAATTGTACAGAGATGGGCTGAGCACTTCAATAGTCTACTCAATAGACCATGCACAGTTGATCAGCAGGTCCTTAATCATTTACCCAAGAAACCCTCAACCTCCCTCCATCAGTTGAAGAAATTGTGAAAGCCATCAAACAGCTGAACTCTGGCAAAGCCTCTGGAAAGGATGGTATTCCAGCAGAACCGTATAAAGTAGCAGGCCCCAAAGACATCGAGGTGTTTCATGACATCTTGAGGAGCATCTGGGAAGAAGAAGAAATGCCACAAGACTTCAAAGATGTTATTATTGTATCACTGTTACAAAAGAAAGGCAGCAAAGCTGACTGCAGAAACTATAGAGGCATTGCTCTCCTCTGTACAGCAGGGAAAATACTAACTCGCATTCTATTGAACAGACTCATTGCAAAAATATCTGAGGAGAATCTGCCAGAAGTGCAGTGTGGTTTCAGACCAGGTTGTAGTACTATGGACATGATCTTTGTCGTAAGGCAGGTCCAGGAAAAATACTTAGAGCAGAACATGGACCTGCAGAACATGGACCTGTATGCAGTTTTCAGTGACTTGACCAAAGCTTTAGATACAGTCAACAGAAAGGGTCTATGGGCTATTCTGCATAAACTGGGCTGCCCAAGAAGATTCATATAAATCATCCATCTGTTCCATGACCACATGACAGTGCAAGTGCTCACCAGTGGTGACTTTTCTGGTGTGTTCGAAATCTTGAATGGAGTGAAGTAAGGCTGCATACTTGCTCCAGTGCTGTTCAACTTGTTCTTTGCTTGTGTTCTCAGCCATGCAACAAGGGACTTGGATCAGGGGATATACATCTGCTATCAACTCGATGGCTCCCTCTTTGATCTTCAAAGACTCAATGCTAAGACCAAGACACTGGAGAGACTTCTCGGCGAGGCACTTTTTGCAGATGACTTTGCCTTGATGGCTCATAGACATGATGACCTTCAGGTCATCGTTGATAGATTTTCTGAAGCATCCCAGATCTTTGGCCTCGCCATCAGTCTCAGGAAGACAGAGGTCTTGTTCCACCCAGCACCTCATTCCAATGCCCCAGTGCCAGCCATCTTCATCCAAGGCACACAGCTTAAAAATATGGATCAGTTCAAGTATTTGGGCAGTACCATCTCAAGTGATGGTTCCCTTGATAAGGAAATTTGCTCCAGAATTAGTAAAGCCAGCCGGCCCTTGGAAGACTCTGAACAAAAGTCCTGAACATTTGTCTCTCCACCAAATTGAAGATCTATAGTGCAGTGGTTCTAACATCTTTCCTGTATGGATCTGAAACGTGGACTCTTTATAGATGTCACATTAAACAGCTTGAGCAATTCACATGCATTCCCTCCACTCAATAATGAGCATTCACTGGCAGGACAGATTGACCAATATTAAGGTCCTTGAAAGAGCAAACACAACCAGTATTGAGGAAATATTACTGAGAGCACAACTTAAGGGGACCGGACACATCATCAGAATGGAAGACCACCGTCTTCCAAAACAGATCTGAGTCAGGGCAAAAGAAAGAAGGGTCGTCCATATAAGTGCTTCAAAGATTACTCCTGGGGGAATTCTGCGCTATTGCGTATGTGCATAATTAATGAGCTGTGCATATGTTTAAATTTTTGCGCAGAAAAAAAAGCTTCTGCTGAAATGTTGCTTCAGTTCCGCCTTTTTCCCCACCAGAGGGCACTGTGGCGCAAGAACAGCAGCAGCTCCCAGCAGAAAATAACTTCTGCAGATCCACCTTTTGCCCACCAGAGGAAGCTGTGGCAACAGAACACAGCAGCAGCTCCCAGCCAGCTAGGGAAGAGAAAGAGCCTGCCTTCTTAGCAGCACCTATCAGGCCAGGTCAGGAGACAGGGGCTCTGGGGAGACAGATAGCATGGGGTGCTGGGGGTGTGTGTCATCAGACAGGGGCTGATGGGGGGGAGGACAGACTTGGGCAGGTGCTGAATGGGAGTGGAGGCACAGGGCCATGGGGGGAGGGAGGTGCAGGGCCACATGGTGATGGGGGAGGGGGTACAGAGCCACATAGGGACAGGGGAAGGGAATGCTGGGCCACATGGGGATGGGGGGAGTGGGTGTCTGAGTGGGGATGGAGACACATGTGGAGGGGGGTGCAAGGACACATGGGGGCAGGGGCAGATGTGCCTGACTGAAGGGGAGAGGTTAGGGGTCAGCCAGGGTCTGCATGGAGGAAGCTCCCTAACAATCCCTCCCTACCCCCCCAAAAAAACCTGTTCCATACTTTTTCCATCCATACCCTACAACCCTCCAAGTTCACACCCAGGCTCCTTCCCAGCAATTTACTTCCCTCTCCCTCAGCTTCTCCATTACCCCTCTGACTCCCCCAAGCCTTTGCATTGCTTCTGAAGGGTGTGGGAAATACGGTTCTGTATTGTAGTTTAAATGAATTATTACTCAGAGTTCTGTATTAATATGTCTAGTAAGGAATCTATTTGTCAAAAAAATTTCCTGAATCTTTTTTGTTGTCTGTATTGTTACAGACATACTTGCTGACAGGTATTTTGAAATAAATGACCAAAAGTAATTGAAACTGGTATGATTATATTGTGTTATTTTGACAAATAAAATATGCAGAATTTTAAAATATTGTGTGCAGAATTTTTAATTTTTTGTTGCAGAATTTTTAATTTTGGGCACAGAATTCCCCTAAGAGTAAAAGATAATTTGAAGTGGGCTGGCATCAATCCTGAAGAACTTGGGCAAATGGCTCAGAATAGGACTCACTGGTGGTCTCTGACAAGATCAGCATGTAACAGGTTTGAGCAGAATCGACAAATTCATCTCCAGGCTGCACGTGAAAAGTGCCACACAGCTGCATCATCAAACATCATAAATACAGATTTCCCATGCCCTCAGTGTGGCCGACTCTATGCATCAGGGTTCGGACTTCGGAGTCATATGCATAGCCATAGATGAGAACTGTGACAATATTGTCATCGTCAGTGATGGACTACCAACAAGAGGGTCTACATGAGGTAGTTACAGTGCAACATTGCAATTCACACCCCCATAGTCTGCACGGTGTTGTAAGTTAAAAGTGGAGCTAAGTGAGCAGAGAATTTCATAGAAGTGATTGTGCAAGGACAGAAAACAAGGACAAACTGGGGCTGCCCCACCTAGAAGCAGATCGATTTGAAAGAATACCTTTTTAAAAGCTCTAGAAACATATGGGGCCAAATCCATGCTACATATAACTCCACTGACTTCAGTGGAGTTGCACCAGAGATAAATTAGTGTCTGAAACTCTTCAATTAAAATAAAACTTATTTGCACAGTGAAAACCTTAACAGCTGTTGCCCAACTAGTGCTCCCTGTGAGGGATCTGTATCTAGTGACCGCGTCTCCAATCACTGCTAGGATGACTTTATGTACAATAGAAAGGCAGACCTTCTGTGATAACACTGTTTCCAAGCAATGCTGCTAAAGCAGAAAGATAGCATGCAGACACTGGAAACTTAGGAAAGACTGGCTCATGCATGACTTCTCCTTGCCCATGAACTTAGTGAGATGGTATCTGTAGATCCCTCTTTGGCTGTTTATTGACCTTTGTTTATTTCAGTCTTCCTTCATTATGGGGTCCTTTTGTCCATGTTAATTTCTTCTGTTATGGTGGTGGTTAAGGAAGTGTTTGAGAGAAGAGGAAGCTGTGTTTTACTTAGTAAGCAAGACATATTTTGCCTCTATAAGCTCTTGTCAAACTAATTCAATCTATAAATTACCTCTCTTAAAAGTTGATAACTAGCTTTAAATGGGAGGAGAGGAAGGGAAGCATAGAGGGCTGTAAAGCTATTTTGCATTATTGATGCATCCTTCAGGAAGGGCAGTCTTGTTAACACACGAGACTGGGAGCCACAAGATTTGAGTCCTATCCTTTCCTCTACTACAGATTTCCTGTATGACTAGATAAATCACTTCACCTGTCAGTTTCCTCAGTTTGAAATGGGAAGAATATTATTTACTACTTATGGTGCCTCATAGGAGGTGTGGGGAGAATTTCACTCTTTACTGTTTGTAAAGCACTTTGAGATCTTTGAATGAAAAGCACTAGAGAAGTGCAAAGTGTTATTACACTTACATCACCAGTCTTTGAGTGATTTTACCATTGTCTTTTAGGTTATTAGGTGACTACCACTACCACTTATGTTGGCAAAACTTATGTCACTCAGGGGTGTGAACAAAACACTGCCTGATTGATATAAGTTTTGCAAGCATAAGCATTCATGTGCACAGCACTATGTTGGCGGGACAGCTTCTCCTGCTGACATAGCTACCACTGCTCATTTAGGTGTTTTTATTATGTCGACAGGAGCGCTCTCTCCCATCAGCATAGAGCAGCTACACGAGCGATCTTACAGCAGTGCAGCTGCATTGGTACAGCTGTGCCACTTTAAGTTTGCTAGTGTAGACATAGCCAAAGACTTTGCTTTGGTTGTCACTGGTGCTGGACCTTGCTCTCCCTCGATATTCCTCCCTCCTGGCTTTTAACCTGAAAACATTTTTTTCAAAAGTTTAATTACCACCATGATGGTGGGGTCCCCCATAGTCTTATATTCTCCATCTCCCTTTCTCTACAGTATATTTTTTATTCTTTCTATTATGTACCTTCTCTACCTACTTATAGTTTATATGGGTTTTAAATACTTTACAAATGTATTTCTCAATTAATGTAGTGTTCTGAATGATGGAAGTTGCTTTATACATATTTGCTGCACTGGCAGGAAGAGTAGGAAAGGCGGCATGAAAAATCATAGGCCTTTGTCACCAATAGTGTCAATGATACACAAGTACTAAAAAGCATACAAAAGAGGATCGGTGGGGCACAGGATATTTTAAATCAGAATGGAAAGAAATAGGCCTGATGTCCAGGTACCCACTCTTTTGGTCAAGATATACAATGAGGTTCTGACCATATGGATGTTAAAGAACCTATGGCAACATAGGCGCCAACTCCATGGGTGTTCCAGGGCTGGAGCACCCACATTAAAAAAATGGTGGGTGCTGAGCACCCACCAGCATCCAGTGCCCCACCTCCCCACAGTGCCTCCCGCCCACCAGCGGCCCCTCCAATCAGCACCTTCCCCTCCCTCCCACTGCCACCCACCCACTGCAGATCAGCTGTTCTGTGCCATGCAGGAGATACTGGGGAAGGAGGGGGGAGGAGCGAGGGCCGGGCATGCTCAGGGGAGGGGGCAGAACGGGGCAGGAAGAGGCAGGGTGGGGGTAGAGGCTTGGGGGAAGCGGTGGAGCAGGGGCGGGGCCTGTGGCAGAGCCGGGGTGTCAAGCACCCACCACCACATTAGAAAGGCAGCACCTCTGATGGCACATTTAATAAGTTTAGAAGTGTTAACTCCAGAAACCTGGCCAAATCAAGCTTGAATATTACATTCCATTTTCCTAAATTTTTCTTGTAGTTTCATCTGGATAATGTATCTTTTTCTGTCCTTATACTGTCCTAAACTGTTGTATAGTGTTTCTATGCTCTGTTAGAAACCTCCTGGGTTTCACTCCAGAGAGGCTGCATGTTTTTGGGTAAAGTGATCCCTGTGTATAATTTCTGAAGCACTGTGGGATCCTTTGGGATGAAATGTGCTAAAGAAATTCAAGAGAAGTACCCATTTTGAAAAAGTGTCTCTCTCTCACTCTGCTTGCAGGTTTTGTTCTGGTCATTGGATTGGTAACTTTCTACCGTATAGGGCCCTACACCAACCTGTCCTGGTCTTGCTACCTGAACATTGGGGCCTGCCTCCTGGCCACACTGGCAGCCGCCATCCTCATATGGAACATCCTTCACAGGCGGGAGGACTGCATGGCGCCTCGGGTCATTGTCATTAGCCGCACCCTGACTGCTCACTTCCGCCGGGGGCTGGAGAATGACTATGTTGAGTCACCATGCTGAGAGCAAGTGCTTGAAAAGGGAGAGTCCTCTGAGGAGACTTGCATTGGAATTGTTTTCTATAAGTATACACTGTAATTTAAAACTAAGTGTTGAAGGACATCACAAAGCTCACTTCTTTTGAAAAGAGGCCCTCAATTATTATTTGGATGGGCTCCATCTATCTATATATATGTATAATACACATAATTATATATATATTATACAGCATCCCTCTTCCTCTACTGTAAATGGAAAATATTAGGTTGTTAGCACAAGCATCCCGATAGAACTTTACAGCCATATGCCAGGAGTTTTCAACTGTGGCAGAGACAGAGTGAGTGTGGTCAGGGTACTGAAAGTGGGAAAAGGGCAACCTACTACTTTAAATTCTTCCCTTATTTTGAATGAAGTTATCCTGCTCCCTAATAACAATGCAACAAGCTCAAGGACTCAGCTGTGTTCACAATCCTCCTTTGGACCCAATAGATAGACAGTCTGACAGAGCAGGAAACGTGTCATGGGTGTCAAAATTTACAACAGCATAGTTTGGGCTTAGGTAATGTTTCTTTTAAGGTGAGCCTGACCTACCCAATTTTTAGGAACATCTAATTTGGCTGTAATATTTCTTCCACACTGAAGCATGGAACACAATCTATAACCCCAGAAGCAAGTAATATAATTCTAGCCATTTGTAAATTATAGGAGTGCAAAAAAATTAGTGTGTGTGTTTTCAGACACAGTTTTGTCCTTAAAAACAGAGACTTTGGGAGTGTTTAAGTTAATTTTGCAGGCAGCTAGAGGTGCCATTAACATTGAAAGAGAGGTACACAGCTAAAACTCCCTACCCACTGTGCTGAAAGTGAACTCCATTGTTTACACTGTGGGTTAATATCTATGGGAAGAGGTTTTACCGTGACCTCCCCATACCCCCAAATATACTATTAACTTATTTTGTCAGAAATGGCTACTATGAATGAATATACTAAATTCTCTTTTCCCACAAAGTGTGCAGACTTGGCATGCAATTTTCAAACTTGGGTGCCTAAGTCAGCATGTTCATTCTGCACATACTGGCACATTGGCACCTAAAGCAGATACTTGGGAGCATAATTGCCTCACAAATGCAAATCAGAGCACCCAAATTTGAGAACTGGGCATTTAAGAATTGATCCTTGCAGGTCAGACCCCTCAGTGCCAAATAAATTGGTAGGACCTGAAGGTATTCAGCACCTTGGAAGATCAGATCTCTAGTGCATAAGTGTGATGCTATACAGCATGATGGCTCATGTCAACAATGTGCATGTAGTATCAGGCAGCAAACCAGCAAGCCAAAAACTACACTGCAGAAGTCCCTAAATACAAGAGTTAGAAAAGGACAAGCAGCAATGAGAAATGTTTTTAAAACTTCCAGTATAAGATGTTACTTTGATCATAGTCACTGATAAGACTGAATGACTATGAGCTGTGAACATTATAAAATCTCTCTCTGAGGCTGTTGTGCTGCTCTCAGCTGAATTCTCTGCTTTTCATCTTTGTCACTGTCTCCTTTATATTTTGCTTCACTTTGTTAAAAAGTGATCATCAAGTGGCTCTTGAGTTCTATTTGCACCCAAATTCTCACGTAATAAGGAATGCAGCCCCAGTTGCCACTCTGCATGATGCCCAAAGTCAGTATCGCTCTACAGAGCTTGATGCTCTAGAACCAAGGACTTCTAGAATTCAGCCCCCCACAATACATTGCTCTAGAGAGCAGAGTTCTATAAAGCTGATAAGAAGTTTTTTCTTGCACCAGTTTATAAAACCAACAGAAGTTTGTTTCCATTTCCCTGACTTATTTTACAGAAAAGCAAGGTATTTTCTAAAAATAATTGTGCTATAATTACAGTTTTTAAAAGTAAAGTATTGGAATATTTAAGACATATTATTTCAGCTAATATTGCAATATCTATATTATAATATGTACATTAAAATTTAAAAGTCACCTATGTGGTCAGTAACATTGTAATACTTGGTATTACTGTGTTTATTTTAAATGTATAAATAAAGTGGTGAATGTTCAATTCCCTTTAGATGATGTACTTTGTATTTGAATGGCAAATAATAAGATCAATCATTATCAAACATGTTTTATCTGTTTAACAAAAGAGAATCCACATGGTCAGAATGTTTTATTTGCAAATCTGTCCTTGAAAAGTGATGGCTATCCTTCTGTAACATTTGAAAATGAATTATTTTCATAAGTGGTGCACTGTGATAACAAGTGACAAGGTGTGTGTTTACCCCAGACATATGAATCCATCAGGTGCACTGAAAGGCCCAAGGCCAGAGGCCAAGTGTTTTCAACAGACCAAGAAGTGTAGATGTTTAGTTAAGTCCTGACTTGTGCAGCTGTACAATATGCCTGAACAACTGCATCTTTCAGCACATATTAATATTTTCATAATGTCAATTTTGTAATGAATCATGATTCAGGTTAGATGTATTAAATATACCATAATATCATCTACCTATAGTAGGAAGGGAGCCTGAGACATAAGCCCTTGTATCCAAGACCTGGTGTGAGGCCTGAACAAAAGTAGCGGTCAAGCTTTGCTGATATAGAGCATAGTAGCAAAGTTAGCAGAGGTCAGGCTCTGCCTGCTTGCAAGCTCACAGAACCTGGCAAGAACAGGGCTGGTATTGCAAAAAACACACACATTCCTAAAAAAGGCTAGGCACAGGACACTCACACAAACACTTTCCAGAAGGATGGTACCAGAACAGCCCGACAGTCAATATGGTACAAAGGCTCTCCCACCCCGAAAGATAACAAGAACACACTGACCTCTCTTAAAGATAAGGTCAGGATGACAGTGTGATGAATAGAGATGTTTTGATCGAGCCAGCATATACAAGGTAATGGGTGGTAACAAGCCACATGAGGGGGCAGTAACTAACTATGTCAAAGGGGCAATACGTAACTTGTTTGTATCGGTGTATAAAATGGACTCTCAGAGAGTGTGTCTTTGGCTGGCCTAGGGGACAGTGGAAAGTCCCGCCACTAATAATATATGGAGATATACCTATCTCATAGAGCTGAAAGGGACCTTGAAAGGTCATTGAGTCCAGTCCCCTGCCTTTATTAGCAGAACCAAGTACTGTCCCTAACAGTTTTTTGTTTTTTTTGCCCCAGATCCCTAAATGGCCCCTCAAGGATTGAGCTCACAACCCTGGGTTTAGCAGGCCAATGCTCAAACCACTGAGCTATCCCTCCCCCCTAACTGAGCTAGTCCATTGCAACAGGCATACACGTGTTAGTGTACCTATAACCATTGAGCCGGGCCATTAGGACCGTGCTTCGCTGACAAAAAACCTCACTGAGTGCCTTCATACCTTAACGGTGTAATGGGTTGGGTCACAGAAACCCCCTTGGGAACTGCCAACTGATGTGCCAAGACTACTTCTGCCCCTGCTTTCCCTGCCCTCCCAGCTTGGGACTCCAGCACCCTGTCTTGCTGAGCCAGACACGCCAGTCTGCTCCAACACAGACACAGGGTCTGAACCACATGCCCCAAAGCTGCAGACTTAACTGAAAGCAACTTAAGAAGTGTTCCTGTCTTTAACACTCAGATGCCCAACTCCCAATGGGGTCCAAACCCCAAATAAATCCGTTTTACCCTGTATAAAGCTTTATACAGGGTAACTCATAAATTGTCCCGCGAACAATTTATGAGTTACCCTGTATAAGCTTTATACAGGGTAACTCATAAATTGTTCGCCCTCTATAACACTGATAGAGAGATATGCACAGCTGTTTGCCCACCCACCCAGGTATTAATACATACTCTGGGTTAATTAATAAGTAAAAAGTGATTTTATTAAATACAGAAAGTAGGAATGGTTCCAAGTAGTAACAGACAGAACAAAGTGAATTGTGAACAAGTCTATGTCTATGTCTAATACAGTAATAAAACTGAATACAGATAAAATCTCACCCTCAGAGATGTATCAATAAGTTTCTTTCACAGACTGGACGCCTTCCTAGTCTGGGCACAATCCTTTCCCCTGGTACAGCCCTTGTTCCAGCTCAGGTGGTAGCTAGGAGATTTCTCATGATGGCCGCCCCCTTTGTTCTGTTCCACCCACTTATATAGCTTTGGCACAAGGCGAGAATCTTTTGTCTCTCTGGGTTTCCCCCCCTCTTCTAAATGGAAAGACACCAGGTTAACGATGGATTCCAGTTCAGGTGACATGATCACATGTCACTGTAAAACTTCGTTACCCACTTGCCAGCACACACGTATACAGGAAGACTTACAAGTAAAACAGAGCCATCTACGGACAATTGTCCTGGTTAATGGGAGCCATCAAGATTCCAAACCACCGTTAATGGCCCACACTTTGCATAATTATAATAGGCCCTCAGAGTTATATTTCATATTTCTAGTTTCAGATACAAGAGTGATACATTTATACAAATAGGAAGACCACACTCAGTAGATTATAAGATTTGTAATGATACCTTACAAGAGACCTTTTTCATGAAGCATATTCTAGTTACATTATATTCATACTCATTAGCATATTTTCATAAAATCATATAGAGTGCAACGTCACAAACGGATCTTGTGGTCATTAGGCAGTTTGCTTGAGGTCTGCTGTGCCAGCTATCTATGCAGAGCTGGGACAGCACACAGAGAGAACACACATGCAGTCAACATCTGACAACACTACCAATTAATAGCATTAAAAGTAACATGAGCATGTGTACTAAGGTGAGATGTTTAATATCATACAGTCATAGAAGTTCATTTGACTGCTGCTGACCATGCCAGGTACATCCCATCTGCTGTACTGCTAGATCAGTGGTCTCCAAACTTTTTTGATCGCGCCTGTGACGGGTTGGATCACAGAAACCCTCTTGGGAGCTGCCAACTGATGTGCAAAGGCTACCTCTGTTCCTGTTCTCCCTGCCAGCTCAGTGGCTTCAGCTCCCTGTCTTGGTGAAGCCAGACACACCCATCTGCTCCAGCACAGACTCAGGGTCTGAATTACCTGCCCCAAAGCTGCAGGTTTACCTGAAAACAGCTCACAGAAGTGTGCTTGTCTTTAGCGCTCAGATGCCCAATTCCCAGTGGGGTCTAAACCCAAATAAATCCGTTTTACCCTGTATAAAGCTTATACAGGGTAAACTCATAAATTGTTCGCCCTCTATAACACTGATAGAGAGATATGCACAGCTGTTTGCTCCCCCAGGTATTAATACATACTCTGAGTTAATTAATAAGTAGAAAGTGATTTTATTAAATACAGAAAGTAGGATTTAAGTGATTCCAAGTAGTAACAGACAGAACAAAGTAAGTTACCCAGCAAAATAAAATAAAATGCGCAAATCTATGTCTAATCAAACTGAATACAGATAATCTCACCCTCAGAGATGCTTCAGTAAGTTTTTTCTCAGACTGGACACCTTCCAGGCCTGGGCACAATTCTTTCCCCTGGTACAGCTCTTGTTCCAGCTCAGGTGATAGCTAGGGGATTCTTCATGATGGCTCCTCTCCCTCTCTGTTCTCTTCCACCCCTTTATATATCTTTTGCATAAGGCGGGAATCCTTTGTCCCTCTGGGTTCCCCCACCCCTCACTGGAAAAGCACCAGGTTAAAGATGGATTCCAGTTCAGGTGACATGATCACATGTCACTGCAAGGCTTCATTACTCACTTGCCAGCACACACATATACAGGAAGACTCACAGGTAAATACAGCCATCTGCAGACAATGGCTCTGGTTAATGGGAGTCATCAAGATTCCAAACCACCATTAATGGCCCACACTTTGCATAATTACAATAGGCCCTCAGAGTTATATTTTATATTTCTAGTTTTAGATACAAGAGTGGTACATTTATACAAATAGGATGATCACTCAGTAGATTATAAGCTTTGTAATGATACCTTACAAGAGACCTTTTGCATGAAGCATATTCCAGTTACATTATACTCACTTATTATCATGTTTTTATAAAACTATTCCAATTACATTATATTCACTTATTATCATGTTTTTACAAAATCATATAGACTGCACAACGTCACAGCGCCCCCTATCAGTAAAATTTTTTTGAGCACGCACCCCCTGCCACGCCGACTCTACCACTTTTGCCGAAGGAAAAAAAAAAAAAAAGCTGCTTGGACTTCCGCCCGAACTGCCGAAGCAAAAAAAAAAGCCGCTCGGACTTCCGCCCAAACTGACAAAGCAAAAAACAAACAAACAAACAAAAAACAAGCGCTCCTCCTGCCGCGCACTCCCAAGGATCCTCTTGCGCGCACCCCACTTTGGAGACCACTGTGCTAGATGTACTAGGTATGTCCTGAAATTTCATTGTTCTCAGTGGATGACACCACCAAGACAGGTATAGTACAGGACCAGCAAATAAATAGTTAATATAATACCTAAAGGATAAAGGTTTCAGCTTGTTTAGGACGACAGAGTGTGAATGAGGGCAAAGAGAAGGAGGAAAAATTAAAGAAGTCTAAAGGGAACAAAACTTCATATGACTCAAGTGAAAATAAATCCCACCACTAAATGAGTCATTACAAATGTTTAGATCCCACCTTTTGATGAGTTTGATGGATTTGAAGGCCTCATCCATGTCCCCAATTGTTAGATAGAAGCTGAAGTTCAGCATAGCTTCACGGGTAGTTTTGTCACACTCTTCCAGACCAATGAAATCTCTCATGGGCCTTTTGGCAACCATTTGTGAGAGTTGTACTGAGCCAGATTCCACTTCTGCTTCTTTCTCAGCTTCTCCTGGCTGAAAGGAAAACTAGCATCATTCAGGTGCCAAGCAAGCTTCAACACACTCCCTTGACCTACAAATACAGATTTCTACAAGATTTTAACCATATGACTACTTGAAGTCAATGACAAAACTCCCTTCAACTTAAATGGGAGGAGGGTCAAACTCTTACAGTTGTCAGAATAATTAATACTATACTACTTTTCAAAGTGCCTTTGAAGGAGTGTCTCTAAAGATTACTAAAGCACATAAGTCATGAGGCTCAACATTTGTATTTCATCTGTTACAGATAAGAGGTTTGTACAGTATCCCAGAAGGAGCAGGAGTAACTATTACAGTTAAGGTTGCATTATAGTTTCTATAATAACCCCTACATTTCTGAACCTTTCAGGCTGAAAGTTTCTATGACTGGTCTCTGCCCAATGGTGAATTTATTTGTTAAGTTAACTATCCAGAACCTCTTATTTTTTACTCCTGTCTTCCCATTATTAGTACTCAGATTCACAACCATATTCCACAAAAATGGCAACTTTGGAGTCCCCGGAGCCTCAGTAAGATCTAAATTACAACTCCACTCAGAGCCACCACAGGGCAATTTAACTATTCTTCTGAACAAAACAAGAGAAATCCCTTTGTTGTGTCACCAGCACCAAATAGTCTCTTTAGACTTTAAGAATTAACTTTTCACAAGCCAAACACAATGAAACATCTTGGTCTGAGCCACCATGGATGCTGAACCATCCTCATTCTAACTAATTTAGGCAGTATCTTCAAGCCATTTTCATTGCCAGAGAAGTGTAGGGAAAAGCCATATGTTAATATTTAAGGGAGCTAATCTAAAAACTATGCCAGAGCACATTTAAAGCCACATATTAATGAATAAAACACCTGAAGTATTAGCCAGACTAAGTAATGCAAACCACGGTGCAAATGAGTGTTATATACAATTTGGGGAATTCCTGGTTCAGGAGAGGCAAAGACATTGTTAGGTCGACTTACAGTCACCATAGTAATTACTGTGGTGGTCCATGTCCACACTACTCTCCTTCTGTCGGTGGTGTGCGCATCCTCACCAGAAGCACTTCTACTTAAGAAGGGCAGTGTGGGGGGCTGAGAGCCCGGGCTCTCAACTCTGCCTGGCTGAACCCCCACTCCCCACGGGCTCTCCGTGGGGAGCCAGGAGCCTCGGTGCAGCTGGGCTCCCTGCAGAGAATGGGGACCCCGCAGAGTGGGCAGTACCCAGGATCCCTGCAGGGAGTGGGGAGTCGGGTGGGTGCAGTCTGGCTCAGAACGGGGAGCCGGGTTGGGACCGCCCTCCCAGCAGGGAGCCGGGCGGGCAGAGCTCGGCTCAGAGCGGGGACACTGGGGGGGGGGCAGCCTGGCTGTAAGTGGAGTGGGCACAGCCTGGCTGGGAGTGAGGAGCAGGTGGGGGTGGGGGGGCAGCCCAGCTCAGAGCAGGGAGCCTGGGCAGTAGCACGTCTGGGAGTGGCGAGCCAGGAGTCCAGGGGGAAGCTGGGCTCCAGCTGGAGCCCCGCCACCTTTCCTGGGGTGACAGCCCAAGCTGTGAGCCAGGCTTTCTTGTGAATTCCACGGCTCCAGCATGGAATAAGCAAGTCACCTGCAGGGTCTACACAGACACAGTTGCCCTAACTACACCAGCATAAGCCCTATGCCTTTCATGGAGGTGGTGTTATTATGGCGATGTAGCAGGGCACTTACATAGGTGGGAGCAAGACTGTAGTCTGGACCCTGACATAATTTGGTCGATGTAAGCTGCCTTACGTCGACCTAACTCTGTAGTGTAGACCAGATCTAAGACAGGTTTGCTGTGTCAAATGGACTTTTCCATGTTTAAAATAGTCACAAGACTATGATATGTTTACTGTGTCAGTAAATAAAAAACAAGTAATTCAGCCTTTAAAAGAAATGTACTGATTGAGAAAAAAATGGAGGGGGAAAAGAGGCAGATGAATGAAGACTGTGGAAGGGGGCAGTTATAGATACTTACAACAGGCTTATAGACACATCCTCTCCGAAACAACAACTAATGGCAGCAAAAAACAATACAGAAGGAGAAAGAGAGAGGTAAAAATTAAAGTAAAATATAAACAGAGCATGAAGAAAAACATGCATAAGGTGGAATTGGAATGTAGCAGCTCTTTTTTTCATCTTGCAATTTATGGAAAGGGGAAACAAAATTAGATGTAATCCAGATAAAAGCCAGTTCTGCTTGGAAAGGTTATTGTAATCTATTTATTAGAAACAGGTTTGGGTTGCAAAGTTCTGGCTCTAAATTCCCCAAGGTTTGAGACAACTCAGATGTAGGTTTCTTGTGTAGTCTCTTTTCTTAAGAGATTAGGAGCTAACCACAAAGTTTGGATCCACATTCAAACTTACCAAAAGTTACAGGGTGGTTGAGTGTAACTTGCACCAATTAGGCATTCAATAGTAGTGGAAGATGAGTGTAATTTATACCCATTTGGTATTTAGTGGGGACTGAATTCAGTCCTGATGTAAGTAGGTTGCAGCTCTTATTGAAGTTAATAGGAACTTATGCCAGAGTTAAATTTTACACCCAAGAGTATCAAGGATGGTGCAGGCATAAATTAAAGTAGAAACGGGATTATTTTACATTCTCTTGTTATTTGGTTTTCCTGATAACTGCTCCATCTCTTTTGCTTGTATATCACTCACCTTTTGCACACCCATGGAATGCCAGATTAGTGCAATTTACATTACATTGTCAATACATCCATTTTATTACTACCTTTGGGTATGACTATACTGTGATAAAAGACCCAAGGACTCGGGCTCACAAGGCTAAGGCTGCAGGCTTCAAGAACCCGCAAAGGGGGAGGGTGTCAGAGCCCAGGCTCCAGCCTGAGCCTGAATATCTACAATGCAATTTTTAGTCTTGCAACCTGAGCCCCGTGAGCCTGAGTCAACTGACCTGAACTCTGAGATTTCGGGTCACAGGTTTTTTTATTGCAGTATAGACATATCCTTTGTCACAACTTTCATTGGTGCTGCACCTGCTTACTCCAAGCTCCATTTGGCTGTATCTGGCCTCAAGTGCAAAGAAAGGTGTCAGCATGTGGTTGTGGCAGAAGTAGAAAAGGATGTCCTCTTTGTGATCTCTCACCTTTTTTGCAAAGTAATAATGTGGCACCTCGATGCCCAGAAGAGCCTGGTAGGTTGAAGGCAACGGGAAGCTGTCCTGAAGCAAAAGGCCATGCTCTTCAGTACTGAAGAATGATATAATCAAAACATCCGGCTGGAAGGGGAAATAAAATATTGTTTTGTTTTAATGGTACAATATCCTATTTTAGTTTTGTTTTTATTTTCCATTTTCAATTGGCAGAGTCTTCACTTGAACAAAAACACCACACAAACACCTGCTGGTGAGGGCAGAGCAACAGGCTTCCTCCCTACAGTAAGTGGCCAACAAGTCATTCTACACTTTAAACTATGTTTGCATAGGGCCAGTCACCTCTGCCTCTCAGGAACCAGCCTTCCCATCCCTGAAGAGGGAAGCCCCGGTAGCACACTCCTGCTCCGGAAGTCTTTGTTTTAAAGACCCAACACAGGCATAAAGAAACACTCACAACTGCTTTTAAGTTATTTTTAATCCAGCATCATTCCTAGTGCCATTTTAAAAGCTCAAACAAAGTGTTTCACTACAGACAATGAAATTTAATGTGGATAAATGTAAAGTAAGTGCCCCAAGGGTCGGTCCTGGGGCCGGTTTTGTTCAATATCTTCATTAATGATCTAGAAGATGGCGTGGACTGCACTCTCAGCAAATTTGCAGATGACACTAAACTGGGAGGAGTGGTAGATACGCTGGAGGGTAGGGATAGGATACAGAGGGACCTAGACAAATTAGAGGATTGGGCCAAAAGAAACCTGATGAGGTTCAACAAGGACAAGTGCAGAGTCCTGCACTTAGGACGGAAGAATCCCATGCACTGTTACAGACTAGGGACCGAGTGGCTAGGCAGCAGTTCTGCAGAAAAGGACCTAGGGGTTACGGTGGACGAGAAGCTGGATATGAGTCAACAGTGTGCCCTTGTTGCCAAGAAGGCTAACGGCATTTTGGGCTGTATAAGTAGGGGCATTGCCAGCAGATCGAGGGACGTGATC